>JAPKLX010000085.1:487907-664757 GCA_026898415.1 Leonotis leonurus | reverse complement strand
AACCAGGCCAGACTTGGAGGTCAGCGACCGCTGACCCCTCCCAGCGGCCGCTGACCAAGACAGACTTGGGGGCCAGCGGTCGCTAGCCCCCAGCGGTCGCTGGCTCCCCCTGCTGGCCCATGGCAGAACTTTGGGGTAGTGCTCGCTACCCCCTAGCGAGCGCTACCCCTAGGCGCTGTATGACTTCTCAGAGAGTCAAGCTAGCGAGCGCTAGCCCCTAGCGCTCGCTAGCCCGACGGGATTTTCTTCTCCTATTTAAACCTCCTCCGCGTGATTTTCAGGGGGACTCTCGGCTACCAGTTTTACTTCAAGTTTTATTTTCTAGTCTAGGGTTTAGACTACGAGAGAAAACACTGTTAGTTTAGTTTTGATTTCATTATTCGTTCCTTTCAATTCAAGTTGTGGATTCGTTCGTGATTCAAACCCGGAGTACTTTAATGCATTATCTTTCCTTTCAATTTGTGAGTTCTTTTATTGCTTTCTTTAATGCTTTATGAATTATTTTCTTATTGTTCTGCTTTTGATTAATTTCCAATTCTTTATCCAAATCTTTTCAATTATGTTATTCAATCAATTCAAGACATGTTTAGATTCAGTTTCTTTAATTCTTCGTTCTTAGATGTAGGATTTAATTGCTTTCTTCATTCTTGCCTAGGTAATTCGTATTTTAAATTCTTTATTTTAATTCGCCTAGATAGATTCCAAAACCCTCTTTTTAATTGTTTTCTGTTCTTCAACGTGAATGAAGCCTTGTTTAGCCTTCCTTGAGAGTACGATTTGGGTTATGCTTAATTACACTATTAACAATGATCTCGTCCAAATTGCGAGTAGTATAGTTCATTAAGCACGACACATCCCTTTAAGTATATAGGCTGGAAACATTCCTCGTGCCCAATACTGATCCCTTATCGGACAGTGGGTCTGGACTCAACAACTCCACGTACTTAAAGGTATATTTGAGTGAAATAAGTATATCGGCTGGAAATATTCCTCGTGCCCGTTACTGATTCCCTTTATCGGACAGTGGGTCTGGTCTAAACAACGCCACGTACTTATTTAAGCGAAACAATTTTGGCGCCGTTGGCGGGGAAGGCTTTAGGCATTTATTTGCGTTGTTTTATTTTATTTCCTTTTTCTTTTCTTTTTATTTTATTCTTTTGCTCCCACAAGGTGCGTTTGATGTTCTTTTGAGTTGTGTATGCTAGGACGCCGAAGCTTGAGACAAGAGTTGGTACCCTACGTCGACAATATCAATAGAAGAGAAGCCGTACGTGAGGAGCGTTATAGGGACGTCATTAACCTATAAATTTATGATTTTAATTTCTCTATAAATAGAGAAGCATATTCATATTTTTTTGAAGTGCAATCAATTTTCATCTATTTATAGAGAAATTAAAATCATGAATTTATAGGTAGCTCAAACATGAATTTTCATCTATTTTCAGATTTGACCCTTAGTAGAAATATCTAATTTTACAAAAACTATTTGATTTCAATAAAGCTTTATATAAATGAGGTAGCTCAAACATTTTGGAAAATTCGTGACACGTACGCCTAGCGAAAATGCCAAGCACAAGTTACACTCTAATACAAGCACAATAAAAATGATAAATAGTAGTACTATTATAAAATTGAAAATTTCCTAGTAAAGTTTTCCTCCTTATTACATGCAAAATACACGTAATTATTAGTTGGTCGAATAAAATATTTTTGTTTTTGTTTCTTTCTTCTTATTTTATCATAAAAAGTAGCCGGCACATTTGTAGATTAGTTATTATATAGTTAACTATTAACCCAATATATGATGTAGTAACTCTTAACTCATCAGAGTGAACAGTCTTAAATCGGAGAACTACCAATCTGGTTGAACTGGAAAATATAGTAATAAATATAATAACGTAATTCATTATTAAGATTCCTCATCAACTTAAAAGAACAATTTATAAATGATTTTAATTTTAAATGACCTATCATCTTTCAATATATTCACAATTGTTTCAGCATATGGAACATTTATTGCGCATGAATTCTGAAAAAGTGGCATATCAGAGTTTATTGATTATCAAATTTGAAAGCCTCTTATCTTAATTTCTTGAACTGACAGAGATTTATAAATAGAGATCTGATGTATCTAATACAAATAGTACAGAAACAAATAATGTGAGATACATGTTTATAACCATAATGTGATATTCAAGTGTTAGAAAACTGTTTTGAAACATGATTGCGGCTAAGTACCAAATTTTTGTAAAAATACATTGGGATATTGTCGAGGAATGCTCCAAAGTTGGTATATTAAGTGACGCATTCTTGTCTATTTTATATTATATAATAAATATAATTGGATTTTTACTCATTTTTCTAATTGGCCGTTTGAGTAGTTGTATTCAGCATCTCGTTTTACTAGTATAGTATACTCTGCAACTTAACTGTTAACAGAGTAAAAAAAGAAAGTGTAATAACGAGTGAGGACAAAGGAGTTGAATCAGTTACACAGTAGATGTGTTTAAAAGAATCTAGATGTGTTTAAAAGAACCATAATTGTCAGAATTAATTATAATCAAATTATAACTTACAGTGTCGGTTAGCGTAATTTTTTTTAATAATTAGGTTTCAGACACTAATAGTGTAGGTAATTGTTCGGTTCTGATTTCAAATGTCCGGAATCGTGAACCGGCAGTTCCAAACTGTTTTCTTAACATTTATTTTAATAGATTTTTACTATCTCTATACATATAAAACCACTATTTATAACTAATAAAATTGCATTTTAACTTGTAAATTCATATAAAAAATTATATCTTTTTAAGGCAGTTCAAAACTGGAACTATCGATTCACGGTCATAATTTCAATTCTAAACCGTGAACTGTTATAATCATGGTTTGATTATATTTTCAAAAGAATAAATTGTGAACTAATATTTTGATTACAGTTGGAACCCTAACGTTTTGATTACGGTTGGAACCCTAACCATGAATACCTCTGGTTGACATGAGATCTAGGAGGACACTTTTAATTTAGCATTCATCACCTATTATGAAAAAAAAAAAAAGACACTTATTGTTTCTATGGAATAATAAATCATGGTTAATACTCATTTTAACATATAATTGTATATATACTTTAATTTTGGATTTACCAACTCTCATAATTAATAAATTTTCAAGAGATAAATAATTATAAATGAAATATTATCAATTAATAAACGGACATTAAATTTTAAAAAATTATATCATGCACGCAGTAAATCCTACCAAATTAAATTAAAGTAATTATATAAAACTTAAATTGAATAACTAAGTTATGAAAAAAAGGAGAAAATTTTAAAATGGTACAGTTTGACTCTTATATAGTTAGAGACAAAAATGCTTCTTTAATTTCTTCTATATGTTTTACTACTATAATATTCTCCCAAGTACCACTACATAGCTATCTAGTCAATTGGGAATCAATATTATCACCAACAACAACACTTACAAAACTTACTAGTTTTTAAGATTTTTTTCTCTCTCTTTTTTGAGGAATTAATTAAAAGACTTGGATAAATATTAGTAGCGGAGATTAGAAATACAATGTCAGAAAAAAAGGGAAAATTTGCCGACATTTTAAATATGTAAATCTGAATATTTCAAAAATAATGCTCCACGTAATCATCAAGTTAGAAGAATCAAGACTATTGCTTCGGAATTTGAGATTCGTTGAGGATCTCTTGGCCTTATTAATGAAATCGATGAAGTAAACGACATCTTACACTAAGGAGCATCCAACCAAAACCATAATAGCTCCAAGAAAATTGAATACTAGTTAAAGTATTCACATAAATATTTATAGTTGTTTTGAACGCATATACTACACTATATATTAACACTACGATCATTACAAAATACATCACACATAACACATAATTTGAACTAGTTTTAACTGATTTTGCTTTGTATTTTTAGTTAGATGGAAAGCTCATGTTGTTGCCAAGTCTTGCTAGTAATTGCAGTTACAATACTTGCAATGCAAGGCCACTCTTCGGCTGCTACAAAGCGTTTCAAGTTCAGCGTAAGATATTAATAGTTTGTATATATGTACTTAACTTAGTAATAATAATGCTTTTATAATTATATTGATGTGAAGAGTTGTTTACAGGTGGAATGGAAGAGTGTAACAAGACTGTGCCATACAAAGAAGCTTCTAACAGTAAACGGCAAGTATCCGGGGCCGACTATTGCTGTAAACGAAGGAGACAACGTTCAAGTAACGGTTATCAACATGGTTGCTGGAAATACTACCATACATTGGTAACTTTTTTATATTTTGTACTCCCTACGGTCCACTTTACTTGACACGTTTTATATTCACGTGAGTGTAGTAATAAAGTTATGAAGAATAATGTGCAGGCACGGGGTGAAGCAGCGAAGAACGGGATGGGCGGACGGGCCAGCATACATAACACAATGCCCCATAGGGGAAGGAAGAAGCTATACCTACAACTTCAGCGTTGATGATCAGAGGGGAACTCTGTGGTGGCACGCTCATTTCTCGTGGCAACGCGCTTCTGTCTACGGCGCTTTCATCATTTATCCTCGCCTTCCCTTCCCCTTCTCCCCTTCTTCCAGCCCTCTTCTCGAAGCTCCCTATCCTATTATCTTTGGTACCTAATTTAACTTATTAGATTCATTTCAACATTAATGGTATGTATACTAGCTAGTTCAACATATATATCTCTGACTGAATTGTCTAAATTAAAGGTGAATGGTGGAATGGAGATGTTGATTCCGTGGAAAAAGAGATGACTCTATATGGTGGTGGACCTAATTCCTCCGACGCCTACACCATCAATGGCTTACCAGGCCCCTTGTATCCTTGTTCAACATCAGACACATTCGTCCAGACCGTGGAGCGGGGCAACACCTACTTACTAAGGATCATAAACGCCGCCCTCAACGACGAGCTCTTCTTCGCGGTCGCCAACCACACTTTAACTGTGGTCGAGATCGATTCCGTCTACACAAAGCCGTTGGCAACATCGGCCATACTAATCACTCCGGGCCAAACCACCACCGTTCTTCTCATGGCTGACTATTCCGGTTCCGGTTCTGGTTCCGATTCTGATTCCACCTTCGTTATGGCGGCTCGGCCTTACCTCACCTCAGTCTTCCCATTCGACAACTCCACCACAATCGGATTCTTGAAATACAAAACGAGCGCAAATCTCGAAAGAGGCAAACCTCCAATGCAGCCTTACACTCTGCCTACAAATCTCCCTGCCATGGAAGACACGCCATTCGCTGCCCACTTCTCCGACAGCCTCCGCAGCCTCGCCTCCCGGGATTACCCGTGCCACGTGCCACGGACCATACACAAACGTGTAGTCACGACGATCAGCTTGAACCTCCAAGACTGCCCCCCGAATGAGAAATGCAGAGGATACTTAAACAAGCGGTTCTACGCCTCCATGAACAACCAATCCTTCGTCCGCCCCGCCATCTCCGTGCTCGAGGCCCACTACCGCAACCTCCAAACCTCGTACTCCTTCGATTTCCCCGAGAATCCCCCTCACACCTTCAACTACACGGGGGTCGACCCTGTCACAGAGAACATGAACACGCAGTTCGGGACACGGATGCTCCGAGTGGCCTACGGGACGAGGCTCGAGCTCGTCCTCCAAGACACCAACTTCTTGAACCCGGAGAACCACCCGATCCACGTGCATGGCCACAACTTCTTCGTGGTGGGGACGGGGTTCGGAAACTTTGACGCCGTGAAGGATCCCAAGGGGTACAATCTAGTGGACCCGCCGGAGAGGAACACGGTGGGCGTGCCGGTGGGAGGGTGGGCGGCGATCCGGATAAACGCGGATAACCCGGGTGTGTGGTTCGTGCATTGCCACCTTGAGGAGCACACATCGTGGGGGTTGGCGATGGGATTAGTTGTTAAAAGTGGGAAGGGTCCTTTGCAGTCTTTGCTTCCTCCTCCAAGTGACCTGCCTCCTTGTTAGACTTGATGTTAATCATCATCATCTACATGTGCGCTAAATTTTGCGAGATGCCTTGTTTCGATCAGGTTTCAAGTGTGATTGAGGGGAATTTACTTTATTATCTGCTTGCTTGCTGTGTACATTGAGGAATAAAATTCTATGATTATCTCACTTCCAAAGATGTCTAACATCTTTGATAATTACAGGAGGAAGAGCGAGTATGATCAGTAACCAAAACTTGTTCAAACTGCAGTTGGATCGAGGGCATAACTTTGGTAGTACTTAATTGGGAAGGATGCATCAATCTAACTTGTTAACAATCTTACTTAACGTTAAACGTGCACTCCTCTTGTGGTACAATTTCGATGAAGATCATATCTATAAAATGATATTTTCGAGGGAGGACGAACCCCAATTTCAGAGCTAATGAAGCTCCACAAATACTAAAAGAACTTGTTAATTCAATGACCTATATATACACTAAGAGTAGATAACAAATCCCTAATGAGCCTAGCTCGACTTTAGACCGATTAATATCATAATACCCGTTAACAATTTAATATTAATACTAAGATTAATAATTAAACTACTGACTGTAACATCTTGCATGTTAAAGATGTGCTTAAACAAGATATGACATGTTACCCGCAAAAATAATGATTTTCATGATTCCATACAATATAATCAATAAAATTAAATTAGAAATAGAAAAATATATTTAAAATAGTTGAGGAAGTGACAGTTCGGAACCATCGATTTGCATTTCCGAATATTTTGAATCGAAATCAAACCGTTCCTAACTTGGTTACTCTAATAATGGTTACGATTCCTGAAACCACTGAAGATTACATTTCATTTGAACAGCTTTAACCACATGCAACGACAAATTTGGAGGGAAGATTTTCTAGAGGAAGCTAGCGTTTCATACTTTAATCTCGAATGAAAGTGAGGAAGAAACAAGTCATGCAAGCAAACTTATGTTTATGTTTTAATGCTTTCCAGCCGACGTTGGAGTGTTCCGCCATCACTTTTGCTATAATGCAATTTAATTTTCGTTTAATTATGCCTTCAATTTCTTTATTTGCTTTCATTATTTTCAGCATGCTAGGCTAAATTATTAAACTTGTCATGAGCGCAATGAGTTAAATGCATGTGATTGAACTTGCGAGTAGGGTTGAGAATCGAGATGAGATCGGGTACATATTCTGAAGTCCCAAAGTTCCAACTCTGAAAAATGCCAAATTTTGACGGTCCCATTCGAAATTCCCGAGTTTCAGAATTAAAAAATATTTAAGTTTTGATCCCGGTCCCTAATAAAAATATTGCAAATGGTTTGAAGTACTGAACGAAACAAAAATTTCCTAAATTTTAAAATTTTCAATTTCTCAATCTCAATCCCAGTTGAAGTCTTAATCCCGAAAAATTTGTGAATCAGAGTCTCAAATGTATGTCTTCCTAAGCTGTATAGTGTGAACTAGCACAAACGTTTGTGGTCGTATGCTTCACTTCACGCTTCTATTGGTTACACTGAGCGTATCTTCAATCCTAGTGCTGACAAACTATATGAGGGATATACTATGTAAAGAATAGATTGAGATTTGGGCATAAGGAGTTAGATGTCTAATGAGTGACCGATAGGGGCCATAGCTGATATATATCACCTAAAAATGGTCGATACATGTATGTATGAAAATTATTTTGACATGTAATCTAGTGATTATGTATATTTAAGCTATGTTTGATATCCAAGTTACGATATTCATCATAGAATAATTATTCTATAATTATTCTTTTTTTTTTGTATCCAAGTTACGGTATATAGTAATTATCCTAAGATTAGTATCGCAACTTGAATACCAAACATAGTCTTAGTAAGTTTCATCAGGACATATTTTTCCTTATTATTATTTTGTTCCTCGTCAATATTTAAGATTTTATTTTATTTTTTGACTTTGTTTTCGACTAGACCTGACACTTGTGTTCCAAAAAAATCATTTTAAACATGACAATACATTTGAAATTATTTGAGGATCGATCATGTGCTCCTAATTATACTAATTCTTTAATATCTCAAACATAAACTAATTATAAACATGAAACGACATTCACAACACATGTGACATAATATGTCATTCATGAGGCCTTTAAATTAATGACTCAGTCAATCACAGATAAAAAAATAATGTTTTTAATATCATCATTATCGATAACTAATGGAGTAATCTAAACAAAATATTTGGCAAAAGTTAAGTGTCCTTAAAATTATTGTAACTGCCTTAATTTTTGAATCGTCATATTCTTTTGCATGCAGTTTATTTAGTTGCTTAATATGCTTGTGCTGCATTTATTGAGAATCGATATTTAGATTAAATTGAATTTTGATGGAAGTTTAAATTCTATTTGCATTTTTTGCCATAATTGGCCCGCGTTGGGATATACTCATATATTTGGTGAACGAGTGACTCCCTACCGAATTATTTATGTGTGGGCGCCCACTTCTGATTGTACCTCAAATTTAAATATAATCCTACTTATCAAATCCCGCTCCATTTTATTCTTTTTCTTTACATTTTCCGCCCACGTTTAGACCTATATATAAAACCACTTCTCTCACTGTCATAGTCTCATTCACTCCCTCCCTCCCTTTCTTCTCGTATCCTAGCCTACTCTGGAAATTGAAAAATGGCGCAACTGAGTCCCCAACTCCCTCTCGACAGCGACGGCAACTGCATGCTCTGCAAGGAGAAGCCATCCGAGGAGGATACCCTCTGCTGCGCCACGTGTGCCACGCCGTGGCACGTGGCATGCCTCTCCGAGATCAAAAATTCCTCCATGGGATTCGAGTGTCCCGACTGCTCTGGCGACGGTATCGGTGGAATTCCGGCGCCCACCGACTCGGAGAGCAAGGATCTCTTTGTGAGGATCCGTGAGATCGAGGCCGACGATTCCTTGTCGGAGGCGGAGAAGGCCAGGAAAAGGCAGGACCTGTTGAGCGGGAAAATCGGAAGCGATGGTGGAGAATCTTCTGGAGTGAAAGAGGAAAACTCAATCGATATTCAGGCTGTGATGGGAGAGGCCTTCAAGTGTGCTTGTTGCATGGAGCTACCAGAGAGGCCCGTTACGGTATGGATTTTGTTTTTTTGGTTTATGTTTGGGCATTCCATTAGATTCATTTCTACTGTATGATGATTTGTAATTCCGTATCGTCTCGACCTATGTAGGGGTATCCATGTATGAGACGTTTAGTGAGTGTGTTTTGATTCTGTGGATTATGAGTGCAAATGGGAGCTTTGTTTTCATTTATGTATAAGAATATACGCTTCCCCCTTATTTTTGAGATAGTTCAAATTCATTTATACTTTGTGATGATTTGTAATTCCATATCATGTCAACTATGTAAAACGGAATATGCGAGTTTAGACGTCGTGGTGTGTGTGTTTTTAGTTCTATGATTTAGAAATATGTATGTGCGTGTGAGCTTAATTATCTGGATCTGAGTGCAATTTGTGCTTGCCCCTTATGAAACTTCGGTTTTATTTGTGTGGCTAATGTGTTTACTTTTTGAGTTAAACACAACACACGTACACATATATAAGCTCATCTATATAGCACTAAATAGTTTAGTTCTATTGAAGTTAATGGTGCTTGAGTCTAATATTGAAGTACTTTTTGTGATGGATGTTTCTTGTGTATGTTTATAAATTACAGACGCCATGCGGGCACAATTTTTGCTTGAAATGCTTTGAGAAATGGATCAAGCAGGGAAAGCGTAGCTGTATAAAGTGTCGTAGCAACATTCCAAGCAGAATGGCTAGCCAGCCACACATCAACTCCACCCTTGTGGCTGCTTTAAGAATGGCAAAGTTGTCGCACACAATCACAACTGGAGGCCCTCAAACTGTTTATCACTTCTTACATGACCAGGATCGGCCTGACACGGCATATGTTACTGAAAGAGCGCAAAAGCCCGGGATGGCCAATGCCGCAAGTGGGAGGATTTTTGTGACTGTCCCTAAGGACCACTTTGGACCTATCACGGCAGAAAATGATCCGGAGAGGAATCAGGGTGTTCTTGTTGGAGAAACATGGAAATATCGTAATGAAGTCCACCAGTGGGGTATGCACTATCCCCCTATAGCTGGCATTAGTGGGAAGGCACATTATGGTTCACAATCAATTGTGGTTTCGGGAGGTTATGAGGATGATGAAGATCATGGTGAATGGCTTATCTACACCGGAAGGTCACTCACCTTTGCAACTATATCCTGATACTTAGTTTTAACTGTTTTAATTTATTTGTCATGTTTTTGGTTTTATCTTACATTGCTATGAGAATAATACGGAAAATCGACATTGATCCCATGCTAAAGTAAATTAAGCAACGTGAATTATGTTTCATTCATGGAATATGCTATATGTTCTCCTTTAGGTGCATAATTCGTGCTTTCTGTTTTACGTTATGTTGATTATGAGAGTAATATGGAAACTTGATCTATGCTAAAGTAAAATTTGGTAACATGTGTTAGATGGACTATGACACGTGTTCTTCAGAAAGTACATAATATATTGTGGCGTAAGAAAGTTCATTAATTATGTATCTTTTCATTTACGTTTCTTGTTACTATGTTTGTTGTTTCTCTTCCTCCTTGTGATCCCTCGTAAATTGTTTCGTTATCTATTACTGTCCTGATATGCAGAGACAGTTTTAAACTTCATAAGCCTTTTGTTACCTCACATATATTATCTTGGCATGCTTACCCCACACCTTTTCAATCCGTTTTACCCTATTCTACTCACCTTTTCCACCATAGAAAATGAGAAATTTTCGTTCTTTGTTTTGTTGTAAATACAATTGAAGTATAGTTGCTATTACTCCGTTCCTTCCATTTAATGTATGCAGCGATGTGATTATATGGGCATTTATGCCGCTGATGTATGTAGTCTCCATGAAAAGCGCTTAATGTTTAATTGCATGTAGAGTACATAGGCTTTAAGGTTTAATACTAACTGCTAAACTTTATTAGTAAGTCAAGGACACTGTTTTTACCGTTTTGTTGGTTCTCTTTTTATTGCAGTGGTGGGAGAGATTTAGAGAATAATAGACGCACTAACAAGGAGCAGTCATCTGATCAAGAATATAAAGAGAAAAATCAGGCTTTGCGAATGAGCTGTATAAAAGGTTATCCAGTTCGTGTTATCAGGTAATGGGCTCTATATTTGTTAGATGTGCATTTATTGTCTATTAATTGAGATAACTCTACACCTTAACAACTGCACAATGCTCTTTCATTCTCTCTTAAGATTTAAAGACCAAATTTATATATGGATCTTGAAAATTATATGCATTGAAGCAAGGTTTTAAAAGGCGTTTTTCTATCGAGGCGCGAGGCGTAAGTCTCAAGGCGAACCGAGGCGTACACTCGAGGCGTAAATAAAAAAATCAAACAAAATCATATCTAATATCATAAAAACATAAAAATAAAGTCTCTACAAATTATACGTTTTTAAAATGTCAAATTTAACTTCCTAAGAAAGAGGTGAATTGCTTCGCCGCTGCTTCGCCGGTGGTGACAGTAGAGATTTGAGAGTGTATGGATAGTGTAATGGTGCGGCTGACTCACTTGAGAGTCAAAATTAAAATTTTAACCTAATTTTTATTTTAATTGTTGTTGGATTGTTTAATTCATTACATTTGGGACAAGCCCATTAATAATTGGATTAAATAAAAGAAAGCTCATTTACAATTAAATGAAATAAAACATAGCCCATCTATTTTCAGTCCAAAAACTGTAGAAAAATAGTTTATTTTTCTGCGTACGCGAGGCGACTGCCTCGCATGACTCGATGCGCGCCTCGACTGCCTCGCGTGACTCATGGCGCAAGCCTCAACAGCACATGTGAGGCGCTGCCTCAAGGGAGTTTTTTGCATTGAGGCGTGCCTCGAGAATGCCTTTTAAAACCATGCATTGAAGAACAATAATACAATGATTATTTTCTACATGGTTGTTAATCGTCCATTGCGCAAAATCGCACTAACATGTTCTATGTTCTAACGTTATCGAGCATCGGGTCACACACACTATTTGAATTTGTATGCAAAATCACATAAAAGATATACTCCTTCCGTCCACAAAGAGTGTATCATTATTGCCTAAATGGGCCGTCCACAAAGAATGTATCATTTCCTTTTTAGTACATGATCCCACATATCTCCATACAATATAAATCACATCACATCTCACTATTTAGTGGACCCATTTTCTCTACTAAAACAACACATCATAATTTTCTTAAGATACGTGCCCACTCCTCCATGATACACTTATCATGGCCGGAGGGAGTATAATTCATTTAAGATAAAAATCAAAATACTTGGTCCCTTCAAAACAATTCCAATCCTCAATGTGTTAAACAAAATGCAATACTTAAGTTAAGTACTTGTATTAATATTACTATTAAGATGCGAGGTTTAGCTAAAAACATCTAATTGTTTAAGCATCATCATCATCGTATGTAGAATCTGCCTCTGAACCAATATGCAAATCATCGTCATCATTTTCATAAGGTTAAATTGGACTTTTAAACCCTAATGCACTATTATTTGTTATGTTAATCAAATAGCGCGCTATTCTGCGTGATGAGCGATGTGAAAATAACGCAAATTGTGAGCGCTATTTGAATTTTGATTAAAAATCGCGATTCATTGAAAAGTTTGCACGACGGTGTGCGATTGCGATCTGCACTATTAACAACTATGATTTTCTATAAACGCTAAACCATCTTTAAGTTTGGGCAGATAAGTCAATATACCAAAATAAGGTCAATCAATTAAAGAAACAAAGTTGCTTTTTCTAAGCTTTACTTTTATCCCATTCTCTCGGAAAATTTTGTTAGTAGTTTTTCATGTCAATTTATTACATTAGTTGCGTTGTTAACTCTAATGACACATTCTTGAATTTTTAATTATTCTAAATAAAAATGTGGAAACATGTACTTAACCAAATCATTCGACTTGTTTCTGAACTACTTATGATCGTCTCCCAGGTTATCATATAAGTATCAGTCCAGATTTAGTATGAGTGCCTGTTACTTGGATGTGGCTTCCTCCCTATATTAAATATTAAATCTGCCTTGACAACACATCTTGATGGAAGAGAAAAATATTGATGTTGTATTTACTGATCCTTCTTACTTCCATTTTGAAAATGCTTGCTGAAATATCGTTTGATTAGCTTGCTATATGATCCTGTTATGTTATGATTGTAAATCTTCTATTGTGACAAAAATTATAAAACCAGCTAGAAATATCTAAAGGTACACACAATACTTCACTGCGTAGCTTTTAGTTTAGATAGCATAGTAGAGTAGTAAAATTTGAGCCCAATAATTTTTTTGGTGATTTGTGGATGTGTCAACTTGTATTCATTTACAAAATTAACATTATTTTACTGCGTGTCCATAACTCTAAATCACTTAAATCCAAATTTTAAGCCATCACATAATTGATATGTCTTTATGTCCAAACCATTCTGGTTTGAAAAGACAGTATTTAGTTATAAACTACTGAAACTTCAATCGATGCATAAAATGCCGTTGGCAAGATTTATTTCATCTTAGTGTCAAAATCAATCCATGAAAAATCACTACATTGAAGATCCCCACTCGTATTTCTTGACAGATCCAATAAAGACAAACGTTCTCCTTATGCCCCGGAGGAAGGTTACCGGTATGATGGGGTATATAGAGTAGAAAAGTGCTGGAGAAAAGCTGGAATACAAGTATGACTTGTTGTAATGCACTTGTTATTATTAATATTATTATTTTGTGTATTTTCTGATTCTTTCACTTTTCTCTCAGGGTTTCATTGTTTGCAGATATTTGCTTATAAGATGTGATAATGAGCCTGCGCCATGGAAAAGGTTCTTGTTAACTCCTGGTCGCACTTATGGTTTAATCTACGATAATTATTGTTTCAATCATTTCTATCATTTTGTTTCAGTGATGAGCATGGAGACCGCCCTCGGAAGATGCCAGTCGTTGCTGAGCTTAAAGATGCTTTTGATCTTTATGAAAGGGAAGAAAGTCCTTCATGGGATTATGACGTAAGTAGAAGTCAATTATATTAATGTCATTGACTCATTGATGATTGATCTGATAAGAGTTCCATTTCCCCTAAGAGTATTACAAAACGATTACATGGAATGAACTATTACAAAATTGTCACTAAGGCTTACTGATTGTGAGTATCAATCCTCATTTCGGTCGCCTACCACTTTTTTCTATTCCCTGTAGAAACTCATTGCATAGCCAATAAATATAATATATTTCTAATCATTTTGCACTGACAGCTATCTAATATGCTCTTTTATATTGATCTTAGGAAGTAGAATGTCGTTGGAAATGGATTAAGCCACCACCTCCCAGTGAAAATAAAGTGGTCAATGTAAATCCTGAAGACAGGGTGAATACAAGAAAGGTGATTAAGAAAGCACAATCAATTTTAATGAGAGAAAAGCTGCTAAAAGGTATGAAATTCTACAAGTTATGGTACTTACTGGAGATTGCTTGGCTTTCGCTACTATTGTTAAAGATTAGTTTGTCCTACAACCAGTCGACCATTTAGTTCCATATTATGTTAAGCATTAAATCACATTTTTCCATGATTTGTTTGTTCTTGCTTTTGCCACAGGGTTTTGCTGCACGATTTGTAAGGAAGTGATGAATCTACCGATAACGACTCCCTGTGCTCATAACTTTTGCAAGTCGTGTCTCGAAAATGCATTTGCTGGTCAGTCTTTTTCCAAAGAGAGGGTGTGCCAGAATGGACGAAGGCTTCGTTCTCAGAAAAATGTATTGAAGTGTCCTGCATGCCCAACTGATATATCTGAATTCCTTAAAAGTCCCCAGGTATTATATATATTCCTCTTTTATAGTACTATTCTTGAATTGAATGGTTGATTATAAACTAAGAAAATGATCAAGCATTCTTATTCCTCTTTTAATTTATAGGTAAATAGAGAAATCATGGAGGTTATTGAGAAATTACAGTCCGGGCTTGATGAAGCCAAAGAAAAAGAGGAAAATGACAGTGAGAAAGAGAAGGACGATGAAGTCAACCCATCATCAACTCTGAAGAGAAAAAATAGCCTCTCAGATGAAGAAGATGCTAATATTTCAAAGAAAAGCAAAGTAGATGATGTTATTGTTGGTGGTGACCAGTGATGACTGTCAAAGTCAAGGTCCTCAAACCATTTCAAATATCGAGAGACCACATCTATATTTTCAGACTATCGATTAATATCAATATATACTTCTTTATTAATTTATGTCAATGAATATTGTGCAATTTTCTGATAAAACGATACTCATTTTTACCTTAATGTTTGTTGTATGATATTATAATTTTTCGTTGCTGTTACTTTCTATATTCATTTCCTATTTTCTTCAATTTTTTATTGGGCAAAACAATTTAGATTGTAAATGTTATAAATTGAAAATACAGGACATATTTGCCCAACTATTAGGCTTAGGTCGAGAGCATTTTGGCTCTCTCATGTAAGCTGAAGGGAATTTTTGTAACTTACTCCTTTATTTAATTAAAATCTTATAAACACGTGCATTAATATTATATTAAATCAAATAAAGTATAAATTGGCCCTAAAAAAAACAAATAAGAAATTGACATAAAGTAGATTAGCAGAGCATGAACTGAAATTGCAGTGCGCTTTTTCTTCATTTGACACACCAAACGTGCTGCTACTTTCAATTCCCATTTTCTTTCACAGAATATATATGAAAAAAAAAAACGAGAGAGAAAGAGATACCGTCAAAATATCTCGAGTGCAAGGTATGATTCCACCCAGCTATTGCTTTCTGCAGGTCAATCGCTAATGTCTATGTTTCGACACTTGTAGGCTTTCATGTAATCACTAACCAATTTTGGGGGACTGCATATGAATGCTTGCCGATTTTTTATTTTATTTTTATGCTATATCATAGCCATTGAATGCTCTCGTTGGCTGGTTTGTGCATATTGCATTAAGTGTTGTAAATACTCCGCTTGTGCTTGTGTTCTGGTCATCGTTTATGGTGCTGTTATACCAACAGTCTTTTTATGGAGCGGAGCGTTTCAGAATTTGGTCAAGTGATAATGGTCCGTATTTTTTTTATGTTCTGTCATATGGAACAGCTTGCGTCGGGTCTACTTTCAAAATATGGATGAATGATAAGACTGGAATGTTGTTCAAAGATTTAATATGGAAACATTCTCGGAGACAGTAAAACGATATGGAGTTTGCAATGATTATTTTATAGTTAAAGTTTTTCTATCCAATTTATTTTGCTCTCGTTTCGTTGAAAAGATTCTTTAGACTGCAGTTGACAGGATGGATCTTGGTAGGGTTTCTTTCTCTTTGTCATTCCAGCATAATTTTGTTTGTAAAGAGTTGAAGGAAATAATAATGTAATCAAGTGAGTATATGGTTTGATTAGATTTCTATTTGTGTTTTCACATAAATGTTAGTTCGTTTGATCTCTAAGCTGGTTTTATGTGTCATGAGTTTGTACATATTTGGGAATGTGAATAAGCTACACCTGTAGGGAACGATAATATTATTTTTCTGTTTCCCTTCGAGGTCCAAGTAACGTTAAGATATTTACTTCATAGAGGTTCAATTATGTCAGTTGTTTGTCTGATCTTTTGAGAATGTGTCAGTTAACATCTTGTTTCATCTGTTTTCTTAAGAAGTTCGATTGTCAGTTTCACAATCGAAATTCTCTATGTTGTTGAGTATCCAGTATTCCGATAGAAACACGTCAACTTCCATTGCCTATTTGTCTTGTAACGCAAAAAAAATGAGCTACATTTGATTCACCTGCTTCAATTTAAGCTGTCATCAATCATTTTAGTGACCCTCTGAAACAGAAACTCTCAGCAACTTTTATAAGGATGTTTCAAAGCAGAAGGTTCTTGGAATCACTTCATGAACCTTATTTGCATCAGAAAGATGTACATATATTGACTTTTCAACCATATATTGACTTTTCTTTTTTCCTTATGAATATGCCAGGTTTTCTGAATTCCTAACTGGCTAACTGTAAAGTTTCACCTTCTATGAAACCTGCATCAGAAAGATGTACATTCCATAACTATTACAGTTACGTGGTTATGAACTGACTTCCAGTTTTGTAGAAAATATTAGAAATATGATTTGTATTTGTGATGTCTTGAAAGCTGCTGTCTAAGTGAAATAACATTTTCTCTTAGGACTTAGGAGTCAAGAATAATCAAGCAGTGGGGGTATTTTCATATCTAATTTCTTTTGACTCAGTTTGATGAGTAATTGCAGAGAAAAAATAACGATGAGAATAATGCTGTCAATGATGTATGCTTGCAGTTATTGTTATTTATTGCTTATAACTCATCAAGTTATTAAGCCTGAAAGCATCAAAGTACAAGTTAGATTTGGAGCAAGATTTAGTACTAGGGATGAACTTACATTAATATTTGACAAAAGAATAACTCCAACTAATTTTCATATCTTATGTATTTGGTTTTGTCCATAATGTTTCGTTATTAAATGAAAACTCATTGCAAAAAGGTTTTGTAAATTGAATAATCAGAATGGTGGTATATGTATGAATATAGCAAAATCAATAGGTAGAGACGAAAACGAAGAAAACTTAGTATCAAGTACTGTTATGCTCAATCAAAACTCTCTGAGTTTTTTGGTTAAATGAGCCTTTTCCATTTGATTGTGCTGCTGTGTTCCTTTTTGATCAAATAACCTCTATTGCGCCTAGTCTTTGTAAAGCAATGTCAGCTAATAGTAGGTTATTTGTTCCCTGGTAGCATCTGCGCATGGAAAGGTGAAAAGATTGGACAACCAAATTTTGCTAAAATAAAAAAATCTTAATGCACTCATGGTCAATATGGAAAAAACTATGATTTCTGCTTCTGCCATTGCTTCTCACACTGAAAGCCACAAAAATGGAGGTTCAGCTGAAGACGAGGAAAGGGAAAAGACCGAATGTCTTTCTGGATTTATATTCCTTTGCAATCAGAGAACAAAGTTGGAATGCTACCAATACCGTGTCTTTGGACTTCCCTTGGGCCAAAAGCAAGTGGTAGAGGATATAAAGTCTGGCTTTAAGCTATTTTTGTTTGATTTTGAGCTAAAGCTTCTATATGGTGTATATGAGGCAACATCTACTGGAAATCTTAACTTGGAACCTGCAGCTTTTGGAGGGAGATATCCTGCTCAGGTATAACTTTAATAGCTGACGATGCTTATTCATAGTGGTGTAAGATATGTTATTATTCCCTCTTTTTTCTGATGCATGCTTCATGTTTTATGCTTCACTAGCCGTCCTATCCAGGCCCCAGGGACACATAACTCAAAATTACAAGATCTAATTCTTTGCCAATAGGCTGGTTTTTCCAATTGCTATACAGTCATAATTGTAGTGATGCTGTCATTTATCTATCCCATTTATTACATGGAATAATAACCAAGTACAACCACAAGGTTGTCCACCCATACTAAAAAACAACCTTAAGGCAACCTAAAGAGCAATTAACACCCTGATGTCGCCATTCTCTAGCAATTAAATCCCTCTCCAGTCTCCACACGAAAATATTTGGCACCGTTAGAAACTTAGATAGGCCTCTGCTCCTCCACCACCCTCAATCCTGCCCCCACAGCATTTTTAGTAGACACGGTCGTCAGAGAGGCAGAGGAGTACGTTGCAGATTCTGATGATGGTAAGGTGGGAGTTCATGCTCTTGAATGGGAGTGAGAATGTGGTTTCAAGGTTGAAGGATTTAAGGTTGTCTGAGAAATTATACATTTTTTAGCGGTCAGTTTTTAAACGAGGCTTCTGAGAAGAAGGGGAGATGAGTTTTTTTTGAATTTGAAGTGAGGAGGTGATGATTGTACAAGGATTTGGAGACGGTGGTGCAGAAGAGGAGGGTTTTTGCTACCAATCTATTGTTGATGTTTACTATGATTCCTTCATCAATATAGTCCATCATATTTGCTGCTTTTCTCCAGCTGATCGTGGATGTAAGCTGAGTCTTCATTTCTTGAGGAATTAAAGGAAATGAGTGGGGAGATTTGTACAACCTCCAAGAAGACATAGTCACGATGATCTGGAACATCTCCATCCTCACCATAACAACAAGAAGCTCGGAGGAGTGGTCGTGGCTCGTGGGGACGGATAGGAGGGTGACAGTGTTCGAAAGCTCGCTTTCTGTTTGACAAAATGCTTTAAAGAGATGTTCCAGTTTCTAATGGTGTTAAGTGTTTCTGTCTGGAGAGAGACTTAATTACGAGAGAATGGTGACGTCAGGTTGTTAATTTCTAGGTACATTACATTAGGATTGTTTTTGCATAAGGGTGGGTAACCTTTGATTTGTATTCGATTGCTATCCCTTATTACATCTAAGAATGGCTGCTAAATAGTTTTTATAAAACTTTTTATGTAGAGTATCATTCTATGTAAATGTAATACTTCATACACTTGGAACACATATCTCTTACAAGATTCCATCAAGTAACAATGAAACTTTTCCATACAATAAAAGATGTCACGTGATAGAAGTTTGCCAAAAACAAGTTCAACTTTTCTCTCTTTTCCTCTTGAGCATGCCCCCCGAAAAAGGGTGGCTTCTAAGATCTTCTTCATGAATATATAGGCAGGAAATCTTTACCTAAATTGTTGATTTTCTCTGGTTAGTACCATGGTAATCTTGTTACCGCTAGATTCTTTTGTGGAACTCTGTTTCTGATTTGGGAAGGTATTTTTACCCCTTCACCTACTTGTTTCATTGATGAGTTGGAGTCCTTTTATGAGCTACTATCATTTATACTGTTAGGTAAAATTTAAAATCTTCAAGGAATGTCTTCCAATTCCTGAGAGCTCTCTCAGATATGTTATAAAGGAGAACTATACAGGCTCGAAATTCAAGCAAGAACTCAGTGGAGAGCAAGTAAGTTATTTTTTCACATCCACAGGAGTTCAGTTTGGGCTGGACATTGTCATTGTTCTCAAGTTTATTGCTGTATGCTAAAGAAGAATCTTATCATTGAAGTAGGTGACAAAATTGATTTCATCTTTTCATCCTCTGGCTGCAACTTTATGCCAGCCTGCATTGCAATCTCTGGCAAATATACATCAGCATGGGGCAATGCCACCCTCACTATTGGAAAATCAGCCTAAGCTTACTGTGAGACCGCCTATGATGGAAGTTCCTTATATATCTGGGATGCAATATAGCCACATTCAACCATTAGCAGAGGCTAGACCTGTTCTAAATTTCAATTATCCGGAGCATGGGTCACAGAGAAGTGCATCTTACAGGGATAATATACATCTAACTGTGGATCACCGAAGTCTGCCAGCAGCAAACAGTTATGTTGCCTATCCTAAACAACCGATGCTTGCAAATGAAGTTGCCTTTCCGCATCAGGATCCATCCTATTCAAGGTACTTTATCTCCTCTAAATGATTCCTGCAATAGTTTTGT
Source organism: Leonotis leonurus (assembly GCA_026898415.1). NCBI lineage: Eukaryota > Viridiplantae > Streptophyta > Magnoliopsida > Lamiales > Lamiaceae > Leonotis > Leonotis leonurus. The sequence goes on along the minus strand of JAPKLX010000085.1, from coordinate 644,261 downwards.
GGAAGGGGCTTATAAGCAGGGTGTATATTGCATTTGGCTGGTCTTATTGTGTCTGTCTTAGATTTAGATTACAACCTTTTGTTCTAAAACTGGTTTTTGCGAATTTGGGTAACATTTCTCTCAAAACAAACCTTAGTTTAACTTGACAGGCACGATTAAACATCTTAAGTAAAAAATTGTCACCTGATTTTAGTTGATAAGCTAATTCTTGCTCACAACTTTTCCAAATAATAAAAAAGACAACATTAATTTTCATTGCAAACCAATTCCCCTAAAAATAATAGCCGACCTTTATTGTGAAAAAGAATAAAAAACTTGATTTCAGTTGCATCCATATCTTGTTCCACAGTTTGTATGTTATCATTTTGGTGGCTGATTGACACACACACAATAGGCTAGGGAGGTAGTCTACCAGAAATAGAGATGACATGGCAAGGATATGGATCCAGGTAGATTTAACTATTCTGGAACTTTTGTGAGTGGATTCTCACGATTCGAAAGTTTATTTATAATTATATGGATAGTAGATGGATTATAATAACTGGATGGTACATCTTGAAGCAGTATCAGAGTTTGTTCACTGATTGTTCTTAAATTGTGCTGAATCGTAAAATTGGAGAATATTATTCGTGTATTAAACAATGAGAATGAGTACATATTTATATACAACCAAGGCTATGCTATACAAGGAAATAATATTTCTAATACTAATAACCATATAAACTTCATATTATAACAAATTGCAACATAAATCTGTTCCACTGTTATGAAGAACGTCTGTACACTTGATGCGCAAGGAGCATGTGAGATGTTGCCACTTAATGTTTCTTTTATTTTAATTGCCTTTTGAATTATTCTGTTTTTCGGTATTGGTATTATTGCGCTATGGGACACTGCATGAGCTACAAACCCACGCGTTGAATATGCACTTCTCGCCTGATCTAGGATTTTAAAGTCATTTTGAGCCAGCTCAATTGTGTTGTGGCAGGAGAAAGATCTTGATTATCTATCAATTGCTTGTTGCTTGCCAGCTGTTAATTGAAGTTGCTTGAGGCTTTGATCTCTTTATATCTATACAGTAGTATATTGATACTGCTATGGCAGGTATGGAACCTTAGATTCAGCGTCCCATCATGATCAAGTGACCAGTTTCGAGAGTTACCTAAGGTATTTTCTGTTGGAATTTCTTTCCAGAGATCAATTCTGGAAAATCATGTATTACTTTTTCTGAAATACTGCTTTCATATGTACAATAGATCGCAACGAAGAGCTCCTCATGATGAAGTAGCTATCTTGGGGAGGGGATATCATCAGTCACCTCTACAAAGAGAAGCACTGCCTCAAGATAATGTGGCTTCATACAACTCTAACTCAACAGCTACAGATCAGTACACTCCGTCGGTTTTGCAGACACAGCAACCCTTTGCGTCTTATCATCTACAAGGTAGACACTATCAAGATGGCATAGCTCATGCTGCTTATTTTCCGGTTCAGAAAGAAGCATCACATGAACATAACGTGACGCCATACAACTTTAATCTGACGGATATAGCTCAGTACGCTGCATCAGTGTTGCAGACTCAAGCCCCCGTTTCTTATGACCAGTCATCATTGCAAGGAACACAATGTCAAAATAGTGAGGTTGCATACAGCTCCGACCCTGCCGCTCCTGTGCAGTACGCTGCATCATCCTCGCAGACACAAGCGCCCGTTTCGTATGACCAGTCATCTTTGCAAGGAACACAATATCAAACTAGTGCAGTTGCATACAGCTCCGACCCTGCAGCTCCCGTGCAGTATGCTACAGCCGTTTCACAATCACAAGTCCAGGCTGCATATCAAGATAATGTAGCCCCATACAACTACGACCCAACTGTCCCAGTCCAGTATTCTTCGATTTGGCAGCCACAAGTCCATGCTATGTATTACCCCCAGCAGAGTGAATATGTGCATCAAGTTAATACTGCTGCTGCATATCCCCCAGTTGCACAGCCAGAGGTGGTACCTCATGCAAGTGCTCCCGTCGCTTCCTATTTTCCGTACCCTGCAGCGGAGCAGCACTAGACAATGAGGAGTTGAGTAATTTGAGCTTAAGTTCACTTTTAGGTAAAAACAGCGTCCTTTCTGTTAATTTTGTTTATCCGATGATGAGTCCATGCTGTCAAATCTGGCGTCGGTCTATGTAGATTTCCCATTGAGGGAAATCTGTACTTGAGAGAAAATTCAGGGAAAAAAGAATATATCATGAAAAACATGCATGAACTATAACAAAATTTGTGCGTGATTGAGCATAATTTAAGATCATGTGTAATTCTAGTCTAGGGGCAACTAACTCAAAAGTAAAAGTAAAATGGTTTTAAATTTTATTTTGATATTCAAGATTTGGGCTTGGACTGAATGTGCCAATGTTGGGTAAGGGCTAAGAGTTAGAAATGCAGAAACTTGCAAACATTTGTATCACCACCAGGGGGGCGGATCTAGAAATTGTATTTGGGGTGGGCTAAAAAAATAAAATTTTCAAAACACTATATTTTTTACATACATAAAAATTTTGGGGTGGGCTAATAGTGTATTTAGCCTTAAAAATATACATATATAACACTAAAAAACACTAAAAATTTTGGGCTTGCACTGGGCTGAAGCCCAGTGCAGCCCCTTCATAGATCCGCCCATGATCACCACTTTGATAGCATTTCTTCAGTTATATCTTGTTGGAAATGAGCATGAATGATCTTGGTGAAAACAAGTTCTAGCATTTTTAAATTTTAAAATGTTTTTCTTACAGTTAATATAATCTTCTATTGTTTTTCTTTTTGTGGAAATCTATGTGAAAACAAGTTCTGTGCTTCACTTTTATTCCTCAAGAAATAACGAATCCGTAGAATGGGTCAATGTGGACGTGAATTCATGAATAATCCTTATAGAACAGCTCTCCCTACATGCTGTGTAGAAGAACTTTACATGTCCGCTACTTATGTAAGCTATAGTGATTTGTAAGTTTACATGATATTGTCATATTGTCATATTAGTCACGAACATTTATATTGTGACCTGCATGGATGTAATATATAGTAAACAGAATTCATGAACTATCTAGACATAATGAATTAGCCGTTATTTATAATGGGTTTCCAGTATATGGCTCTGAATTATAGGAACTCGGAGCAAAAGAAATCATACGTGAAAAATGAGAATGAATCTAGATCCTTCATTTATATAGAATTAGTGGTTGAGATTAATTGAATTTAATATAAATCATACGTGAAAAATGAGAATGAATCTAGATCCTTCATTTATATAGAATTAGTGGTTGAGATTAATTGAATTTAATATAAATATTATCTTTTATTTTAGAAACATGAAAGTTAATTTGCAGATTGAATCACAACCATTGATTTGTTAAAATGATGGTTGAGATTTTTTTCACATTTCTCACATGGATTATATGATTCAAAACCTATATATATAATTTTTGCAATTGATCCACAATTTTCGGGTTTTAGAAATTGAGATGTGATTGAGTGTTAAGATGATGTAAAATCGATGGCATGAGGACGAAGCAAGTGGAATGGAATTGATTTGGGAACAATATGCAGTCAAGTCAAATTAAAGAAAACTCTGAATTAATTAGTTCAACTGTATGTTCGGTGCACAGAGAATATAACATCTTCAACACATTCCATTGAATAAAACACAATTATATGATTACAATTAATATCATATATATGATGAGGTCAACAAAAAACACCAGAATTGTAAGAAACGCATGCATGCATGCATTAGTATTTCATATCGGTTATCAAAGAGGGGCGGGCCGAATTCGACGACCTTTTGATTTTCACATTTGCTATATATATAATGTATGTGTTTTTAATTAATTATGACATGCACCTTTAAATGGCTATATTTGATCTGCAGATTCAAAGCAAAATTTGATTAAAAGCAGCTCTTTATATATATCCCTTTCACTACAATCCATTTTTTTCTTGCATGAATCGGTGATATCAATACAACTTTAGACTTTTGAGGGACTCATCTCATCTCATGCATTCTCTTTTTTCAAACTTTGGAACTGCCGAAAGAGTATCTAACTTACCTTCTCAGGCAAGCCTTCTCTCTCTATCCATGCTTCTTCATATCTTCTTCGTTCATTCATTATTTTAATAAAAGGTTTGCACGAACAATTAGATACTTTGCTTCGTTTGGGAACACAAAAGTCTATCTTGTTACTTATTTAGATGTCATAAAGTTGGTGGTGGGAATTTGACGTCACCTAAAAGTGATTATTATAGGTTAATGTTTAAAGCTTATATATATATACATGACTGGTGACTTCGTGTGGGTAGACGATCACACAAAGTCTCTAAAATATTAATCCATGTATATATTAATAATATATTATAAATAATATACTTTGCTTATATGGTAGTTGGTAAAGCATGATTTATATATTTATGATTTATGATATCCTAGGTTCAATTGTTTATACTTTTTTTGCACATTAATATATATATTTGGATGAGATTTATTTTTTTTTATTCTCAAATATATATATATACACATATATATATTGTTCACAATTTTATTTCAAAATTTATTATTAGAATAACACTTTTTATTTTGCATAGAGCCTGCTTATCTTAGCTTCGAGACTGCTTATATATTTACAGATGATCATATCTATGCTAAACTATCGATACAATTAATTAAATCTATCTTAAGTATTTCTCAGTGCCACGTTAACATTCTGTAGCCAAAAAATGATCTTGATTTTGGTACATTTTTGATACAGAATGAATGGTTATTATAAAATTTTCATGATATATATATTCTTTACAGTGAAAATAATTTGTTTAGGAATTTATTTAGTTTTCTCCAAAAGTTGGAATCAAATTGGAAGCTTCAGTAAAAGTAAACAGTTGACGATTTTATTCGTTTCTTAGGTAAACAATTGACTAGGAACAAACTAAGCTTTAAACTTATTAATGTTGAAAAGATTAATTAGGAAATTAATATATTATGTGCACGGAATTAAAGTTCCAATTAGAGGTTTCTCAGCGTAACGATCCATGTGAAGAAGTAATTAATTATCTAGAAATGTATATATATTTGTAATTTTGTATATATATAGTGCACCACTAGATAGCTTTTGACATTTTATGACTACATTTAAATTTAAATAATACTTGTTTGGTAATGTATTTTTATTATTTTTGTGGGCTGAATTCACAAAGAGTACATCATTTTTTTCTAAAACACTTAACATTTTAAATTTCATATATATATATATATATATATATATATATATTCTATTTTATGAATTTCTTTGTTTTAAAACATATTTTTTATTTTTTTTTAAATTCGTTCGAGTTTTTCCAACACATTTTTTATGGATCCCATTACTTATTTTGGCAGTATATATGATATTATAAAATCATAGCTTCTCTTTGGGGTATGTAAATATGATACGATGGGGATGTTTGGTTGGAAAGATTATTTAGGATTTAGTCTTAGATTAATTATTATGGATTGTTCGGTTGGACGGATACGGCCCGTGATTCAATCTCGAGATAGTGCCACATAGGATTAGTCATGGTTTGTGTGTCTTGGCCTTACCCCTATGACTAAATTAATCTCGACTAATCTCGGGCCAATTCAATCTCGAATAATCACGAGCTAATTTAGTCTTAGTAACCGAACTCCCGATATGTATATAACTGTTGTCACTTAGCTTGTCAATGAATCACATTTTAAATGTTTAGTAATTTTTTTTTTTGAAATAAATATGTATCGTAATTCTAGCTAGCTTCACTTTCGTGCGGCTGGATCCCAACCGTAACTATTTTCTTCACGTTTTTAATTTTTCATAATAATCCACATTTAATGTTTTAACTATATATTAATGACAAAGTAAAAAATAATTGTCATTTCTTTTGTATATTGTTGGAACATGTAGAGTGTAGACTCTAGGTAGAACTCATAAGTAATATAATTAATTAAAGCCATGTCAATATCATAGGATTAATTGTCCCCTAACTACTTTATGCATGTATGCAGTATGCTTACCTATCAAGATTAAATATGAAAAAATTGATTATAACTCTTAGATAGGGGCTGTCTCATTTTCTTTTATTACGATCTGTTATTATAATGTGAAAATATATAAAAAAAATGATTATGTAAATGCATTGTCGTGCATTTAATTCTTAAGTTTTATTGATAATCTTTGACCTCTCAGAAAATCTAACACAAGAGATTAATATGTTTTTTTTAAATATAGTGCAAAGAACATCAATACGCCTCCCTCTCTTTGAAATACATTCATGTACATTTAATATATTTTTATCGTGGACTCATTCACTTTATATACATAATTTAATTAAATATAATAAATCAAGTAAGACTGATCTAAATTTTACTCAATACATGATCATACATCTTAAGTTTAAACTAATATTTTCTTAAGCCGCGTGCGGAAAGCAACAGATTCGTGAGCAAATGAAGTATTAAAATATGTGTCACATCACCAAGGAACAATTTTATGAGATGAAGAGAGTATTTGATAAATAATAGAGAGGGATCTATGTGAGATTATATCGAAAAATGGATTAAAAATAACTCTTTTATGGGATGTACCAAAATGACAAATTATAGTATATATTTTTAAGGGCATTTATTTTGAGTGATAATTTATGAGATTGAATATTTAATAAAATTGTTAAATTAATTAAAATTTTAAGTAATTCATCATTTATACGTCAAAGTAAATATTAAATTAGTTTAAACTATTTTTATTAATTTATATTATCATCCAAAATAAATGTTGTTATCATATAATTGTGATGGATGAGTGTATTTTTCCAATAATAACTCCTATAAGAACACTAAATTAATTTGTGGGCGATCAATCAACTCACCAAAATTATAGAATTAATAGCTACACTCTCTCATCATGAAATTAAGATGCATTAACATCTCAAAAGAGTAGTAAACTTAAAAACCCTTCAAGAATTCAATGCATTAACATTACTTGTTAATTCCTTGACCAAATACATGATCGATCATTGCAATTGATTGCGCCTAAAAATTGTACATGTCATGTTTTTAAATTTATAATTTAACATCTCAAAAGGTCGTGTTAAAAGGTATATGCTAGCTCCATTTAAACATGATCGAAGCTGACACAATTTCACAGTTTGTACACTACGATAACGGCATGAGCACGATTAAAACATAAGTTTATATATTATGACACAAACCCAATTTTTAATAAAAAAGTTACAAAAATAGTAGCTAGTACAATAAAAGTTACAAATCAGCACACAATATATAATTTGATGTCATTATCGGGATAAATAATGAATTCATTAATTCCGTAGTGGTGATGTGGTGTTAAATAAAAATCGTAAGCTCATCCTTAGAAGAAATAACTGCGGGTGCTCTGGCTTTCATAGTCTTCCCAGTTATCAGTAGAGGCAGCTGCTGCTGCTGAGCCCGAATCACTCCCATACTGGGTCGACTGAAACCCCATGAAATCTTGCTCTTGAGTAGCTACGAACGAAGACGAAGACCCCACTAAATCCCCTCCTCCTCCTCCTCCTCCTCCATAAAACCCTTGTGACGAGCTGAAGGAGTTGTTGTTATTGCGAAGAAGGTCCTCGTAGTGATGAAGATTGAAGTTATAATTTTGGTGAGTTTGAGGTTGATTAGCAGAGGAAGAAGAAAATGGAGGAGGAGGAGGAGGAGGGCGCATGGTACTGCGGTCATTTGTTAGGTAGCCCAACTCAGTCGTCCTTCCTTGATGAGCTGCTGCTGCTGCCACCCTTTCTGGGAAGTTCAGCTTCGCCTTGTTTCCTTTGAACCTCAGCGCCGCCTCGTCGTAGGCCACCGCTGCAGCCTCCGCCGTGTCGAAGGTGCCCAGCCACACCCTCGCCGCCTTCTTCGGGTCGCGAATCTCCGCCGCCCATTTCCCCCACGGCCGCTGCCGCACGCCCCGGTAGTGCCTCCTCCTCGGATTCCCACTGCCCCCTTCTACCTCATTCATTTCACAAATTATAATTAAGTCATGCCTAGCCTAGGCGTTTGCATATAAATATATATGATAAAAATGAATAAACCTTGTTGTTGAGTTTGGGGTTGGGAAGTTTGATGGAGAGGTTCCGGAGGCGGGGGGGATTCTCCGGTGTAGCCGAGAACTTGAGAGAGGGCGGTGACCATGGCGGACATGTCTAGCTCCGATCTGGGCGATGAATAAATCGGAAAATATGATTCTTCTTCTTCTTTCTCTTCAAGTTCATCGTTATTGGATGAGAAAGGCCTCTTCCCATGCATGGCTTCACCTATATTATATCTATATATATATAATCTAATTAATTAATGTAATTAGAATGTGTGCGTTTGTATGTTAGTAAGAGTAGGACGTGAGAATATATATAGGGAGAGTAGATGTAGAGGGAATTAAGGCAATTAAGTATACTAAAGTGGGTGTGGTCTCAGTCTGAACATGGTGCGTGTTTGATTATGACTATTTTTCTAGGGTTTTCTATTCCACCTTTGAATACTTAACTACTCCATCTAGTGTGTACTATGCTCTTCCTCGCGCCTCCATATTAAATTTATATATTTCCAAAAGGATTTATTATTTTACTTTCTGCACGTATGAACATATATATATATATAATTTATGGGTCACCTCTTAAACTCTAAAATCTAAATTACTCATACCTTTTTATTTTTAATGACTGCCTAAAATGAATGTGAAATATTTAAGTTATAATTTACTATATAGTTATCTTTCATAATTTAAATTAGAAAGACTATTATATATATATATATATATTTGTGTGAGTGTGTGTAAATATGAAATAGTAGTACATTTTAAGAACACACGGTACTCTTATTATAATAGTTATATATATTTTGTTATATTAATGTTTTAATTTGGAGTGATTATACAAAATAGCAAAAAAGATTATAAAAGACAAATAATAGTCACCAACATAATTTAAATTCTAGTCATTTATAAATTTCTTGTACTAAAATACTCTTATAATTATTTTTTACATTTCTGATTATGAATAGTATGAATCATATTGAATCGTACCATTTATACGTGATATCCAGTTTTATTAAATTGTAGATACGTATGAATGAATATTATCCATACCTTTCAAAACATTCGCAGTACCATTCGTACAATTAAATTTAAATAAAATAATATTTGTGGTAATTCACACTCAAATGGTTAGAATTTAAATATTTTTATGTTGGTGGCTATTATGTATCTTTTATAATCTTATTTGGCGGAGTATAACTCACTACAAAAAAAAGTTTATTTAGCAACGGAATTTTTCCGTCACTAAAATAAGAAATTCCGTTACTAAAGATGTTAGTAACGGAATTGTAACGGATTTATCCGTAGTAATATTGATGGTTGCTAAAAAAATTTACCAACGGAATTGTAACGGAATTTCTGTTTCTAAAATGAATTTTTCAATTTTAGTAACGGAATTGTAACAGAAAATTTCGTTACCAAATTTTAATAATGGATAATTCCGTCACTAATTTTGTTACTAAAATTGAACAACAAATTCCGTAACAATTCCGTTGTTAATCCGTTAAAATTTAGAAACGGAAAAATTTTCCGTCACTATTCCGTTGCTAGAAAATGTGTTTTTTGTAGTGACTTACACTTTATTTATTTATTACCTACTTTATTTGTCTCTATTGTTTCTCGATCAAACTTATAATTAATTAGTTATAGCATGAATGATGAGAAACATTAAATTAATTGAAATAATATTGAAGTATGTTAAAACAAAATATATGGAATCGTGTGTTTATATATAAATTATAATAACAAAATATATGAATAACCGAAAGTACGATGAGCGAATATTAATCTAGCAATTATTTAAATATGCTAGGATAATTGTTTAATATTGAGTTTTTTCTTTTCTCATTACAAAAATGTAAAATGTTGAGCATATGTAACAAGTTTGTGTAAGGAAAATAAATTATATATTCTCACATTAAGCCTCAAATATAAGGTAACAATTTTGTAACAAAGTTCATATGTAATGTGAGGAAATCATATTTTCTTTGCATTATACTATACGTGAAAGCCCTAATATGACGAGTTTGTAACAAAAAAAATTTCCCCACGTATGATCCTATGTAATGAAATATTAATTTTTTGTGACGAACAAACTTGCGGTAAATAGTCACTTTTTTTTAGTGTCTCATATATATCTTGTGACTTCTCATTATTTATAATGTAATGTGTTTCTGCAGTGTATATATAGAACACCAAATTTCAGGTCTACATGAAAATTCCAGTAACAATGAATCTATATATAAATTTTAATTAAATACAAAAAACATCCAATACATATACAAATGAAAGTTAGAAATACTAGTTAATTAAGTAGCATCTCTAAAACGTATTAATTTGAGTCATATGTCGGCACACTACAAGAAAACATATATTTAGTGAGAATAAAAATTACATTACACTGTCATTATTGACATTTAATTAGAGAAGCAATAACGAGAAATGGTGACGGGCAAAAAAATTTGTCACTAAATGTTATTAGTGATGAAATTTAAACTTTTAAGTATAAATTTTACTCTCACTAAAATTATTTGTACAATTAATAAAGGTATATCTCCATTCATTAATGCTTATGTCACTAAATGTCATTTTTCTTACGTGGTACTGTGGCAGTAATATAAAAATTGTGTACGAAGATAAATTTTTACACAGAATTTAATACTCATTATAGGTTTTCTAAAACTAAAAGGTACTGTACATGAGAACAGAGTCATGCCCTTTCGATAAATTTTTTTATATGTATATATGATCACATTATAGAAAAATTAATTATTTAATGTTATAATAAGTAAACCATAATATTTGATAGTCTTTCTCGTGTGCATGCAAATAAAGGGAAATTAATGTGTTGGAATCTTAGATCATACCTTTATGCAAAGCTAGTTGACATTGTGTTGCACCATTGGATTTATAAATAAATTGCAAACGGAAAAAAATTGAAATATTAATTGGCTAAATTTATAATTAAGGCGAAAATAGCAAATCAAATAAATATTGGTTATTCAATATAAAACACAACTGTTTAATTAATTACATATATCAAAGGATATATAGTGGGGAAATATATATCTATAGCTTGTATGAACATGTTCTTAATTATTCAAACAAAACTTTTTGAAAATTCTATCAAATATTAAAAAGATAAGCTTAACACGATTCAAGCGATTACCAAAAGTAAAAAAAACAAAACCCAAAATGTCAAAAGGGAAAAAGAATAATCAAGAAAAAATGAAAAGAATTACAAAGACCATATAACACATACTACTTTTTCATTAAAATACACGTGTGTTAGCGTTAATTAAGAAGATTAAATAAAAATCTAAAATGTATGTAATAAATCACGAGTTTATGAGAAAATACGTACATAAAGATATTACATAAAAACTAGGGGTAATAGTCAACAACTATTACCCACTTTCATAAAATAAAGATAAAGTATACTCACTTAAAAATAAAATATAAAAAATACTCACTTTTCATGATAATATGATGAATTTTCTCATTGCCCATGTTATTTAAATTATTTTGTGAAATAAATACACGAGTACATGATCAATTTTCTTGTGTGTGCTCATATTAATGGGTAATTTTATTTAAATTATTAAAGTGAGTAGTACTCCTAAAAACTAAGCCGCATTATTATTGAAATATAGACAAATAATTTAATGAAATTACAATTAAAATGTCTAAAATATTATGAATCACGCGCAACTTTTTATTTTACTGCAAATAAAATTAGAAAGTAGAGAAAATAGTGAGCGTCAACATTTGTTGTTGCTATTAAACGACGACGGACTGTATATGTAAGTTAATAGAGAAAAATTAATTGTTGAAAATTGGTTGTTTTTTGTACATGCATAAACGATTTTTCATTTTTTTATTAAAAAAAATTGGAACTAGAAAATAATTTCATTTCCAAATCTTAGTTATAGTACACACTGTTCCTAGATTCCGGCATTCCAAACCACAGTATATATCTAACACAAAACGGGTCTAAACATTTCACTTTTTTATATGTACTTACGTTTCTAGGTCTAGCACATTACACTAGATAGATTTGCAATTTAAAAAAAAAAATTAGATTACCTTACCTTTTAATCACCTAGTGGCAAGAAGGACTCTAACCAAAACCTAATGTTTTGACATTAATTTTACTATCATTATAAGACTCACACGCTTAGATTTGCAATTTAACTGAATGGGAATCTTCTACTATATATTTCTTTTTGTTGAGCTTCACTTTCTACATTCGCATAATCGAACATAATACACTAAAAAAATGAAGAATCCAATAAAAGAATACAGTTCCATTACCAAAAATTTGAGGCGAAGTATTAAGCAAGTCATATCCATTGAAAATTTTGAATTTTAATTTTGGGCTTGTTTCAATCCAGACTTTACCCCACTTAGGAAAATAAAGGATGGAATCAAGGTAAAGACTTGAGCGGTGATTGATGCATTAAAACGGAGGATGAAATGTAGTGGTGATTTTTACTTCTATTTAATTATACAAAGGAATAATCATTTATTCTCTAATTATTTAGTCATTCATTCTTTCTACATTTTTATTTTTTTTAATAATATTATATATATATATATATATATATTAATTATTTATAGAGACGGAGTTAGGGGTGGCTGGCAGTGGCCACCGTCCCCCTCAAAATTTCAATTTTGTGTGTGTATATATATATAATAAATAGTTTTTTTGGTTTATATTTTATTTTTAACTTTTTATCAAATTATATTTAAGGTCATTAATTTGGCCCATTAAGATATGTATTATTATATATGAATATGTTAAGTTTGTTAAATTAACAATATAGATTTTAGTCACACATCATAACTTGCAATTGATAGTTTTTTTTCACAAGTTGAAACACTACAAAATTTTTCAAATACGTTTTTTTATTTTCTATATGTTATTTAATATGATTTGTGGCTAATCTCTTCTAGTCCGACATCATTTAAAAAAGTTCGAGCGCGATTATTCTATGAGATATAATTTGTTATTTATATTTTAATTCATATGCAAATATTTGTTGTTATCTATTTTCTCTATAATTTAATTATTTCAATATGTTATACAATACATAATATTTAGGGGTTTGAAATTAATTATTAGCCAATTAAATTGACCATACACGATCTCAACTATTTGTCTCTTGATGCATTGCATCATATGATTGCTTTTTTTTTATGCTTCATATTTATTTTTATTTTTAAATGTGGTTTATTTTTCATTTGAAAGTAATCTTGGAGTATTTTTTATATATAAGTTCATAAATTAATGTTAATCTTATTTTTGGTGTGTTTTAGTCTTCGTGTTGGTTAAGTCTAATTATTCAATTGTCTTGTTTTTTGTGTCTTTTAGTTCGTAGTACGCCAAATTTTGTGTTTCTTGGTCGTGGATGTAGGATGGTAGGATGAAGAGAGATTGGAGCTAGAAGTGGTGTCATCTGGATCGCACGTGCAAAGCCGATTGTAGGATGGTAGGATGAAGAGAAACCGAAGAGAGTGAGCGAGCACGAAGTCCAGCGCTCGCTGGGTAGAAGCGGCCAAGAATTTCATAAAGCAGAGGCCATCGACCGCTGGCCCTACAAATTTAGCGCGTCAGAAAGGAGAAGCCTCCTCAGCGGTCACTGGGCGCGCAAAAGGGACGGTTACCTGACGGATTTAAAAGAGAAAATAGATCATTTTAAGGACATCTCTCTTTCATATCAGATAGAACTCGAACATTCTTAGTTTTAGAATTCATTGAAGAACTTTATCTTGTAATTTCACTCTTGGGGACGAGGGATTGAGGTGGAGGTCAATTGCTCCATCACGTAGTGTAGTCATCAATAGGTATCTATGTTTAATTTCTTATCGATGATTATGTGAAGTGATTGAGTAATTGAATCTCCACTAGTTATGAACTTTCTAATCGTTTGTTTATGTTCATCGTTCTTCATGCTTGTTGATTGAATTATGTTTACTAAATTGTATCGTTTGATCACCGTTGCAATTCCGTAGACATAGGGTGAGGTCGAGAGACAATCTTTGTGTCGGATCAAGGTCTAATCAACATCGGTTGTAATCAGGAACGTATAAACCGAGTGTTCACTTGTTTATCTTTAATTCTTATCTGTGTGGCTTGAATACGTGAGTTGTAGTCGCAATCTAATTATAAATGCGAAAGTTAATAATTAGATAACTTTTGAGAATTCGAGATAAGTAAATGAATGCATGAGTAGTGATGACATGAGATGATCGAGGTAAATGTTTATATGCTAGAGCCTTAATTCTTGATCCCCGTTATTTAGTTTACTTATAGCTTTACTTTAGTTAATTCATGATTGCGCATTTGGATAGAATGTTTATGACCTTTTTATGTTTAATATGTAACACTTGAATTAGAAAGTCCTGCTAAGTCTTTCTTGAGATACGACTAGGGTCAGCTTACTACGTATTATAAGTCTCGTTTAATTGCGAGAACTTAGACACACGTTTTAGGTTGAACAATTAACACAATGAAGTATAAAACACTTCATTTTTTTTTTCAGATGATAATAAGAAACGCCCATGTAGTGTTGAGGAAAACTCTAGTTCACTGATTTTGATTTAAAGGGTTGATGCGGTCCATGTGGATAATAATGTTACTTCTGAAATTACTAATCCACCAACAAATATTGTTGAGTCTCATTCTCAAAAAGAGCTACCAAAGCTTGATCTCAATTCTAATAATTTTCACATTGAACGAGATCTTCGATTGTGTATGGAGTTATGTGATTGATAAAAAAAAAAGATGAGATTAGACGTTGTTTTATCTATTTTCGGTCTCGTTTCTCTCGTAATTTAGTCTACATTATCGCTTGTTGTCGTTCGATTTGATGCTTTTGTATTCTATATGTTACATTTTAGGTAAAGATCGACACACGAAGTTGACAATGTTCAAGAAGAGAAACGAGGACGAAAAGAGGTGAAAAGATGAAGAAAAGGCTGGAGAAGGCAGAACGCAAACCTAGCGACCGCTAGCCCCTAGCGGCCGCTGGCTTGTGCCACGAAGGAGAGACAGAACATGGGGCTAGCAGTCGCTACCCCCTAGTGACCACTGGCCCCTGGAACGTTTAGAAGACAGAACAATGGGGTAGCGCTCGCTGCCCCCTAGCGGGCCCTACCCCATTGCAGCCAAACCTCAGCCAGAACGTAGGGGTAGCGAGCGCTACCCCCCCAGCGCTCGTTATCCCCCTGCTTCATTCAAATACGCAGCGAGCCAAGGTAGCGCTCGCTGACCCCTAGCGAGCGCTACCCTGGCGCGATCTTACTCACCTATTTAAACGCCCACGCGTGATTCTTTAGATCTGTCTTCCTTCACGTTTTGTACTTTTAATCTAGGGTTTAGACCATGGGAGAAAACACTTAGCTAGTCTAGAGTTTATTTCTCGTTCTTTCTTTAATTCAGTTGTGGATTCGTTCATGACTCAAACCCGGAGCACTTTAATGCAGTATTTTTCCTTTCTATTCGTGAGTTCTTTTACTGCTTTCTTAATTGCTTTATGATTTATTTCCTTTCCATTCTTTATTGATTAATTTCCACCACAGTAATATAAATCTCTCAATCATATTAATTAATCAATGCAAATCATGTTTCAATCCAGCTTCCTTAATTCATTGTTCTTAGATTTAGGATTTAATTACTTTATTCGTTTTCACCTTGATTAATTTGATTAAAAATCTAAAACCCTCTCTTTTTAATTGCTTTCTGTTCTGCAACATAGATATAAGCCCTGCTTAGCCTTCCTTGAGAATACGACTTAGGGTTAACTTATTAATATACAACGAACTCGTACTCTTGCGAGCAATTTAATATAACAAATTGGAAGTATATCGGCTGGAAATATTCCTCGTGCCCGATACTGAGTCCCTTTATCGGACAGTGGGTCTTGTCTAAACAATGCCACGTACTGACAGTTTAAAATAAGTTGAAACAAATTTTGGCTCCGTCCCTGATTATTTAACAAATTTATTCATCAATAAATTTAATTTAATTTTTTAATTTTCATTATCACTAATTTTGATTTCGTTATTTCTTCACTTTTTCTTATTTATATTTATTTTTAATCAATTTTTTTAATATAAATAAATTATGTAAACTCTCCTATAGTCCTACTCTTATCTCGTAAACACACAAACGCTACTACAAACACTGTAACATATACAAACGCATAAAAAAAATATAAAAAAAATAGTGGGGAAATGATGTTGTGTGTGTTACTTGTGCAATGAAAGATGATGATGATGAGTCAACGATTCATATATATGTGCGTAATTGACATGAGTGCCGTAGTGTGTATATGTGTATATATTGTATGTGAGTGTGAAATTGTGTTATGTATGTGACATACGTCTTATGTTTGTGTCCATAAAGTGTAATTTTTTAAATATATTTTTAAATTTTTATATTTAAAATTAAATCTGTGAAAAAAATAAAAAAAGTAAGTTTTAATAAATATTATTGTAATAAAAATATGAAAATATTTGACGATTTCATTTCATCTGTATTCCTTGCACATACCATTGGCAAAATAACCCACGGGTTTGGGTAAGGGGCAAGTATGGGGGAAGAGAATCGGGGATGAATGCGGGTATGGGTTTATACATTTGTACCCTAATTTTTATATATAACTTTTTGAATTATTATAAGAATAAAATAATGTATATAGAAGAGTTTTCAATTTTTGAATTTTTATATATCATTATTTTATTATTCTAGCTAGTAATTTTTTTATATATCATTATTTTTTTCCTCCCCGAGCAATCCTCGTCCCGTACCTGCCCCAATTTAAATGAGTATGGAGGCGGGTATGGGGGTTAGTTTTTGAAACGGGTGCGGCAGCGGGAAAACAATACCCGTCCCGTTACCATGGTACGATACCAAGTATAGGAATCAAACATATTTTGTCATTCCATTCCACGCACCATTTCATTCCCTCCTTATTCCATTCAACTCTACCAAAATCAGCTCTTATGGGTTTGATCATATCTAATTCGTGTTCAAGAAACTGCAGTTGAATTTAAATCAACATAGGAAATCTGTAATATAGTTTCTGACCAACTTTTATTACTAGGAGCTCTCAGAAAATAAAGTTACAATGAGAAATTTTCAAAATTATATACTCTCCTTTAGTCCAACTTGCATATTTAGATTTGACATAAGTTTTGACGAATGATTTGAACATGTTGTGAGTGAAATAAGAGTTTTACACTATTTATCAAGTAAATATGTTATGAGTGAATAACGGGATCGGCCGACCGAGAAGTTATGTAAAGACCATCTGGAGGCCAGTCTTGATTTAGATGAGCTGATTGTGAATCAATGCGCTCTTGCTTCCACCTGAATGCATGAATCTCCATTTGCCTCAATTTGATAAACGTACCCTGTCTAAACCATAAAGAGGTTGAAGTCGCATGAATTTGGTAGAACACTCATGCAGTTGCTATCTATCTGGTGTTTATATTCTGCTCTGGAAATTGTTGTTGCATCAAACCCCACAATCCGCTTGTCTGAACCAACAAACATCACACTCCAGCAATACCATAAACAGTCGAGGTATGTATGGATATATGCAATGGTTTAGGTTTCCACAAGTCTTCTTCATCTTTCTCATTCCAAAGGATTACTCCATGATCACTTCCATCGGTAACAAACTGTTTAATCCGTTTACGATCTCGTTTCTCGTTCACGTTGGGTTGATTGATAATGCTTTGATTTTTAACACTTCTCGTCTTTGTTGTTCCATTTGATCTCTCTTGTTGCCATATTTATTATCTCAGGTAAAGAGTTGAACAAACGGGAGTTACTGAACATGGAGAAGAGAAACGAGGACGAAAAGACACCAAAAGAGAACTAGCAGCGTGCCAGGGTAGCAGTCACTAGCCCTCCAGACTTCAAGCAAAAAGCCAGAACGTGAGCCTAGCAACCACTAACCCCTAGCGGCCGCTAGCTCACCACGCTGGACCAAAGGCAGAACGTGAGCCTAGCGACCGCTACCCCCTAGCGGCCACTAGCTCATCTAGTTGGAACAAGACAGAACGTGGGGCTAGTGAGCGCTAGCCCTGGTGATTTTTCCCAAGACATAACGTGGGGGTAGCGTCACTACCCCCTAGTGAGGCTAGCCAGACGAGATTCCCTTTACTATTTAAAGACCCCTTCATGTGATTTTTGATACACTTTTCATCTTAGGGTTTTGAAGCAAGAGAGAAAACACAGTAGATAGTTTTATTACTTCAAATTCATACTTTGCTATTTCTTTTCGTTGTGGATTCGATCGCGATTCAACCCGGAGACTTCTATTATTATTGCATTGTTTATTCCTTAAATTCGTGAGTTTTTATTGCTTTTTTATTTGTTTATCGCTTTTACTTTCTTGTGGTTTCCTTCTTGATAAAATTTGAATTATTAATCTCTTTATCCATTATTCACGTTAATCAATCAATCGAAGCATGTGAAGATTTATTTCCATTAATTCCGCGTTCTTAGACTTAGGATTTAATTATTTTCTTAATTCTCGCCTAGATAATTTGTTTTTCAATTCCTTTAATTTCACACGTCTAGGTAATTAATAAATTTAGGATAATAATCATTCAAACCACGATTAGAGTGTTTATGATTTAAATTGTTTTTTGTGAAACAACGTAGATGAAGTCATGTTTAGCCTTCATTGAGAATATGACTTGAATCAGCTTATTAATCTATATAATGACCTCGTTCTATTGCGAGTAACTTAATTAAAATAAGTTGAAACAAATTATGACGCCGTTGTCGGGGATGGCTTTAGGCGTTTATTTGCATTGCATTTTTTTCGTATTTCTTTTATTTCTTTTCGTTTATCCCTTTTCTCCTTTGGGTGCGTTTGATCTTTTGTTGGTTTTGTGTATGCTAGGTCGCCGAAGCTTGAGACAAGACGGTGTGTTTGAGGAGCGATATCGGGACGTCTACAATCTTGCTACCCTTGTTGAAGAAAAATTGGTGATCATGGCCGATGAAGATGAAGCACCTAGGAAGCTAGGAGATTTTACTAGGTCTTCGTATGGAATAACACCATCTGCTATCGTGCTTTCTGCTGTGGGGAAAAATTATGAGTTGAAGCACAACCATATCAATCTTCTATCCTCATTCTACGGATTGGCTAATGAAGACGTATTCCTATTCATTAGGGAGTTTTGCACAACTGTTCAGTCCACCATGCGGGCCAAATGCATTATCCATGCTACATCATTCCCAACTTTGATAGTTCTGATATCTTTCCTACAAAATAGTGGGAAAATTACCTGGTAGCAAACAACTCATCATTTGTTAGACACAGAACAAGAGTTTTGAGCTTTCTTCTGTGTTGACTAGGTAAAATGTTGTCTGACTTACAGAGTACTGTAACAGACGAAGATCTTCTGTTAATCAACTTGATTAGAACTTTCTGATCAGTCTGTTATGTACTATGGAAACAGTCAATACATGATTGTAATAACTATGAACGTTATTATTCATAGTGAAGTTATTCAAAAGCATAGAGAGATTGAGAGATGAGAATGCTAGAGGATGCAGCAAATAAGACAAACCAAACTTCCTCTTTGTTCTTTGTGGTTCCTCCAGCTTTTTCTTGGTTTAATCAAGTTGCAGGCCACTTTATAGAAAAATTAATATATAAATTTTACTTATGGTTAGAAAAACTACTTACAACAAGAAGTACATATTATGACAATCCAAATTCCTTAGTATGCTTGGTTTGTTGTTGAATTCTTGTCAAATTTTGGTTAGCTACATTAGCAAAAGAGGCCAAGTTCTATAGAGAATATCCTTCAAGCAATGTGCTGGTCTATTGGTCAGAGTGAAAGAGAATATAGTCTTAGAAGATTGTAAGAAATCTCTAGAATTGTTGCAAGATAGTCCTCAGTTCAAGGTGGTGGCGGCTTAGGCGCGTTGGATTCAAAACATTTCAAGTACGGATTCAATAACTATGCATTACATAAAAATCAATAAATATTATGTGTTAATTTTTACCAAAAAAATAAATCATTACTAATAAATTTTTCCAAAAAATATGAATCATTATTTATGAAACAAGAATAATGCATATTATTAATAAATTAATTAGAGTGGAACTTATACATGTAATATAAAATATATATTTTTATAAATTTACATGTAAATTAATGAGGCTTTTAAAATTTAACAAAATTATTACAAACCAAACTCAAATACATTATTGAATTTCAATTTGACAAAAAAAGTATACTAAATAAAATTATAAAGATAACTAAAACTATTGTATTTATTTTCTAGAACCAATATTTTATGTACTATCTCAGTAATGTTAATATTGATTTTTTTTATTTCCAAGTTGTCTCAATAAAATTGACCATTGATTTTTTATTTCCAAATTATCTCAAGAAAATTGACTTGTTTTCAAAAATAGTAAAAACTAATTATTTTGAATTTTGGACATTACTTATTATCTTATGTAAAAAAAGAAGCAAATTATATTTAGTGGAACAAAGTAATTTTTTAGTTAATATAATGATTAAAAATATTTCCTGATAAAAGTTAAAATATTCATTTGAATAAGTAAATGATAAAAAATATTTATTTAAAAATAAAAGATAAAAACACTTACTTACACGAGCCTATAAAAATTGATCATATGCTTATATATTTCATAAGTATTTTTTTATTTTTATTTTATAAAAATGATTAATTTTACTCATTAATTCAATATTTTTTCATTTTCTATATTTGATATCCTATGTTGAATTATAATTTCATATAGCATAACGTAGAATTAAAAAAAAAGAAAAAGAAAAGAAAAGAAAAGAAGAGAGAAAAGAAGATGGCGCAAGACTTCCCGCGCTCATAAGCATATGATATGAAGTCTGAATTCCATACCACCCATTCTTCATTTTCTCCTCCATTCTCGCTCCTCTCTATTTTTATCATCCTTTTCCTTACCCATCCTTCTCTTTTCTTTCTCGTTCTTCCTTCCACATTTCTCTCTGTTCAAGGTTTTGCTTAACAGAATATCATCTCTCATCTTCAATTCGCCGATCGCATTGATTTTGCTGCCTTTTTAAGTTTCAACTTTAATTTATCTTCTCCGATATGAATTGATCAATTATAGCGTGTGCGATTGGATCACATGCAAGGCGATATGTTTTTCGCTAGGCTTGACGATTCTCCCATGCTTCGTCAACAGGTGTTCTAATTTTGCTCTTAATTTCCTCTCAATTTGTATTGAACATCCGCACAGGACGGTTTCTGTACTGATATTCAGCATGTGCAGTATTATTGGTAGATAGATTCAAATTGATAAAATGAAGTTTGCAGTCTGAATTTGTCTTAACATCATATAGAACCGGTTTTCATTTTTATGATTTCTTTTATTTGTTAACCATGATTTTCAGTGTAGGGGACTTGGAGGTTGTATTATTACGGTAATAAGCATGGGCGTGGGCAGACAAAATCGGGGTTAGGGTATATTTCGAGTTCGAGATTCCAAAATACTTTCATGTGATTCAATTCGGTCATAGGAGCTTGAAGTAAAGATTGCATAAAAATAAAAAAGTAGAAAATAGATATAAAATAGAAGGGTAATAATGTAGGGTGCTCGGACACCAGTCATATGGTTTATTAGCTGGGAAAGAAATAGTTATAAAATTGAATTAATTAACAGCAATGTAGAATTCTGGAATGGCTCCCAACTCCGAATTCAACACCTTAAGTTAAGTGTTATATTTAAGATACACAGCTTTAATATGCAGTGCATTATGGATCTAAATATTAGCAAGCAGTGACACCGGCCTTTTCTCTTGTTTTTTCGGGTGATTATTTAAAATTTACATGAAAGTTGTCCATGAATCAATAGCAGCATACATGTGGATCATTCATGAGAACTTGATTAACATGCATTATATTGATTAAAAAAAGCAGATGCAATTGATGGAAGAAGGTGCCGAGACATTAAGGGAAAGAAGCCTCAAGTTTCATAAAGGTTGTCGAAAATACGTGTAAGTCCAATCCATGATTTTCACTTAATGTATTAAACCATGTTGGTCTAATATATATTGCATCGATTAATTTTAGATCCTGAACTTTGCAAGTTTTCCAAATTTTCTGTAAAATTCTATCTTCCTCACCCAAATCTTCATTAGAAAAATAATGTGTTAAGCTACAATAGCTTCTTGATCATCAAAGCTCAACATTGAAGAAGAACTACTCAATGTTGGAGACAATCTAAATAAACTCTTATTTCAGAAAATGAACTGGATGTTCACACACTATGACTATTGCATTATCTTTGATCTATAGAACCATCACACTAACTGCTCCTAACAACTACTACACGTGTCCTTCGTACATCGGCTATTCACTACCATTAGTTTATAGTAGCTATTCTTCAGACCATTTCTTCCTTGCCCATGCACTCTATTCTTCTGCAGCATTGCATCTCATGCACCTCACGTCCACATCTGCTATGGTGAGTCCACTCGAGCTAAGCTCGTACATAACATAATGTCTTCAAAATCCTTTATAATACCTTCATGTAACATGGTGTTCATCCTTGCATCTCTATATTCTTCATCATCATACCTTAATACATCATCTCCCAAACTGAACTTTCCCCTAAAACTGAGTTTTGGAGGGGAAAATTGAACTGTATATGAAAATCGAAAACTTATAAAGTTCATGATTTAAACTGTGATTTGGAAGTTCATCCAAAGTTTATGTATTTTGGTGTAATTATCCCTAAGTAGATACATCATTTCTTTCATTTTTCCTTGATAGTAGCTAATTAAGCAGGCTACGACATATAAGATTCACTTTTATTTTCTTAACCTTAATATCTATATAAAGATATCCGTGTCCCATGTAACATTTGCATGCAAACATATAGGAAAATTTTTACATGCACAAATCCTGTATGTGTGGAAGTTAAAATTGATAAAATGATAGCCTTTTATGCTTATTCAGGCCTTCATGAACTCTAGGAAACAGAAATCAAATGTCATGGCAACTTGGGTGTAAACGTGAAAGTATTCATTTTTAAATTCATACCTACTAGAAACAAGAAATTGAACTACTTCATGATGTATGTGAATATGGAGAAAGAAAACATGTCTAATGTTCACTTGTGAAGCATGTTAATCTTGCCTTGGTTGCATCCTTTGATGTGCTTGATGAAGGAGGTACTATGCTTTGATTTTGCGCTGCCATATTTTATGGTTGTTGGGCCTAATTTACGGTTGAAATCCCCAAAACACATTAAAGAACAAAATTTTAAAACTTCAGATGCCAAGAAGTCGCTCGATTAGATTTCTTTCGTATTCATTTGTTCATGCCTTAATAGGCAAGTTCTCCACCTTGACCGCTTTTCTAATCATATTAACTGGTGTTTTATATTATTAACACTTATCTCAACTTTGCTTCTAGGAGATTAGTAGGATTATTTATTTTTTCTAGAAGTACTCAGCAAGATATTGTGGCTGTTGAGCATCATGTTATTCGGCTGTTTTTAGTATTACAATTTTGTCCTTTCTAACAAGTATTTCTTAGAAAAGCTATCTGATGCTGACTGATGAAGCATGGGGTTTGCATTGATTTCTGTGCTGTCTCTGAAAGGGTTCTTTATTTTGCACCATTCTTTTGCATCCTACATTGATATCTAAGCTTTAATTTGTGGCCAAATTTAATAGTAGTTGATTGTTTGTAAAATTTGCCACTATTGCTCTTTTTATTTGGTTCGGAATCACAGAGATGGGCTTGGAGAAGCGTATGATAGAGATATATCTTTTGCAAGCGCCCTTGAAACTTTTGGTGGAGTACAGAATGATCCTATATCTGTGGCATTTGGAGGTAGGAATGATATCTAAGCACATATCCTCTTATATCACAATGGGAAACTTGTAAGAAAGTTCATCCTCTTCCATATTTATGTTGAGTTTTGAAGGTCTGAAGTTATCTTGCAGCATCTATGAACTATATTGGCTCGAGATAGAGCTTTTAGAACTTATATGCTTTGGCATATGAACTTAATGGACCTATTTCTTGTTCTTCATTTTTTCCTACTTAAGTCGTCACCATGACCTTTCCAGATGCTGCTGTGCTTCAATTTTGGAGAACTTTCTTATAGCCTGAAGAAGATACACGGTCAAAATATGCTCTGCTAAAGATTAACTGCACAAAATATTCTCATAGAACTAGAAACTGTGGTCACTCTTGCTGTAGAAACACCTTTGGTTGTGCTAGAGTAAACGGGTTGAAACATCTGCTTTTCATTTTGTATGGGGTAAAATCCCTCGGGAGGATGTAAGACGTAAAGTTTGGAACTTCTAATTCCTGATCCTTGCCCAGCTCTTGATTTGGATCTTTGGCTTTGACGTTAAATATTAAGATCTTAATTAAGGTTATCAAGCGAGATAGGAATTATATATATATTTAAGGCTATTTTTGTTTCAAATTTTGTTAGCAACTTGAATTGTGTGTTGAAGATAGAATAGTACTCAATATCGAAGTGATGACTCATTCTATGTTCTGTTTCATCTTCTTTTGTATTGCTTCCTCTCTTATGATGAAACTTTTGTGTTTCTATCAGATCTTAGTTAAGAGCAATATTATTTCCTGATTGGCTGATTGCAAGATAAGAACCTACCAAGTACTAATTAGACTCAACAACTTAATGGTCCTAGCTGTTACATACATGATCTACAAAAGAATCCACTTATAACCTGTAATTAACCAAAAAGAATATGGATAAAGTGTGGTCAATTATTCCTACTTTATTTTCTTGGTAGATCCTAATTAAGTTCAGTTTGTACTTTTAGGCCCTGATATGGCAAAATTTGCAATTGTTCTGAAAGAGATTGGAATATACAAGGAAACTCTTCGGTCACAGGTAGAGGCTTCTGTCTTTTGGTCATTATTGTTCATACCATTTCTTATCATTACATACAATATAAATTCTTTTTTCCTACGGTATTTGGGGATTAGTTTCCAATTGTTAAATAGGACACTTGGTTATCGGTCATGGTGGGAAAAGAATGATACTTGGTGGATAGTTATTTTGGAAAAATCTCACTGTTGTCTCCCTTATTAACCAAACATCCCTACCCATTGGGGACATCCAAACGGTGAACCTCCTCTGTGTTAAGAGAGAGGCTTATGGTTCAATCCTCACCCTCTTTTCTCCCAACTCAAAATAAAAAAAAGTACTCCCTCCATCCCAAAAGAATATGATCATTTTGCCATTCTGGTCCATCCCACATGAGTATATGTTACTCCCTCTGTCCCACTATTCTTGGCCCCTTTGACCAAAAAGCACTCACAGTTTTGGTCAAAGGGGCCAAGAATGGTGGGACGGAGGGAGTATTTTTTTAAAGACATGACCCTACAATAAATTTTTTTTTTCTCCTCATTATCACAAACAATGTGGATCATTTTCTCCAGTCAAACACCCTCACCTAACATTTACGCCCATTATTCCAAAATATGTGGGGCCCCTTTCTCCACTCAAACAAACTCACCTAACATTTTATTAAAACATGTGTCATACCCAAAGCATCATACTCTTTCAGGACGGAAGGAGTAACAATTAAAATATTGCATTTTCTATAAGGATTTGGAACTATGATACATGTGGATAAGAAATATATTTTGAACTACTATCTATTCTAGATGGCTAATAACAAATATACTGAGTCATTGCAAATTGTAGGCTCTAGTCCCTTTCTTACCCAAAGCCGTCTGCTAATAAGCAAACTTAGAATAACAATTGTGTGCAACCAAAATTAGTGGCTTAGCATGATTTTTCTTGTATGTTTGTTTCTTTTCCTTATGAAGACAATGCAAATGATTTTCATTGAAGAGCAGCAGATCACAAGTTTTGACTTACCTTGTTATCATCTAAGTGTTGACTATCAAATGTCGTTCAATGTTTCATTTTGGTTTGCTTAATTGTGTTGAAGGATATCAGGATTCTTCTATACTTTATCTCCATTTCCCAATTTCTCATCCTTGCAGTGATAGATCTGCATACAAGTTTGGCGACTTATGAAGTGCTTTTGACACCAAGAACTTGCAATATGCGTGAAACAAAATTTTATATTGTTTCCCAAGTGTTGATAATATTTTCTACTTAAAAGTTCAGTATTTCATAAAATCATCTCAGTTTAGTGCTCATAAGAATTTTGTGTCCTTGACTTCCACAGAGTGCAGTTTTTTGGTAAGAATAAACCCTTTTTTCTTTAATTGTTATGGAGAAATACCCAACACATTGTATCTTACCTGCCTAGCTTGATGTAACCTTAGCTTCTTGAGTCAATCTGTTAATTTTTTTTCTTACACCAGTTGGTTCTTGTTGTTACTATTTTATCATAAAAGTTTAGTGTTTTAGTGCTTTGAATATGATTCAATTCTGTTTATCAGGTAGAGCTCGTGCTGAATGACAAACTTACGCGGTTTGCTAATGTTGATGTTCAAGATATTAAGGTACTGCCTACTGGTTGTTGAAGGTGCCAAGTGTATTCTGGCGTGAAACCAATAGTTTCTGTAAAATGATCATGAACTTGCAGTTTCTAGTCTAATCCCATCACAGTAGAAGCTCTAAAACGATTTGAAGAGGTCAACTAGGGTGTTTGGTATTTCTGTTTGGACAGGCTAATAAGTAATAACCCTTTCAGATGGAAACATTTCATTCTGAAAAAGGTCAAAATCTCTCCTTCAAGAGTGCACAAGCCATAAGCTTGAAAACATTTTCTTGTGTACAGATATCTGGAGAGTTAGATAATCTTTCAAGTGGAATGACATTTTTCTAAATGAGGATTAAGAGAGTTCCTCAAAAGTTTTAGCATAAGCTACCGATGAGATGGATCAAATATATAAGAATCTAAAGTTGTCATACTTGTTTGGTTTTTGAGTAAGACTTGGTCTAGTGAAATCAATGAAATATGCTACTTACATATTGAAAGAAATCTTGTGTTCAACGATATAAAATTTTGCACTTTCTTTTGATATCTCCACTCTAGTATACCTCCGTCATGTAACTCACAATATACAATTTTGAAAATACACAGGATGCCCACAAGCGCTTTGACAAGGCCACTATTAATTATGATCAGGTATGTATGATTAAAATACACTATAATGGATTCACATTAGGATCTATGGAACAATTTGGTGCTATTCTGTCTTTGTATAATTACTGAGTTTTTCTAGTTTTTATCATAGTTAGCTTGATCCAATGACTATGAGAGGCCTAACTTATGCAAATGGAGTCTGACTATATAATCAAAAGATCTATTTAAAATATATCCAAACTCTAAACAAAAAGGAGGAAATATAAAGATGTCTCTGGTTTTGTCATTTGAATTTCTATTTAAAAAAAAAATAGGATATATTGTTCAAATTCCTGAATTTGTTGGCTATATAAACAAGATGGAGTATTAACAATTAAATTCCAGGTTCGGGAGAAATTTCTATCATTGAGAAAAAGTGCAAGGCTAGACGTAGCTACCGCCCTAGAAGAGGTATATAATCATTTCCCATTTTATGAATTAATTGTACTTCTCTCAAGTGGCTGTAAATGTTCAGATAGTTGTCATGGGTAACTGTCAGTTCTTAACTAATTTGGTAGAGAGACATTCCAGGAACTCCACAATGCAAGATCGAGTTTCGAGCAAACACGCTTTAATCTGGTAGGTTGGCCTCTTTCTTAATATCTGATTTTCACTGTGATTTTAACATTACTGACTTGGTCATGAAAGTAGATGTTTGAATAAAGTCTGTGTTCACAACTTAGGTTGGCGCCCTTTCAGCTGTTGAGGCAAAGAAGAGGTTTGAGTTTTTAGAGGCTGTTGGAAATACAATGGATGCTCATCTTCGTTATTTCAAGCAAGTATGATGTGTAATGAGATTTCCATATTGGTTATCATAATGTTTATCATCACACATATTAATGTTGATGTTCTTTCCCCTGTCAGGGATATGAGCTACTGCATCAAATGGAGCCATGCATTAATCAGGTTTTGTTTTCTTATATTCACGTCACTGTATTTTCATCTCAATTTGTGAGATTATTTCACATGACAAGACATTCTGGTAAATGTTTACTTCATGCAAGATATCACATATATGGTCTACTACTTGCTGACCCTTTGATAAATGAATTAGATTAACTGATACTGATGTAGACATCATATCTAGAATTGGTCAACCTTCATGTTTTGGTCTGTATATTTGGGAAGCATAATAAGTTTGAATATTTGATTTTGGGGTCATATTCCTATCAATATGCTCCACTGCAGGTCCTGGCTTCTGCACAAGAGGCAAGGCAAAATTCAGACCATGAGATATCAGCTCTCAATGAGCGGATGCAAGAGTATCTAAGACAAGTTGATCAAGATAGAAGACAGTCGTTTAGCAAGACTAGTGAACCTCCAAAAGTAGATGCCATACAACCTGGTTTTAGAAGCTCTAATAAAGTGATAGAAGCCGTAATGCATTCTGCTGCTGGGGGAAAGGTACACCATGAGGCAATACTTTAGTTTCTCCTACTATATTTTATACTCTCGGCACTATTACTTTTAATTTTCCCAGTCTGTAGCTAAGAATTCAGTAGTTTAGGTACAAACCATCAAACAAGGATATCTCTCTAAGCGCTCCTCAAATTTAAGAGGTGACTGGAAGAGAAGATTTTTCGTTCTTGACAGCAGGGGAATGCTGTACTACTATCGCAAACAATGGAGCAGGCCAGTAAGTCATGGAATAGGAAACAAATTGAATTAGCTATTTTCTGTTAGCTGAGTTACGCATCTTCATATGGAATCCTCTTTTGGTGACTAAATTATTGGGCCTCAGTTTGGAGGCAGCAATCAATCTCTCATGCATAGAAGTACTCCCTCTGATTCAGGCGGGCTGTTGAGTAGGTGGCTTTCATCTCACTACCATGGTGGTGTACACGATGAAAAATCTGTAGCACGTCATACGGTGAATCTGCTAACATCAACAATAAAAGTCGATGCGGAGCAGTTAGACCTGAGATTTTGTTTCAGGATTATTTCGCCTACAAAAAACTACACTTTACAGGTAATCTTTTGTGGTGATTTTGTTTATTAGCTCTTCCTACAATTGTATACATTCCTGCTGCACTACCTCAGTAGAAATAATGCTTAGAATTCCTTAAAGTTGCTCGCTGATGCAGGCAGAAAATGCAGCAGAACAAATGGACTGGATTGAGAAAATAACAGGAGTTATTACTTCTTTGATACAAGCACCTGAAATGGTAAACAATTAAAAAGGCGTTATTCTTTTTTTTTCTTTCTTGTATACACTTGCTTGCTGGTGACTGTAATCATGCTTTATTTGTGTATTAGCAGTTCTGTGTGAGTCCAGGTAGCGATAGTAGTTCTGTAGAAAGTCTAGATTGTGATTCAAAGACTACCCATGATCGTAAAACCAAGGACCGTTCAACTAGAAATATGATGCGAGCCACCAGAAGTAGCCTAAAGCATCAAGCGAACTTGAAAAATGAGAAGCCAATTGATGCATTGGGTAAAATGCCTGGAAATGATAAATGTGCCGACTGTGGTGCACCAGAACCTGATTGGGCATCCTTGAATCTTGGTGTTCTCATATGCATTGAATGTTCTGGCATTCATCGTAACCTTGGGGTGCACATATCTAAGGCAAGTTCATGGAGAATGAGTAATTGCTAAGTGTTTGATACTGTATTTGTCAGGCTCTGATTTTGCAGCTTGTTTCTTAACTAACAGGTAAGATCCTTAACGCTCGATGTGAAAGTCTGGGAACCTTCTGTCATTTCCATGTTTCAGGCGCTGGGTAATGTCTTCGTCAACTCCATATGGGAAGGGTTGTTGCGAGCAAATAGAACTATTCAAGCTGATGAATTACCTATACGGTAAAGATTGCATTGATCACGATTCAAATTTGTACTTGCTCGTTTCGTAAAATTTTACTAAATATCGAAGTATACATATGTTTTGACAGGTCGTTTGAATCTGAGAAATACAGACAATTTTACAGCAAACCTCAACACACTGGTCATATATCACTTAAGGAAAAGTATATTAATGCAAAGGTAACGTCCTTATCATATGAGTTTTAGGCTCTTAGCAAATGTTGCGTCCTCTTCTCTTCCAAATATGGGAATAATTAGTTCCTTAGTAACTAATATGATAAGCTCATTGTGTATCTTACTTTCCATTTTAACTTAGGGGTGTTTGGCTGAACTTATAAGCTCTTTAAAACAGTTTATAAGTTGTTTAGAAGTTTATAAGCTCCTTGAAAGTGTTCGACAAATCAAGCTCCTTAAATGCTTATAAGTTGTAATAATAAGTTGTTGAAGTTTATAAGTTGTTCAAAAAATAAGTAGCTTCACTTCAACTTATTTTTCCATGAACTTATAAACTGCAACAAAATTATATAAATAATCCTACAATATTTTGTTATAACCATATTTACCCCAACCAATTCATGTGAGAAGTTTAAAATGTTAAACACTTTATCATCTTATAAGCTATTTAAAAGAGCTTATAATCTCATTTATCCAAACACCTTGACAATTTATAAGCTCTTAAGGTATGACATCTTATAAACTCTTGCAAGAGCTTATAAGCTCTTTAAAATAAGCTTAGTCAAACACCCTTTTAACTCTGGTAATGAAATAGTTTAATTTTAGTTTACTCTTAAGGTTATGTGCATGGCTTCTATGTTATGCACCCTAATCCTAATGCTGTCTCGATCTGCAGTATGTAGAAAAATGTTTTGTTCTCAAACTAAAGGACAGTCAGCATCTTCTTTCAGTTGCTGAACAACTGTGGGAAAGTGTCCGTATAAATGACATGAAAGCTGTCTACCGCCTTATTGTTGTGTCGGAAGCGGATGTGAATGCGGTCTATAGTCAAGCATCATGTTTAAATTTAGCCAATGCAATGAAATCTGAAAATCCTGATCAGAAAGTCCCTGGTGTGGATGATACGACACAGAAATCCTTGGGCGTACAAGGAGAAAACCTATTTGATGGTTGCTCGTTGCTTCACCTGGCCTGTCAAACATGCGAGATTGGCATGGTGGAACTGCTTCTCCAGTATGGAGCAAATATCAGTGCTTGTGATTACAAGGGTCAAACACCACTGCATCAAAGCATTGCAAGGGGAAGAATTGGAATCACAAAAATGTTACTCACCAGGTATACCACCCCTTGTGTCTTGTTTTTCCAGGAAAATATCGCATTAAATTCCACATCACATGGATCAATAAGGCAACACTATATCTTCATATTACTCAAAACTATGATGTGTGTGTGGGAAAGCTCAATTAATTCCATGTGGCTTCCGAGTAGCCACATCAACATTATTCAGGAGAATTCTCTTGTTTGATTATATCTATAGTCTAGTTTAGTCAAAATATAGTTTAATGTAATGGAATTAATTAATGCAGGGGAGCGAACCCAGAAGCAGTTGACAAGGGAGGTAAAACCCCTCTTCAACTCCTTGCAGAATCAGCCATCGATGATGTAGAGATCCTTGCTCTCATGAAAAATGCTTCCAGATAGCACTTTTGCAAACAAAAATCAACCAACTCTTCTCATATAGTACTATATTTTCTTTCAAACTTGAGAGTATGTATGTGCACTAGCTTATTTATTTTATTTAGATGGAATAGAGTGCTTTATTATATGTTGTATATAATTCCCAAGTTATTAGATTAGTGAACAACGTCAATATGTTTGTAATCTTAATTTGCAAATAAAATAAATGGACTGGAATGTTTTATTACCGTAGTAGATATATATCTTCCTAGAAATTTTGCTTACTCGTGTCGTGGATCTACTATCTAGAAAAGAGGCTCACATAGTAATGCAATCTCATTTGAAAAGCCAGTGGTTGGAACTTGGAAGGGTTGAATCGGAACACAAGTAAATCTGCCAGATCATTTTCCTCACCAAATCTCACTTGCTTCTGGAAGTAGGACACAAAACAGCTTCTCAACTCAATGTTTTAAAAATCGGACCGGTCATTTTGGTCTCGTAAAAGGGTCATTGAGTCACTAGTTCAACCAGTCAAACCGCTTCAAAAAAATTGGATAACCCGTAATATATATTTCAGAATATACACATACAAATGTTTAAATAAAATTTGGACAAAAGTCATATTTAATTTTAATACTTTATAAATATAATAAATTAATAATTGTTAAAAAATATACATGTATGATAAGATAATATTTTAGAAATTCATGTAGAACTAAATGTTGTATAAAATTAAATAAAATTATTAATGTCTTTTATAATATTTCTAAAGTTTAATAATAATAATTTTAATAGTTTTTCAAATTAAATAAAAATAGTATTAATGTCTAATTCTAACATTTTAATGAATAAATGGTTTACATTGGATAATTGGATTGACCCCAAAACAACATAACCAAACTGGTTGCCTGACCGCTTCGCAGTTAAACCGATCGAACCGGCCGGTCCGGTCCAGTTTTTAAAACACAGTCTCAACTAACTTCTCAGCTGAAATAAAAGTTCAGCCCTTTTTGAGCCATTTGCCTTACAAACAAGTCCCTGGGTCTCACAATTATCATGCAGCCACAACTATGCAAAACTTTTTTGCATCATCGAACAGGTGCCATCGTTTTCTTGAAGCAACAGTGAAGATGTACATCAAGTGTGAATCCACTGGATCGTTTTCATATGAGAACTAGCTAAGAGCATGTCACCATACCTAGCTAGCGCCTACATCCACAAATACATGTTTGCGCTTATGCAGGCCATAAGGTTCCACAAATATATACTCCCTCCGTCCCATTATTTATGGCACATTATATTATTATAATACATTCATTTGAATATACAATGTGACATGTTTAATGGGACATAGAGAGTAATTAATATGTTTCCTTATTTTATGTCATTGATAATAAAACATTTTTTGTGGCTTTATATATGTAAATGGACTTACTCTTACTGAGTTACTGTCCAATCTCAACAAACTAGAAACTAATAGTAATTCATAATTGCGAAATAATAATACCATCAATAGATTAAAAATCTTGGAATACAATATTTATACATCACACTATTACGACTAGAGCTGAGAATTTGGGATCAGGACTCAGGACTTTTCTGGTCCCGTCCCGAGTCCCGGCAGGATTCCAGACCAAGACTAGAATTGAGGAATTGAAAATTATTGGGACTCGGGACTTTTTCGGTCCCGTCCCGAGTCCCGACGGGATTCCAGACCGGAACCGGGATTGGAACTGAGGCATTGAAAATTTTCAGGACTCCCGATTTTTCGAAATTAATTTTTAAAATTCGAAAAATTTGATTCCGATGGGGAAATTTTGGTCTCAAGAGGTATTTCGGGACCATTCAGGACTAATCGGGACTTTATTTTTCTGGACCGGGACAAAATTTTCCAATTTCGGGACTCGGAGTCCCGAAATTCCAATCAGAACTGGTACCTGAACCAAAAATTTGATATTTTTCAGACCGAGGCTTTGGGATAGGGATTGGATCCTCACCCGTAATTACGACGAGTAGAGATTAATTATATTATTATTGAATTATATATTTTTAAACATATTTTCCATCTGTCAAGTTTCAAAAGTTAAGTTTTGGGATAATCCAATCTCATTCGCTCCCCTAACTTTCGTCTCTTAGTGTCAGTGTCGGGCCAGCAGAGTGCTTTTGCCGTTGGTGTTCTTTCCGATCTCTACGCATTTGCGCTCTTCCTTGAATTTTTCGGTCATGCAATACTTATTGAATAGAAAGAACAAAATGCATTTCGACCCGTCGTAGTTCTCAATCATTTCGTGGCACCGGGAATGGCTGAACCATCTAGGATGGGGGGAGCTAATACACAAGAAAGAAGCTTAGATAAGAGAATACGTTCTCATATCGCTTTTTTTGTAGAAAGCTCGACCAGCAATTTGGCCGAAGCCAAAAAGAGGTTGACCCGGTTAATTCGCTTGTAGGGAATAGAAAATCAGCTTTTAAATTAAGGTTAGTTATTAAGATAAAATTTAAAGTTTTAAAGAATATTTTATGTATAATACTCCCTCTGTCCCATTAATAACGATCTATTTAATTTTTACACGAAAATCAAGAAAACGCTCAATATAATATACATATTGTTTAGTAGATTTTTAGTTATGTTTTTGTGTGTTGTTTTGTCGTATTTTATTTGTTTATCTTTTGTTTCGTATTTTTTTATTGTTCGTGTTATGCCGGTTCTGGTTTTCATGTGTATTATGTAGGATGGAGTGAAAGATGGTGAATTGAAGTTGGAAGTTTTGGGAAAAGCCGTTGGAGCAAAGCCGGGCAAGGAGGAGAAGTACGAGCATGAAACAGGAAGAAGAACACAACATGGAGCAGAACCAAGCAGCCAGCGATCGCTGGGCAGCTTCTCGCTGAAGGACAGAAAGCAACAGCCAGCGACCGCTGGCCAGCAGTTATGTGTGCGTTTTTAAGTGTTCCTAGACGTATTTTCAGAGGAGTTATTCAATTCCCTAACCTTGTAACTCGAGAGGGAGGTTCCCAAACACTATTTTTACTGCTTTCTTAGTTTAGATCCTTGGGGTACCCAAGGATTGAAGGAATTTGGCTACCAAACGGTGAATTCTTAGTAAGTTTATGAAAATAACTCTTTCTATGGATTTGCTTTTCAATTTGGCTGGTTAAATTCTTATCTAGGGTGTGATTGTTTCTATTCTATGGTTTGATGCTTTAATCTGATCTTTTGTATGGTTGTTTGATCTGTGCTTAAGAGTTTTTCATGCTTGATCACCATGTGCGACTCTATGATGTGGAATGGATTGATATGAATTATTCTATGTCTCATTTATAATCAAACAACCTAACCTATAAATCGGAAACGTAAATAGGTAATCACTTCTTGATTAGAGTTACTCTAAGTGTGTTCTATACACGAAAGTGCTAGACAGGGATTAGCTTAAGAATACTGAAGTTATTGGCTAATCAACTTAGGGAAATCTATTAAAGATTTGGTTTGATCGGATAAGCATTAGACGATCTTTATCCTAGACTTCAATCGCTTGTGGACCCCTTGTTTATTGCTTTTTCGTCTTAGTTTAGAATTATTCTATCTTACCCTTATTAGAATGTTTAGGATTACATTATCTACATGTTAGTACTAATTATTGATAGCCCTGCATAGCCTTCCGTTGAGATACGACATTCGGGTCGACTTAAATATAATAACTGGAAGTATATTGGCTGGAAACATTCCTCGTGCTCGATATTGATTCCCTTTATCGGACAGTGGGCCTGCACTTAACAACGCCATGTACTACAGTTTAACACACGTTTAAGTTCGAACACATATTACACTAAAATCAAGAAACAACTTATGTGATATTTTTTATCGAAAAAAGAAATATGTCATTATTAGTGGGACGTTTCAAAATAGAAAATCAGTCGTATTGACACTACAAAAAAATGTTAAAATGGCGACGGACTGGACGACGGATTGGATTTCCGTCGTCTGCTGGCGACGGACTGGCGACGGACTCAGCTAACGACGGACTGGCGACGGACTGGCGACCAATTTTTGGCGCGTTTGATGGCGCCAAACCTAACGACGGACTGGACGACGGACCAGTCCGTCGTTAGTATTTTTAAATTTTTTTTTTTATTTTTATTGCTGGCGACGGACTGGTCCGTCGTCCAGTCCGTCGTCCAGCCCTTTAAATCAGTCTCCCCCTCCTTTCGCGAAAATCAGACGCTGCAACACTAATTTTCCCCCCACCGGCGCATTCTCCGGCGATCTGACCTTCCAACCATTGTAATTGCGTAATGTAAGTCGAATCCTTCCATCTTCCTTCCCCTCTTTCTATTTCTATCATTTTTTTGAAATTTGGCCCGTTTTTTTGAAGCTTTGACCGCTGCCCCCTCTCCCGCCCTGCTCCGACCGCTGCCGCCCTCCCCCCGCCCTGCTCCGGCCGCCGCCGCCCTCCCCCCGCCCTGCTCCTGCCGCCCTCCCCAGGTATGTCACGTTTAATTTTTTTTTGTATTTTGTTAATTATTTGCTAATTTTGATTAATTATTTGATAATGTTTAAATTAGTGTTAATTGTGGTTAATTGTTAAATTATTGTGAAATTTAGTTAATTGTTTAATTAGTGTGAATTGTTAATTGTTTGATAATTTTATAAGTATGAGTGTTTAATTATGTGTTAATTAGTATATATAGGTGTAATTAAATAGTAAGTGTAATTAAATAGTTTCATTATTTAATTAGTTTAATTAAAATTTTAAGTATTTTTTAATTTAATTAGTTTAGTTATTTAAATTAGTATTAATTAATTTTTAATTATATGAATTTACTTAATTAGTTAAATTGTTGAAATAGGTTAATTTATTGTTTAATTTGTTTATATTGTTAAGTAATACTATATAGGTTATTGTTTTTATTGTGTTAATTGTTTAATTAGTTTAATTGTTTAATTAGTTAATTAGATTAATTATTTAGGTTATGGTTTAAGGTTTAATTAGATTAATTAATTAGCTTTGGTTTAGTGTTTAATTAGATTAATTAATTAGGTTATGGTTTATTTAGGTATTTTAATTGTTAATTATGTAATTATAGTTTATATTGTTAATTAATATATTATATAGCTATCTAGGTTTAATTACTTTATTTGCTTTAATTTAATTGTTAATTAGTTAATGTCATTTATAGTTAATTTGATAATTATGTGTAATTAATTATGGTTGAATTAAGTAAGGTTATAAGTTTGAATAATTGATTATGTTTAATTGGCTTTCTTGAATTAATTAGCGTTATAAGTTTGAATAATTATTTAGTGTTATAATTGTTTAAATAAGTTAATTTTATAGTTAATTATTTAATTAGTTGAGAAAGTTAATTAATATAGCTTTAATTAATTAATTTAATTGTTTAATAAGTTATTAATTTAGTTAGTTTAATTACTTAATTAGTTTAGATTGTTAATTAGTGTATATATATATATAAGATAGACGTTCCCAACTAGTATATATAAGATAGTTAGTTTAATTATTTAATTAGTATATATAAGATAGTTTAGATTGCTAATTAGTATATATAAGATAGTTAATTAGTATATATAAGATAGTTAGTATATAAAACATAGTTTAATTAGTTTAATTAGTTTAGATTGTTAATTAGTATATATAAGATAGTTAGTTTAATTATCTAATTAGTTTAGATTGTTAATTAGTTTAATTTAATTGTTAATTAGTATATGTTAATTAGAATGTAATTACTTTAATTAAATTTGTTTAGGACCCGCCTTTCGCCTTTTGCTGCCTTCCAGACGGTTCCCTTCGGCGTCGCCTCCTTCGTGAAAGGTAATTGTTTAATTTAATTAGTTAATTAGATTAATTTAATATGTTTACTTAATTATTTAATTAGTATTAGTTAATTTGTTAATTGAGCGTTAGTTTAATTATATGTTTAAATTGTTTAATTAGGGTTTCGTCAATTACGCCTGTCGCCTCCCGACTCCTCTCTCAGCCTTTCCGAGCCGCCTTTTGCCGCTCCGGCGCTCTCTACTTCGGTGAAAGGTAATAAAATTATAATAATGTACTTATTTAATTACTTAGGTTAATTATATGTAAATAATTAGGTAATTAAATATATTTGGTTAGACGTAATAAACTGTTTAGGTCAAGTTTGTTTAAGATTATTAATTATCTTAATTTAGATTAATGTTGTATTTATATATATATATATATATTATGACATTGGGATAGACATAATTAATTTCTTAAGGATCTTCTCCCTTTGGGATAGATTTTGATTATGTCTTAAGGATCTTCTCCCAATATGTGTAATATTATGTTGTGGTGATTTGATGAGATGCATGTGTTGTGATCTTTTAATTATTATGTACGAATGTTTTGATTATGAAATGTATGTTGGGATATTTTCATGATCGTGTCAGCTGGCTGTTTTGATTAGATTTAGTGATATGAGATATATATTAATTTGGACGCAATCAACTGCAAATCTCCAAAAATAACCAAATTAAATGACCGAAAATAACCAAATGCAATCAAGTGCAAATGAACTTATAATATTCGCCGACAAACCATAATTCTCAACCTGGGACCATAATTTTCAAAATTCTAATCCTCTATTGTCGTCCACTATTCTACTCCAAATCAACTTATAATGCTCTTCCTCTATTTAACTTCAAATAATTCAACTGAATCATGACACTTTCCTAAGTGAGTCTATGTTTACACATATGCAATCTTCATTCAAATTAATGTCTCATTTAATCGACCACTAATATATTCATGACCTCTCCGTAACTAATTCAACTTCATTTTACTATGTAAATACTTATTAATATTAATCAGGGTTATAAAAATGAGTCGAGATTGGATGTATCTGCGTTTACTTCCGAACGGGGGATTTAATCCGCACTTCCTTGCTGGGCTTGATGAGTTCTTAAGATTTGCAAGTAGTCAGCCTCAGTTAATGGATGGAGAAAAAATCAAGTGTCCGTGTGTGAAGTGTAAGAATATATACTTTAGAAGTACAGATGTTGTACAGCTTCATCTGGCTAAAAAGGGTTTCACACGGGGTTACGAGGTCTGAAGGTTTCATGGTGAAAATGAAATACCTTCATATGCTCAAGAAACACGTGTCGACGTAGATGTAGAACCCGAGGAAGAGTACGGGACATACCACGCGATGGTTCATGATCTCGGGGGTCCCTCTTTCAACAACCCAGATGACACAGAGGAAGATCCAAACGCTACAGCAAAGTTGTTGTACGAGTTGTTGGACGCTGCCGATCAAGAGTTATACCCTGGGTGTAAGAACCACACTCAGTTGTCTTTTGTGGCTCGTCTGATGACTTTGAAGGCCCGTTCTGGGATGCCACAAAAATATTTCAACGAGTTGTGTGTGTTATTGAATGAGGCATTCCCAGACCACCACAGAGTGCCCATGAATTACTACAGCACACAGAAATTGCTACGGGCAATGGGTTTACCTGTAGAAAAGATAGATTCGTGTAGGAATCATTGCATGATCTATTGGGAGGGGGATTCTCATCTTGTGAATTGCAAATTTTGCAATGAAAGCCGATACAAAGATAGGAGTCGGGGACGTAAACAAGTGTCCTTTAAGAAGATGTACTACTTCCCTTTAACACCTCGTTTACAAAGGTTGTATGCATCTAAAGCTACGGCCGGCGACATGATCTGGCATTCAACCTCAGCTGATGATGGTGTTATGCGCCATCCTGCAGATTCGCCGGCGTGGAAGCACTTTAATGCGACTTACCCGGGTTTTGCAACAGGTGTATTATTGTTCATATCCTAGTATGAACCAACAGTGTAGGGAATGGTGGGAAGCTTGTTCTATAAAGGCACGGGCCACTATCGACGAGTCTCGAGCGGATGTGTCTACGTTGGAGTCACCGTTTCAGGAGGATGATGACGCTCATGTGGTAACTACTGTTGATGTAGATGATATTACATCAGTTGCCCGAGACGGTGAACATGTAGAAATTGAAGATGATGATGACCACGTGGACTCTGATAATGTCCTCGAAACAGAAGAAGAAGATGACGAGGATGATGAATACCAAGATGATGAAGCATCAGATGACGAAGAAGAAGATGAAGATGAGGAGGATGACTATGAAGATGAGGATGAGGAAGATGAAAATGATAACGATGAAGAGGATTCTCCTTAACACTTTGTGTAGAAAACTTAACACATTCGAATTTCAAGTTATTAATTATAAATGCAACATGTTATAAGTTCAATATAAACATTCTACGTATACGTGATATGTCTATCATGAATCTTATTTATCTATTTATTTTCAACATAATAGATGTCTTACTCTCGGCGAGAGGATGTGGGGACCCCTCGTGGTAGGGGTACACGCCGATCACAGCTATCCCATGGACGGGGTAGTTCCCCGGGCTCATCCTCTGGATATGAGTCCGGGACCGGCGGTCTCAGCCACCATATTGGTGGCATACACATAGGCGGTCCGTCTTCTGGCTCTGACGGTGATGGTCAGTTGGAGCGTAGACCCACAGGAGACGTTGTTCTTTCTGTGAGTGAGTTGGGGTACGTAAATGCAACCACATCTTCAATTTTGACAATTATTTAATTAGTTATTCCAAAATCTAACATAAATCATTCTTAAATTAATTATGCAGGGGATTTTACCCGCATGCCGACCCGGCAGATTACATTTGGGAACTATTTAAGATAGTTCCCAACCCGACTGGCTACAGTTGGAAGCTCACGCCTGAGGACGTGAGACAGCGATATTGGGAGGAGTTTAAGGTTCGAAAATTTACTAAAACTTTCAAACTCATTCTTAATTATAACTTATAACTACAATTTCTAACATACATTTTCAATGCTAGAAAAAATTTACTTGGGAACCGGCACTCGATGCCAAGATTCGGGAGTTATGGTATAATAAGATCCGGGAGAGATATAAGGATTATATCTGCGGGATCAAGAGGAGGAGGAATGATCCGCCACCCAGAGGTGGGAAGCCTGGATGGTGGACTGATGATGTGTGGATGGGTTGGCTCGCGTACTGGTCCCGGGATGATGTTGTGGCCAAATCCCAGTCAGCGAGGCGCAACCGGTTGTCTGAGCCTCAGGGACCGGGTACTGGTCCTATCAAGCATAGGGGAGGGGCCAAGTCGGTCATGCAACGAGCTGAGGAGAAGGTACGTAATAATATATTTTAAATAATAATGGTAAGTATGTGGTACAATTTTAATTCATATACACATGTTTCAATGACACGATTCCATTGTGATCTGATGCATAGGGTCGTGAGCGGGGAGTAGCTCCGATTTCGTGCATGTTCGACTCCTTCCTGGACGAGCATCGATACGCGGACGGGACATACACCGATCCGAAATCTGAGGCGATAGCGGTAAGTTTTAATTTAAATCTAATATATATATATGTATTAGATTTTCAATATTTATAATATGTATATATACTAACAAATGTTCATTTCTCGTTTACATGCATGCAGACTGAGGTGTTTCGCCGTGCTGACGAGGAGCGGGCCCAGCTACCCGAGGGGGACCACGATGCAGTCGACATCAACGAGCTGTATCTGGAGGTTCTTGGCGGCCCGGACAAGAAGAAGAGGCTGTTCGGCACGGGAGGCGCGGCGAAGGCCTTGAGAGCTTCCAGATTCGGGGGATCCTCGTCCGCATCACGCCCATCCAGAGACGAGGTCGAGGAGCTGCGGCGCCGAGTCGAGGAGCAGGATCGCGAGCGCCGTGAGTACCTTGCTCAGCAGCAGAGATTGGCTGAGCAGATGGCGGTCATGCAGGCTCAGCATGCCGAGATGATGCGCTGGATGCAGTCTCAGCAGGGAGGTGCACCCTTCTTTCCCTCTTATCAGCCTCCCCCGTCTGATCCCCCTCCCCAGTTTCCTCCTGATGATGACTACGATTCGTAGATGCTACTGATACATTTACTATTATTTTATTTTTTGGTTTGTCGTGGGATGTTACTGATACAAATATTTATTTTGTTCATTATATGAAATCCGCGTGCATTTTGAATTTCATTTGATTGGTTCAATTTTAAATTATTGTTCAATGTTGGATTATGTTTGTATTGTGTGTTATGACACGTTTTAGGTAATGAATAATAAAAAAAAGAAAATTAATTATTAAAATAAAAAAAAAAAATCTTACCTGGCGACGGACTGCAGTCCGTCGCTAGGTCAACGGTCAACGGTAGTGGGCGACGGACTGCAGTCCGTCGCCACTAACGACGGATTTAATCCGTCGTTAGCTTTCCGGCGCCGTCAACAGTCTCCGGCAGTTTCTGACGACGGATTTTAGTCCGTCGTAGCTAAAGACGGATAAATTCCGTCGTCAGTCCGTCGTTAGCTAACGACGGACTGTATTTTCCGTCGTCCGGGGGGCTAACGACGATCAAAATGCAGACGGAAAAAATCCGTCGCCAGTCCGTCGCTAAGCCCCCGGGACGACGGATTTCGAGGGCTAACGACGGATTTTTCCGTCGCCAGAATGGGTTTTTTTTGTAGTGTGAAATAGAAAATTGGTCGTTATTAAGGGGAGTAGGTAGTAATATAATGTAAACTAGTTTGTGTACCCGTGCGATACACGAGAAGAGTTAAAAGTAATATAAATAATTTTGATTATAATTATTTAAGACACACAATTATATACTTCTCGTGTAATGGTTCATACAAATTCAAGTTAAAAAAAGAGTAACATTGTTTCACATTTTTAGTGGAGCACGATGGTTATAACTAAATATAAATAATTTATTATGCACCAAATATAAACATTGAAGAAAAAGAATATAACTGATTTATTAGGTTTCATGCTAATTAATTTATCATATTTAATTTAACATCAAGTTAATAGATTAATCCAAATATATGGTTAAGGTATTTTCTCATTTTAATTTCATATA
The DNA here is from genome assembly GCA_026898415.1 of Leonotis leonurus. Lineage (NCBI taxonomy): Eukaryota > Viridiplantae > Streptophyta > Magnoliopsida > Lamiales > Lamiaceae > Leonotis > Leonotis leonurus. The sequence goes on along the minus strand of JAPKLX010000085.1, from coordinate 601,631 downwards.
AGAATCTTTTTTATAGAGTAAAAACATATGTGGTACATTACGGTCTGTTTGATTTGTAAAATATATATAATAGATAAAATTGATAACATATTTTATTTATAAATTCCTTATTTTCAATTAACAATTCATCGTTTTTAATAATTTCGCCATTTTTTCCAGTATTCCAATGAGTGATAAATTTAAATGTATTTACATGCAAAAAAGAGTGAGATGACATATAAACTATTTTACGGTTAAAACGGACAATTCAAATTTATGGAATTAAAATATCAAAATTAATGACGATTTTACAATCCGACAATGAACATATTTTTTCTTAAAGCAATTCATATATATTTGGTCTCGACAAAAACAAATAAAGAAAAAAATTAGAAAAAAACAATCATTTATACAAAATTGAAGACTGAATATTTAGTGAAAACATGTAACCTATAATTTATAAAAATATTACTCTACATGTCCCGTTAAAAGCGTGTCATGTTTTCTTATTGGACCGTCAATTACATTTTCAAATAGAAAAAAATTATTTTTAAAAATTAAGTCTCAGTTTTTTATAGTCTTAGTTGATAAAGAGAATATAAATATTATTTAAACAAATATATTATTTTAAAAACTATAGTGCTACTAATGAGAAAATAAAACTATATTATATTTGTTGTATAATTATCATACGAGATTATTTTAAAACTATTTAAAAAATGATATTAATTTAATTTACCTCATAAAATTTTCAAATGAATAATATAATTATAAAAAAATAATCACTAATGATATAAGAACAAATGTAGTAATCACATATATTGTATAAATCTTGTATATGTACAAATATATTAATTGTATGTGTGTGTGTATATATATATTATGGTGTGAGAAATGATTATAATCGACTATTACAATTATGGTTTTAGAATTATCGATTATGATCCAATTACAATTCAATTCCAACGATTTTGATTTCTTTAAAATTCACTATGCATAAATTATTGATTATAGATTAATCATTAATGGATAAATTCTTTCTCATAAACCTTATTTTATATATATATATATATAGTTATTTTGATATTTAAAATGATAGTAACTTGTTCATATGAAATTATTTTTTTATATCATATATCTAATTATAATTTTCATCACAATATTCAATTTATGTTGTATATTGTACATGTTTTTACATACAAATAAATTAAAAATTAAAAAGTATAGTTAAAAAAATGAATAGTTATTTTTATTACTTTCATTTGCCAAGTAATTTGGAACTAGAACATTTTGCCCGTGCGATGCACGGTTACCATTTTAAATATCATTTGTATATTAAATTAATTATTATTTGTATGTTAAATTAATCATTATTTATATATATTATTGTAAAATATGATATAAATGGTTTTTGAAAAGAACACAATATTACATGATATATAACAAATTAAAGAATGGTTATTTATATTAGTTATTAAATTATGCATACATCGAAATACTACAATAAATGTTGTATATTAAACATTTTTATTATATTTGCTATTTTGCATTCCAATACTTGAACTTCAAAGTATGATATGATATTTCATGTTTGATTATCATCTTAAATTAAAAATTATTAATAAGAGTTATTATTGTTAATGTAATGTCATCAATAATAGCATTAAGTTTCAAATATACATTTGGAATACTTGCTTAGTTGTATTTCTTTTTGATATAAGTCATTTGAAAAATTTAAAGAAGAAAATAATATTATATGAAGTTCAAAAACTGTAGTATATACATAATTTATCAAGGATGAGATTGGTTCGGTTTTTGAATTACAAATAATATATCGCTAGAACATGAGCGAGTTACGTAATTGAGCTTATCTAGTGTTTGGTAGTATAAAAGTGTAAATTTACAAAAATTAAAAAGTTGTCTCGTGAAAAGTTTTGTGAGATTTTGATTTGTGGGAATATATGAGGGGTAAAGTGTCATTCTCGGCCTTTTCTCTCTAGAAAATTTGATGTGTGGGCTATGTACATTCTCATGTGCCATTGTTCTTCCAAAACAATGATTCTTACTTCAAGAAAATATTAATTCTCTTGATGTGAGGATTAGTCATTCCAGACTGAGTTTTTATTCCCCTATGTGTGTTTATTGCCACCAGTAGGCAGTAGCTATTAGGAAGGATGACAATTTCGCCTGGTCCGATCCAAGCCCGACGATAATGGGTCGCCCAAGCCCGACCCAATAACGTCATGGGTTGGGCTTGGGCCAAAATCTTTGCCCGATGGGCGAACTTGGGCCAATTTTTAGGCCCGACATATCCAGGCCCGTCCAAGCCCGACCCGACATTATTAGATTTAATACATAAATTATAAATATAAAATAGTATAAATATTATTATAATTAATATACATAGTAAATAAGATATATAAGTAAATAAGTTTGGATTTAGTATTTATTTGCATTTAAAATTATAAATAGTTGTTAAAATATATAAAGTACAATTAGTGTTAACATGCATGTGATTGGTGCAAAGGATAAAAAGGAGTATGGTAGCATGGTAAGGTGTGCTACACATGATCATTATTTGCAGCAACAAACCAAGCTGCAGGAAGAGCTGCAACAATAGCAGAAGTTTGTTTTAGAATTAGTTATTGTGTTTTGTCTTTAGTCACTATAAGGGTTTTACCCTACTTAGATTTTTGTGTTTCTATTTCTATATAGGCATGGTTGTTGTGTCGTCAAGAAGAAAAACCAATGAAATGATATCCATAATTGATCTTTGCTTCAACAAGCTATTCATGGCTATAGCTATGTTTTCTTGTTTTTTTATCATGGTATCAGAGCTGGTCATAGACCAGTCTCTACTGCCTCATCCTCATATACTTCTTTTATTTCTTTTTATTTACCTCTCATGTCTTCAGACGAAAGCAATACAGATGCTACAACCAATTCTTTGGCTCCTACTTGCCTTACTCCTATACTACCTCAAAATCACCCCATCTCTATAAAACTTTCAGACACAAACTTTTTAATTTGGAAACAACAAATTCTAGCTACCGTACGTGGCTATGGACTTGAATCCTTCCTTGATGGGACATCCCAGACGCCACCTGAATATGTGCTGGTTGGTTATCGTGCAAATAAGAAAATGAAGTTAAACCAAGAGTTTTTAACTTGGCACAGACAAGACCAACTTCTTTCAGCTTGGATCCAGTCATCTCTTACATAAAGTATCATGGTATTAGTCGTGGGATTAACTTCCAGCCATGAAATTTGGATAGCTCTTGAAGCAAATTTCTCTAACCAGTCTAGAGCCAAACTGATGCAGTATAAGCTACAGCTACAGACCATGAAGAAGGAAGGACTTTCCATGAGAGAGTACCTTAGCAAAGTAAAGAACTGTTGTGATCTCATTGGTGCAGCAGGCTACAAAGTCTTTGAAGAAGATCAGGTGCTACATATTCTATCAGGATTGGGAAGTGAATATGATTCAATGATGGTTAATGTCACTTCTCGTAATGAAAGTTGAAGTGTCCATGATCTACACTCTCTTCTTTTAAGCTTTGAATCTCGGTTAGAAACCATGAAAGGTGTTGGGATTACTTCAGATGGATCACAACCATCTGTCAATATTGCTCAAAATTCTGGTACAAGAGGATCTACTAATAACAATCAAGGAAGAGGAGGTTACAATAATTTCAATAGAGGAGGGGGGTTCGAAATTGTGCTGCTAGAGGGGGGCGAGGTGGCAGAGGCAGATGTTCTACTGCAAACAAACCCACATGTCAAGTTTGTTTGAAGCCTGGGCATACAGCTATTGAGTGTTGGCATAGGTTTGAACAGAATTTTGTTCCACAACCCTATCAACCAAGGCAGCAATCTCATAATACTACTCAAGGATTTCAACAACCCCACCACTTTCAACAACCTTTTCAAAATCAGCCAAACCTCAACATAACTCGAGCTCGAGGAAATACTCCTTCTCCTTCAGAGTATAACTATGAGCACTCTGTTTGGTTTCCAGATTCGAGTGCCACCAATCATGTCTCTGGTGACCTCTCCAACTTGAATTCTGCCACTGAATATGTTGGAGGTAAAACTCTAAAACTTGGTGATGATTATGGTGTTCCAATAGCTCATATTGGTGCTGCTAATTTATATTCCTCCCGTGCTCATGATTCTAGATCTTTTATTCTTAATAACCTCTTACATGTTCCCACAATCACCAAAAATCTTTTAAGTGTCTCTCAGTTTGCTAAAGACAACTCGGTGTATTTTGAATTCCATCCTCGTTTATGTTTTGTTGAGGATCAACGCACCAAGCAAACTCTTCTCACGGGCACTGTTGAAGATGGATTGTACCGGTTCAAGCTTCACAGGCCTTCTCCCAGTCTAGCTTTTCATTCAATCAAGGCTGCTCCTTCTGCCATTAATCCATCTGTTTCTTTTGCCTTTTTAGATGTTTTTCCTTCACTTCTTGCTACTAGCAGTTCTGTTTCTCTTCCTAGTTTAGATCTCTAGCATAAAAGACTTGGCCACTGTGCCTATGATATTGTTGAAAAGGCTTTGAAGAGATGTAATGTTCGTTTTTGTTCAATGAGAAGTTCTTCTATATGTCATTCTTGCTGTGTCTCCAAAATTCATCGCTTACCTTATAATACTTCTGCCTCTACTTACCAAAAAAAAATTCATCCCAGTCAAAGATTGATCTTCTCAACGATCTATGATGATAGATTTGTAAAAGGGTTCTGAAAAATTGCCTAAATCTGACTGTGAAAACGCAGCGAGAGAGGGTGGGACTGCGTAAAGACAAGGGATGAAGAAGGGCGCCATGAAATTCTTGGCGATTGAAATGGTGAATGTGAACGTGGAGCGGATGGTAGAGAGGCTTAAATATGGTAGTGTAACGTACATGAAAAGGTGTTATTGTTTGGAAATCGGTGTATTATTTCAAAAGGTGTTTAAAATTCACTTGTAAAAAATGTATATTATTTGAAAAGGTGCTTCAAAAAACTGCAAAAGAAACTAAAAAAAACAAAAACTGCCGATAAAACTTTGTTTTTATATATTAGTATAGATATAGATATTACTTTCATTTGCCAATAAGTTGGAAGCTTTAATAATTATTTATTAATAACTTTTTACATTTATGTAATGAGATATTAATTTATATATAATTACACAATTAATATTAAAATTTAAAATTGATGTTTAATTGAAAATCTTATTTTAATATAGATATATATAGATTAAAGGAGATGAAGTAATTGTTGTTTGGTCATTGGCGGTGTTAAATGGTAGGAGAGAGTATCGTCCGAGTGTGTGGTATCCAAACATGAAAAAGCTCACTCCTACGTTGCGCTATTTCAAGCCATCTATTCGATGCTTCTCCAAGTTTCTCCACTTCAATAGTTTTGCTTGTAACCGCCACCCAAAATCATAATTGAAATTCTTTGATCTGACATGAGCTCCACAATTTCGGAGCAATGAGCATGCCAAGAACTCATGCTTGCATGAGAACGATCGCACTTTTGTCCAATTTGGTGAATAAGAGACCCAAATTGGCCTATGGGTCAAGATGGATTTGTGTTGAAAGTGGCAGACTCAAAGGAGAATTTGATGAAGTAGTGAGTAGAGGGAAGAGGTTCGCAGCTGTTTGGGGTAATGGAGATTTTGGGAGACTGGGATTAGGCAATTTGGAGTCCAGATGGAAGCCTAAGCCTATTTTGCCATCCGCTTTTGCTGATCAGAGTTTGAAGGAGATCGCTTGTGGTGGTGCTCACACACTCTTCCTCACTGGTAATATAATTTTCACTTGTTCTAAATTTATCCTTGTTTAGAGTTCCTCTGCTGAATGATTGGTGTAACTTTACCTAAAGATGTAGATGGATTGGAGGGTCAACTTGCAATTAAATTGGATATAGCCTCACTTTTGCTAGTGAAAATTGTGTAAAAAGTTTCCAGAGTTAATAATGTCATGTCTTGGAGTTCATTTGTCTTTGGATCATATTTTCTATGCATTGCAAAAAAAAAATCAAAATGACAACTTCTATTGTTCTGTAAGTTTGTCCATTAATTTCAAAGCTTATGGTAGCTGTTCTGTGTCAGACTTCTCAGTTTCGATGCAATTACTTACTCTCAGAGCAGGAGTTAGAATTTGCTACACCTACCATTTTCTAACATGAGAATGTTTTCAAGGAGAGACGAAGCTTACCTTTTTTTTATTTTTTTTCTGCGCAATTTCACCTTCTTGGAAGACTTTCAGTTCTGTATTGGGTGAAAGTTTGGAGTTTTAGAAGTAGAATCCTTTCTTGACAGTTATAACCAGAATTGGGTGAAAGTGTATGGTTTTAGGGGCCATTAGTCTTTGTTTAAATGCTTGCCTCTGGTGTTTTTAGGAAACCTGTCACGTCACTTTTAGTGGGACGACCCAAAGTGTTATGCCCACCACTTTTAGTAGGACAAAGGATTATGATGTTTTAATACTTCAGATATGAAAATTTCTTGATTTCTCATGATGTTGATAAAATAAGTATCTTGATTCTGCAGAAAACGGAGATGTTTATGCTACTGGGCTTAATGACTTCGGACAGCTGGGCATATTAGATATGATAGACTATTCAGCTGTAAGTTTTCTCAGTTCACAATATCTGTCACACTTTTGACAGTCCAATCACTTTATCATTTGATGGTCCAATTATTTTTTGTCTGGTAATGATTTTGCTACATCCAGCTCGTCTGCTCAAAGAATCAACTTTACTGCCATCCAAACATTACTAAAAAAATCCTCTAAATCCCCTAAACTATAAGATAAGTAAGCCTCTCCAGACCATACAAGGGCGCGTCGAGCCCACGCGAAGGGTTTAGTTAAGATATGCCAGATTACCAAACATACAAATGGAACCTAACCATACATGTCCTCCGATTATATCTTCTAAATCGTCCACACTAACAATCCATCCTTCCCCTCCAAAGGGAGATTTTAGTAAATAACCAAATATGAGTCTTTGATATAATAAATATCTGCTGCTTGCAGTGCGGCCTTTTTAGGTTTGTACGGCCGAAACATACGTGCCCCTTGTGATGTGTCGATGTAGTACTTATGAAGGGAAAATGACCTCTCTAAGACAAATAATTTTTTTTTCACGTTTTTATTGGGAGAAGTTTCATTAAGAACAAGTTGTGTTGTTGATCGTACTATTTTTTAACCCAAAATAGGTGTAATAATAGATATCGTATTCACATAGATTGACAATCGAAAACACATTGATTAATTAACACACGCACCTTATTATTAGTTAGGCACAAAAAATTGCGTGATGAGTTTTTAATAAGTGATTAATAAAAATAAATTTTAAAATAAAATAATTAATAAATAAAAAAATGGGTCGCATGGCATACATCGACACTAAATTAATTAATGGAGTTCACCTATCAAATCTAATTACTAATTTTAATACTTAGTTCATGTGAAAATCGCATATGTAACCTTATACATAGGACAATCTAAGGTAGTGGGTTAATTTAATCTCTATCTCCGGTAAGTCTTTGGAGAAATAAAGCAGTTACATAGAGCACGGTGATAATTTCCTCATACAGTTTAGTAGTTTATTTATTTCTGCTAGGTCTCAAAGCAAGGTCTGTATTATGTTTCAAGAAAATTGGATGTGCATCCAATTCAAATAAGACATAAACATAATATGAAATAATGGCTAGTTATCAAAATATGATATTAAAAGGGGTAAATGCTAAAATACTCATTTTAATAAGTAAAAGATAAAAAATATCCACTTAAAAATAAAAGATATTCCCTCCATCCCACTTTAACCAAATATATGAGAGTTTTTTGGTCAAAGTAAGACTAATGAAGTGGGACAGAGGGAGTACACCATACCCACTTTACATGAGAAAATTGATCATGTGCTCATGTTATTCAAATTCAAAATAACTTGAATAACACGAGCACATGAAGAAATTCCTCATGTTATCATATAAAGTGGGTATTCTTTATCTTTTATTTTTAAGTGGGTATTTTTTTGTTTTTGTTTTATGAAAGTGAGTAATTTTACTTGTTACCCCTAATTAAAACCAAGAAACATAAACAATGAATCATAAGGCGAATTATAAGTTAATAACAAGAATCCATAAATTAAATTAGATCTTACAAAGTCCTAGAACCACGAAAGGTTTAGCTACTCATAATAAATATGATAATGAAATAAATTTAAAATAACATAAACTCATGTTGTACAATCACGAGCTTTGGTTGTCGATATCGGATCTTGAATTTTTCACTAGAAGAAAAGTACATAATGAAACTTAAACTTAGAATGTATCTAATCAACGGGCTAAAATAAAGCATATTTATAGTTCCCTAGAGTTCCAACCTTAATAGATCCCTATATATCCATAATATTCTCTTCGTCCATGAAGAACTTGCACATTTGGATTCGACACGGGTTTAACACATGATGTGAATATATTGTGAGTGGAATAAGGATCTCATATCATTTATAAATTAAATATGTGTTTGTGAGTGAAAGAAAAGTTAGTAGTTGATTAGTAAATGAATTAAGGGGGTGTTTGGCTGAGCTTATAAGCTCATAAACAGCTTAGGAGATTATAAGCTCCTTAAAACAGCTTATAAGTTGCTTAAGAGCTTATAAACTCTTTGAAAGTGTTTGACAAATTAAGCTCTTTGAGAGCTTATAAGTTGTAAAAATAAGCTCTTGGAGCCTATAAGTTGTTCAAACCATAAGTAGCTCTACCCCAACTTATTTTTCCATGAAATTATAAGTTGCAACAAAATTACATAAATAACCCTACAATATTTTGTTATTACCATATTTACCATAACAAAATAACATATGAAGAATTTAAAATGTCGAACACTTTATTATTTTATAAGCTTTTTAAAAGTGCTTATATGCTCATTTATTTAAACATTTTGACAACTTATAAGCTCTTAAGGTATGACATCTTATAAGTTGTTTAAAATAAGCTTAGCCAAACACCCTCTAAATATGTTATGAGTGGAATGATGATCCCACATTATTTATAAATTATAATTAAATATGTAATGTAAATAATTAGAAAGTTAGTGGTGAATCCAACAATATGGGTATATAATCATTAAAAATAAAAGTATGCAAGTTTTTCGTAGATGGAGTAATAAGTAGAAATGTGCAAATTTTTCATGGACGGATGGAGTAGTAGATAAATACTAAATATCTCGAGAAAATAGCAAAGTGCGCAAAAATTCCAGCAAACTGGTCAACCACTTCAGTAGTCGCCGTTTTGGTATTGTGTTGCGTGTGACAATTTTATTTTGGTTCGTTCTCCCTCGTTTCAACTCCGATTTTGGATCCATTTCCAACTACGTCTCCTATTGAGACGAACTTTAATGTTATGTTTTCCATCGTATCCAATTGCGGACTTTTAAAATACAAGAATCTAAAAAAACAAAATAAACTAAACGAAAATATGACCTCGACACTATAAATTAAAAACGACTAAAATTACTCAAAACGAATATAAAAACCAACTAATGAACAATCATAAGACTACTAAAACACACATAAAGTGAGTCTTTATCACTTATCAATTCCGGGGGACAATTTTTTTGTTTTGTTGTTATGTAAAAAGAAACAAGAATAATATTTGGCTGAATATCATGTGTACTGTGATATGTTCAGCTTGTTCTATTTAATATGAATGACCAGAATCTAATGAATATGAAAATGGATACAGAGGAACTTATTGTCAAGAATAAATCAGTGGAATAAAATGCTTTATTCAAGATTAGTGTATTAGATTTCATGGTAATTGATTCGTTGCCCGTAATTGCTGCAGGAACCTCACAAGATTTCCAGTATTCCCAAAAGGATCATTAAAATATCTGCTGGTTACCACCATTCAGCTGCTATTACAGGTTTTTAAATATGTATTTGATTTCCTGTTGTTCTTGTTTTTAAATATCTGCTGGTTACCACCATTCAGCAGGCATAGAGAATTAGCGTACTCCTGTATCTGAAAGATTTTGTGTCTGAATGATGAAAGAGTTCCAGTTCATATAATGAAGTATAAAACCTTGCTTGGGCCGATCTTAAGTTCTTATTCATTGTTTACTACTTGGTAGGATAACACATCAATTCTTAACGTGCTCAAATTTTCAATAGAGTTGTATATTGGAATTTATTCTTCTACTTAGCATCAACGAAGTGAATGGTTTCACCACTCTTAGAATGTCTTGCCTACTCCTAGAATCAGGGCATCGATTGTTTGCCTGTTTGGTATTGAATGTCTAATTGTTGACTCCAGTTAAGTAGACCATATACCTAAGAATGCCTTTGTGGGTTTTGTACTACAGAGAAAAGAACTACTTACCACCTTAGGCTCCATGACTTGTCAAGCAAAGCTTTATGTAGAGCTTGGAGCACTTTTACATAAGGGATTATTTGTCAAAGTGTTCTGGTGAGAATTTTTAGAGATAACTTTGTTGTTTCTACATTTAATTCCTTAAAGCCTTCATATAATCTGATTCTTCGCACTCCATTTTAAATAAAAAGTTTCTTTCAAAACCAAGTCTGACCAAGCTAAACAAATGAGCAGTGAATTATTTCTGAAACCCTTTTAAATTCTACTCTAGAATATGATTACATAAGACTTCTAAGCTTCTACATCATCTTTGATTTCTGAACTGAACATATCTTATTCTTTTGATTCCGCTGTGTGGTCATGCATCATTAAAACCCAAAATAATGAATTGATTCCACATATAATGACGAGGTTCTCAAGAATGTCTTACTATTCCAGAATGGCAAGCTAACAAGTAGCTACATTTGGTTTGTGACACCTGATGTGCTTAAATTTAGATTCACTATCATGTGGTAGAGGATGTATGTTAAATACCATTGCATGCTTGACGTATCCTGCTAGAATAATACTCCCTCCATCCCATTATTCTTGGTCACTTTCTTTCCATCACAGAAAATAAGAAATCTATGTATTATGTTGTAAGTTGGGTGGACCCATCATGTGTTGAAGTGTTGATTCATGCTATTTTAGGAAAGTGGCCAACAATAATGGACAACCCAATTAGGAAAGGTGGCCAACAATGGGACGGAGGGAGTATAATGAAATGTAAGACAATTGGTGATTCATGGCTCTAATAGTATTGAAGGTATAGTTTTCAATTATTTATTCTGTAGTATCATCCTAGCCTGGTCTAAACTCGGTTTTGATCCTCATATCCTTCAACAATCACTATTAAAAGAATGATATATCCTGAACATTTTTGGGTCAATCTCGAATTTCATGTTAAAGGAACTTCAAATTGCTTAGAATTTTGTGATTCAGAAATCAGAACGGTGCTTTTTGCTTGCAAGGGCTACTGCTGTCATTAGCTGATGAAGTTATGACTAGATGAATATTGTCCTCTTTTGTCTGATGGAGGGAGCTTTCCTTTATCAGTTAACATTCATTGCAATATTTTTCTGTTAAGGATGTTTTTTAGAACCTTTAACATCTTAGCCTACATGTTCAGATATGTATTTTTCCTTTTGCAGAGGATGGAGAACTCTATTTATGGGGAAAAAATGCAAATGGGCAACTTGGCCTTGGAAAAAGTAAGTAAATAGGCTTCTGTCCTCTGATTTGTCTTTTGTAGTTTCCAGATCTATTAGAGAAATTAACTTATTAAAAATGACTTCTTTTAATTTTCAACCTACCGAAACAGTTGGATGCATACAGATCCATTTATGGCTTCACAAAAGCATACACACACACACACACACACACACACACATATATATATGATTTTTTCTGTAATTTGAGTGATCATTCTTTGTATGCAGGCTAATCACTACATAGATTATAAAATGGTGCTTCAATTCTTAGTATAACATATTTATATTGGATATTTCTTCCATTTTTGTGATTAAATATTGGTATTGAGAAATATTATTTGTATTTTTCTATACAAGTAATGCATAAGAGATTATAAGAGCAAAATCCAGGAAACTGGATCATTTCTATATCTGAAAAGATTATCTAACTGAGTCCCTTAATCTCAGGGATTTCAACAACACTGGCCCTCCTAATTGATGTTTATAGTCCATTTCCTAATGCTAAAATAATAGAATTTTTGTTATTTAAAAACTGTAAGAATGACAATAGTATTAAAGACCATGACTTACCCTTTGCATCAATCTGCAGAGGCACAAAAGATTATTCCTCTTCCTAGTAAAGTTCAATGCTTGGATGCGGTCTCCATTAAAACAATATCTTTGGGGTTTGAACACTCGATTGCTATAACAGGTTGGTGCAATAATGCACTATTCCGTTTGAGAGTCTTTCACTGAATTTGTAATTTATCATCCGACTGCTTCATTGACTATTTGTTTTCCTTGATCTCTTATATCTGTGGCCAGTCAATGGTGAAGCTCTGAGTTGGGGAGGAGGAGACTCTGGAAGACTTGGTCATGGACATGAATCAAGCATTTTGGGGTTTCAAAAGAGCAGCAGGTCTTTTTTAGTGACAAAATGAATATATTCATCCAGTGCTGATTCATATATTCCAATATCCTGCTTCTTGACATGTTCACTGCCAGGTTTTATTGTCTTCATTAACTGCTTTAGTATGTAAATAAATATATGAAAAGAAATAATACTCTTAAATAGTTGGAATTGTGTACATCCCTTACATTTGTGCTTCAAGGCTTATTCTCCCTTTGAGTATGCAACAGTTGGGTCCTGCTTCATTATAGTGTTGACATAGGCTCCACTATGTGTATTACCTTTAGGCTTTCATGTAGACTATGAACATAATCTTGGGCTGAATGTGTTGGTACTCTATACAGATGATAGGGAGTAAAAACTCGAAGCATGTACTGTTACTGCTACCATAAGTGATGAGAATATGAAGTGAGTAGCTCTCTAAGGAATTGATATGTTAAGAATATAATTTTGGCTACTAGATGATCTCCAGGACTTTATTTTGTACTGGTATCTCTTGTCCTTGTAGATTAAAGGCAACATAGGTACCAGATTCTTGTCATTATGATGCAGGGGGTTTGTGCTATAAATCGTATGTGTTGGCTCTCATATCATGTAGTTGATGTTATGAGACATTGCTTAAGAATGGGATGAGATATGTAATATTACTTGTGATTGAATGAGACTTGAGAAACTCAATTTTACTGCTTTCCGTGTATTGTTATGTTAACGAGGCTCTCTCTTTGAATGATAAAACATTATATCTCATTGTTAGTCGGTTCTTATCAAATTGATTCAAAGGTAGGCCAAGGGGACCATGGTGAGACACCATTCCCCGCAAGGAAATCAAATTTAATTAAAATAAATAAAAAATCTTATTGTCTGCAGATGTAGGACTGTCAATTTTCAACATGACACGATAACCCAACACGATATTAATGGGTTTGGGTTGGCCTTTATTGGGTTCGGGTTCTTATCAGGTTGACCCAATAAGAACCTGAAATTTTCGGGTTGGGTTCGGGTTACCTAAAATATATAAATATATTATTTAAAATTATTATTATTAATTAATTTATATAATCCGGTTGGATCGGGTCATTATCGGGTTGTTATCGTGTTGGATCAACCTGAAAAAATAACATATGTCAGTTTGGGTTCAGGTTTACCATATCCTTAACATGTTGGGTTCAGGTTTGGCCTTAACAGGTTGGGTCGTTATTAGGTTGACCTGATAACGACCCAACCCGACCCAATTGACATCCCTATGGAGATGTAGTCATCCTTTCTAATTTGTCCAATATGCAAATCATTTGAAAATAATGCAAGATGTATTGGGTTTATTATGCTCTTAATTTGTTATATAAGCAAATAGCTGAGACTTTTAGCTTATAACAGTTCTCTTAGTTAATCATTTTGTTGCCGGTTTTGAGTGCAGTGAGTATACACCACGTTTAATTAAGAGCCTTGAGGGAGTCAAGGTACTCTATTTGCCATCTTAACCTTGCACTTGATCTTTTGTCAAAAAATTTACAATGTTCATTTCACAATATTAGGTCAAAAGTGTTTCTGCTGGAATGCTGCACTCTGCCTGCATTTCTGGTATGATACTTAGACTTTGATGATTGATGTGCTACTTTGTTGGATATTATATTCATAGCTTCCTAGCATTACTTTTGTTTGAATGTCTCAGAAAATGGCTCTGTTTATATTTTTGGTGAAAGAGAATTAGGAAAATGGGTAAGACTTAACTCATCAGTTTACATATGTATCAGATTTATTGTGCTTGGTCATTTTCCATGTCATTCACATATGTTTTATTCCAACATGTCAGGGTTTTGGAAAAGCAAAGAACGTGACAACACCATCTACAATTAGCACACTACCATTTTCAGAGGAAGTTGCATGTGGTGCTTATCACACCTGCGTTATCGCAAGTAAGCATTTATTTGATTATATTTTCTTATAAACAGAACATGAACAGATAAAGTCTTTCTAGCTGTGCATCTTTTTACTTCTATCCGAATTGATATTCTGTTTAATTTAGCAGCTTTTATTTGTAGTTCTGCTACTTAATAGGCTTAGCAGAATTATTCTTCATTGGTGGATTTTAAGTTTTACTCTTTACTTGGAATTGCTATTGGCACTTTCACTTCGAGTATAATGAAGGAGCATTAGGGCTTCCTGTTCTATCAAGTACTCTCTTAGAAAATAGTCTTTTTTACATTTATTCTCTTATTTTATATTCTGCATGTATCATTTTATTTGTTGAACAGAAAATACTCTGGTTTTATTATTCAACCAAATCAAGCATTCTACTTGCCCGTTCTCCATCTACTAATTTATGTTCTAAAATAAATTTTTTATCACAAAGATGGTGGGGATCTGTACTCATGGGGATCCAATGAGAACGGGTGTCTAGGCAATGGGTATGTTTCTTCACATGTACATGTTTTTTCAAGAGCTAATAGATTAGTTTCTTTCTGTTGCAAATGCATAATACATCATTCGGTTTATATATGATATATCAGGTGCACAGATATCAGTTATTCACCTGAAAAGGTCCAGGGTCCACTGTTGATGCAACCAGTTTCCAAGGTTTGCAATGATAAATACATAAATTTAGTTGCTAAATGACATTTTGAATGATCATCTCTCTACTCAATTCTCCTTCCATGATAAAAGATATAACGCAAAAAAAATGTATAAATATGGACATACGCTAGATGTATTTCTGAATAAATAACATTAATAAAATTCTTTGTTTCTAAATGTAGTTTAATTTTTTCCCATAAACAGGTGTCCTGTGGATGGAAGCACACTGCTGCAATTTCGGGTAAAAGATTTCTGACTAGCACTTGATGTAGAGCTACTAATATTTCATATTAAAAGAACATGAAATCTTGGTCTCTGAATAACTGAATACTTAACTACTACTTTTGGATTTCATGTCATTCTTTTGTAAGTTAGATCTTGGAATAAGATTGAGTGAGAAGAAATTGATGAGAATGTTATCACGACTGTTAAAAGATAAGAATGTCAAACTCAAAGATGGAAAATATTGTGTTAAAGCTAAGAAATAGGCAGATCTAATATCTTTAACATTTGATGTATATCTGAATCTGCCATTCTTCAAATTGGTATTACTTCAGTTTCTGGTGCTGAAGTTAGGATAGGTTGCTATAATGTGTGGCGGGTGTCTACAAAAACAATGAGGCAGAGTCATTGTCATACTTAACTGTTATATAGAGCACTATAGGTTCCATATTTTATGAATGTATGATCTGAAAAATTCAAGTTAAATATGGTTTTGCTCTTTTCAAAATTTTCTGATCCATTCATCCAATTCGGTGCTGATATCCAGGAGGTCATGTCTACACATGGGGATGGGGTGGTTCAAACGGAACATTTCAAGAAGATGGGCATTCACCAGGAGGACAGTTGGTTAGATTTCACTCCTTTACTCTCTAGTCATCTTTCATTCCTAATCAGTCAATTTTATGCTATCCAGTTTCAAAGCAGTTAAAAAAATTAGTTTGAATTTGTTACACCCAGAACAGAAGGCTACTTAGAGTTATATTCTTTAGTCGATAATACGATCAACTGAGCTTCGGTCAATGATCATTTGTAATGAAGATTACATGTCTTTGACGACGCATACTCTTATATTTGGTTATGAAGTGATGGTTTTCTGTAAGAAAGACTCCATTGTTTCAGTATGATACATTTACTTCTCACTCAAGATGAGTATGGTGTTTGTCGTGTGTCTGCTTTACGTCTTATTCTATCTCTCTGCTTTATGCAAGATCTAAAATGTTATCAGTATAGTTCATGTCATGACATTTCACTTCATGTGCAATCCAATTTTGGGTATATGCGTGTGACGAAATGATGCTATTTGTTTTAGGGTCAAGGTGATGACATTGACTACATTGAACCAATGGTGGTTGACTTGCACAAGAGCATCAAAGCCTTACAAGTATCTTGCGGGTTCAATCACACTGCTGCCATATTCGAGTTTTTCGACTAAGGATTGAGGGCGTGTGTGCCTAGCTTGTGTATCATCAAAAGATTTCGAGGAATGAGGAGATATTCCATTATTGTTTGCCCTCAGAAGCAGAATACATACATGGTTGAGGTCACTTGTCACCATCTTTGTTGAATTTACTTGCAATCGAATCATTTTAATTTTAATTAAAAAATATATATTGACATGGCTATAAATAAATAATTACAGATGCATAAAGTAAGAAGTGGAAGATTGTAATCTCAAGATCTTGGTCTGTTTGTGAGGTATATTGTATACTTTATTTTGTGCTTCATTGTATATTAATGGTTGTACCATATTCTGTGCTTACAACCTTGTTAGATTGACTTGGTGTAAAAAATAAGTGCTTAAAATCATTGTTATTTGACTGCATTTGTTCTGTATTTTGAATTGTTTGTCTGAGTCTGACATGGACAAAGTGAAGGAGTTATTTCAATATTCATATCTTTACATAATTTTGATCACTGTAAAATTGGTCAGCTTCGGCATCCAGGGGTCGAACCGACCATAGAACCCTGTTCAATAAGTGGAACACATTAGCTATCCGTTCTTAGGTTGGACAGTAAGGGTCGGAGAAGGACAATAACTCATTTTTAAAACCAGCGTTCTTAAGATTAAAGAGTTAGGCGGAAAGGGGGGTTCTCCGTTCCTAGTTCTCTTGTAGCTAGAACCTCCGGAACCACAAGAATTATTGATTAGAATGTGATTCCAACTCAACACCTTTTGAGTGAGATTTTGAGAAGAGTTGCTCTTTGAAGAGCACATTACGATGAAAATTATAAGTTGTGTTCAGGGATGGAATATATATTACTATCAATTCTCAAATAAAATTGTGAATATAAGTATATCCTCGATGTCTCAAATTGATAGAGGCCATCACTAGTATTAGGGGTGTTTACATTAATTAGAATTATCCTCTTCAATTGGATTATTTTAATCTCATTTTTTAGATGATATATTTATCAAGCAAATAATCTTTCACTAAAGTATTAATCGTGTGTTTTATGATATCTTATGAGTTTAATTCTAATTAGTAAACACTCGATTAAACTATATTATTTTTATCTGTTTAGACTTTTTAGATTTATTATGTTTCGTAAACTGCTCCTTATTGTATTAATGAGACAATAAAAATGTTATCTTGCTATTTAAGATACTAAAAGTAAAACTAAGGAACAAATAAGAAAAGCAGTAAAAAGATTTAAAAGAATAAAACTTTGCCAATTGCCACAATATATCTCTAAAAGATTATGCATCAATTTTGAACTATTCAAAGAAATTGAATCATAAAGTTGGAACTCCTTCCATGCCAAACAAGTTGGGGTAGTTAGAGACGACAATTTTGCACGGCCCGACCCAAACTTAATAATAATAAGTCGTTTAAGTCTGACCAAATAACATCATGAGCTGGCTTGGCCGGAAGAATCCATCATACATGAAATGCATTACATGAATGGTTAAGATTCATTCTTACCAAAAAGTTTTTGTTGATAAAATATATTTTAAAATTATTTTTATTCACAAAATTAAAAATTACTACCTTTTATTTTGAATCGATCTTGCTTTAATACATTTAAAGTATGATGGAATTTCCGAGCTTGGACCTAATCTTAAGTTGATGGGCAGGCTTGGGCCAATATTTAAGCCCGACATACCCAAATCCGCCCAAACCCAATTCATACATTTGAAAATTTAATATTTAAATTATAAATTTAAAACAATATAAATACTATATATATTTGTTAAAATAATTTTCAGAAAATATTTAAACTCAATTTTTCATTAAATTTCAATATCCCCAAAGCCCAATGTAATTATTTGGATCTATCAAATGGCCACATTTGAATAGATATTTTTTTTCTTTCTAAAATGGAATTCATAATGATTTTATTTATCTAAGTTATCTAAAAGGGAATTATTTAAACAGTTTGTAGAATTTTGTGAGCCGCCCATTTCCTCTGCCACACTAATCGCCAGAATCTAAAATATTGGATTTGGTGGTCAAGATTCACTCACTACCCAAATTTTAAACATAAAAATCTAACTTACCCATTCCATCAATGGCAATGGCAGTTGAACACACGCTCACAGTAGCAGTAGGGAGATATATATAGAGAGAGATAGATAGTTCTCCATGATCACCACTAGACTCTATGCTTCATCACACTGTTTGAGCTTCTCCTCCAACAAAACCCACAAACAGAATGTTGCTACATTGCATCGCCACAACTATAACTTCGTAGCCTTCTCTTCATTTGCTGATACGCCAAAATGGGACTCCAAGACTGCTAATTTTTTCTCAAATGGGAATCATAATAATACTCTTGCAACTCGGAACAATAAAATTGAGGAGGAGGACGAAGAAGAAGGAGAAAAAGAAGAAGTAGAGCGAGAAACAGAGGTGATTCTAGGAGGGAGGAAGGTTAACTGTGAAGTGGAAGTGATTTCTTGGAGGGAACGCAGAATCAGAGCTGAGATTTCAGTTAATGCTGATGTTCATTCCGTATGGTCTGCTCTAACTGACTATGAAAGGCTTGCTGATTTCGTCCCAAATCTTGTTAAAAGGTGATATATGAGATAAGGTTATCTTCTTTTTTTCTGAGTTACTACATTATAACCCTACCCCAGAATTTAACTAGGTGCCAGTACCTTATAGTTTATGAAATTTGTAAATTGCATAGTTGAATTAGATGTACTGTGTGGCACTGAATCTTGGATATGTGCTGAGTTTGTTTGCAGATGACATTTGGTGTGTGTTTAATTAGGAATTTATATCAGTATTAATGGACTGATGATGTTACTTTGGGTATGCTTCAGCGGGAGAATTCCTTGTCCCTACCCGGGGAGGATATGGTTGGAGCAAAGAGGGTTGCAAAGGGCACTTTATTGGCATATAGAAGCTCGTGTCGTCTTGGATCTTCAAGAAGTTGTCAACTCTGTATGCACTTTCATTCTGAAAATATGCTGCTGCTTTTCATTTTTCATAGGTTCACTTGCCTGTTAGAACTTTGCGAGGAGAAGAATATATAGTGATTGGGAAAGAGATTTCAACTCATTGATGTACTTATAGTTTGCTGAGATGAAGAGCATTTCCTTGTGATAGTATGCATAAAATAGTGTTATATTTGTTATAGCTATCTTAATTTTTCCATGTCATTCAGGAGAATAACCGTGAACTTTGCTTTTCTATGGTTGATGGAGATTTCAAGAAATTTGAAGGCAAATGGTCAGTCAAGTCTCAGAAAGGGTAGGATAAAATCTAATAATCTTTTTGTATCTAGTCACTAAATTTCATCCTATATCTTTAAAACGAGTGCTTCCATTGTACATGAATAGTTTACACATTACATGGAAAACAATCTGCTTCGACTAGTCTTGTGTTGTGTATTGTACCAGTGAACATGAAACAGTACTTGAAATGCACCTACTCCAGATGCATTTGCTTAATAACTTGGGAAGAAAGTTCTAAAACTCAACTCGGAAAAGTTGTCTTTCTGATTAGGTTTTATAGTTGATTGACTAACTATTTCCATGACTTTCCTTGCTCTTATTGTTCATCTTTGTAGATCGCCAACGACCACCTTGGGTTATGAAGTGAACGTGATACCTAGGTTCACCTTCCCTGCAATATTTCTGGAAAGGATTATCAGATCAGATCTTCCTGTAAATCTCCAAGCTATAGCATTCAGATCTGAGAACAACTTTGAAGGAAACCAAAGTGTAGTCTCTGATGGTTCTTTGGATACATTACCTTCTCAAGCACTTTATCTTGGAAGTGAAGAAACTGAAGTTGTATCTGTATTGAAGAATAAAGATGCTTCTGGAGATATCAAGGAAAAATTTGTCAAAGCTGCTTTTGGTCCTTTGTCTCCTTCAACTGGAGAGTTAAACAGTAACTGGGGAATTTTCGGGAAATCATGCCCGCTTGATAGACCGTGCATGGTGGATGAAGTTCACCTTCGTAGATTTGATGGATTATTGGTAACTGCTCAACTCTGCTCTATATCTTGCCCTTCCCAGAAAAGTCATTGCAGTTTTGGTTGGTCATCTGCTGATTCTATTTTATGATGAAGGAAAATGGGGGTGTTCACCGATGCGTTGTTGCCAGCATAACAGTAAAAGCACCTGTTCGTGAAGTATGGAATATTCTCACAGCTTATGAAAGACTTCCCGAGTGAGTTATTTTGGAACTGACCGTGTATCGTTCAATCAGATTTTGTGTATCATAACGTCTTAATATGTTTTTAACATAACATCATAGCCTGCCTTTTTCACATATAGGTGTGAAAATTTGATGGAAAAGGTGGCCTCTCAAATATTTGATTAGAATTTAGAACCATTACCAAGATGTTGATGCCTTGATGGAGCTAATATGAAGTTCTTTTTCTTTTTTTACCCAAACTATTGCAGGTTTGTTCCTAATTTAGCTATCAGCAAAGTCTTATCCCGAGAAAGCAATAAAGTCCGCATTCTTCAGGTACAAATTTCTTTGTCTAGACTCTGATACATTTTATCAGTTCTTCTCAATTATCAATGAGGTTCTGGTATTCTTAATACAATGTGATGGTGCAGGAAGGATGCAAGGGTCTATTGTATATGGTTCTCCATGCACGCGTTATCCTGGATTTGCGTGAGCATTTTGAACAAGAGATCGGTTTTGAGCAGGTCGAAGGAGACTTTGATTCATTTAGAGGAAAATGGATTTTAGAGAAACTAGGTAGCCATCACACATTGCTAAAGTACTCGGTGGAGTCAAAAATGCATAAAAACTCATTTCTTTCAGAAGCCATTATGGAAGAGGTTAGTGATGCATCCCCTATCAATGACAGCTTAGTTCCCTTCCTTGTCATGCCATCGTTTAGTTTGGATTTTGGATTTTCTATTCGTTCTCAACACTGTCTATTGCCTTTGAGGCAAAATGATTGATTAATTGCGTACTTCATAACCTTGTTAGGAATTTATTTATCAACAAACTTTTACACCATTGTAGGTCATATACGAGGACCTCCCTTCAAACTTGTGTGCTATACGAGATTACATGGAAAAAAGAGACATGGAAAATGATGATGACGACGACCACAACAGCGAGAGGAGTTGTGCAGAGGGAGATGCAGCAGCTTCACCAAACAAGTCATGTAGCTCCTCCAACTTAAGTACAGAAGCTAAAGATTTTGATTGCATCTCAAGTTCAAACAGGCAAAGGCCAAAGGTCCCTGGCTTGCAGAGAAACATCGAGGTTCTTAAAGCCGAGCTCTTAAATTTCATATGTGAGCATGGACAGGAAGGATTTATGCCTATGAGAAAGCAACTGCGGGAGCGTGGACGCGTTGATATTGAGAAGGCCATCACACGCATGGGTGGCTTTAGGAGAATCGCGTCGTTGATGGATCTGTCTCTTGCATATAAACAACGTAAGCCAAAAGGTTACTGGGATAATCTTGAAAATTTGCAAAATGAGGTTGGTTTCTTCTTGTCTATTGGTGAAAGCCAGATACAATCCATCATCATGGCTTATAAACTTTTACACTTTCAGATCAAAAGATTCCAAAGGAATTGGGGTATGGATCCATCATATATGCCCAGCAGAAAATGCTTTGAACGTGCAGGTACTGTGAGTATTTTTCGGTCAAAGTAGGTCAATAATAATGAGACAGAAAGAATATTTGTTATATTGCATGTGTGATGATATGGTGCAGGGCGTTACGACATTGCACGTGCATTGGAGAAATGGGGAGGGTTGCATGAAGTGTCCCGCCTTCTATCGTTGAGGGTGAGGCACCCGAACCGGCAAAGTGCCCTCTCGAGAGAGAAGAAGGTCGAGTGCGAAACGACGTCGTCTGACATCATCAAGAAGGGAGAGGAGAAAATATCAAAAACCTCCTCTTATGTTTCACAAGATACACAGCAGTGGCTACTCAAATTCAAGGACTTTGACATAAATTGGGTAGATTAATTTTGTGCTTTATACTTGCTACTAAGAAACTATACTAACCACATCTTCATAAATTACTTATTATATATTATGTTGAGCAAGATTTATGTTTATATATATATTATTTGTGGAAAATCAGTAATCATTTTTCATAAGCTATGTTTATGCTAAAGTAAACAATTTTATTTTAGTGATCATTTAAAAGTTACCTAAATCAGCCGTCTATAGATACAATCTGTAACAAAAGAAAAATTAAATTACTATATGAGTTGTGACTCCGCCAAATTATCTTTTTAATTATTGTTAGTTGTTTTAGCAAATCAAACAAATAAGGGAATTGGCCTAATTTGGAAGCAAGTCCAAAATTTGATGAAATCTGATGTGTCAGGAATCTATATAATATATTAAAGATATTAAAAATTACATAGTGAAGCTCTCTTCTTAATGCAAGTCTTACCGACATCATCATAAGTCTTCTTTTATATTTATATTAATATTTTATATATGGTAATATATAATTTAATGATTTAAAAAGAATTATTTTAGATATAATAATTAATTAGTAATGATTATAGTCATATTAAATTAATTATTCAGTCAAAATTTCAATATATATAATTGAATAACTTTATATATTATATAGATTAAAAATAATTTTGCTAATTATAATATATAGTTTATATATGGTAGTAACTAGTAGGTACAATTTTGTTAAAATCAACAATTATTGAAACTATATAAATACTAACAATTATATATTCTATATGACAATTTAATTGTCCAATTAATTATTTAATCAAATAATAATTATTTTAATTAAAAAATTTATTTTTTCATATTAAATTTTTAATAATTTAAATTTTAAATACATAATTTGATTTTTATTTAGACGTTTGATTTAGTAAATTATTAAAATTATTTTTTATATATTAATTTGAGATGAAAAGTTATTAATTTAAATTTTCAGCCAATATTCTTCTATAATATATATATATATATTATATAATAATAATTAATACAAATACATTTGAAAGTCATCTTCTTAATTTATGGTGCTATGTGACATCACCATAATCAATCATTTTTATTCATCTTAAATCTCAATTTTATTTTATGAATTTTAATATTTATTAAAATTTTAACTAATATTAAATTAATTAAGACTTAAAAAAAAACATAATTTTTTATTTTTATTGAAAATTGATTATACTAGAACTAGATTATTAGATTATCAAATAAATACTCCATCCGTTCCAACTAGCTTGAGTCGTATTCCTTTTTAGGTCGTCCCAATTAGCTTGAGTCATTTCCTTTTTAGGAAACCTTTATTACACACACAAATTTAAATAATATATATTTATATCATCACTTTATACTTTAAACACACACTCAACATACACTCCTTAAATCCTTAATTCTCGTGCCGAAAAGAAGTGCTCCAAGCTAGTTGGGACGGAGGGAGTAGTTGAGTAATTGAAACTTAATTTCCTATAAATATTAAATTATAATTTTATTTACAACAATTAGTTGTCAAATTGTACGTAGAATTTTTCATATATAAATTAAATAAAATTTATAATAATTTTTTCATATTTTTTTATTTCATAGCATATTAGTTTAATATATATTATGTAGATATTAAATCAATAGTGTAATTTAAATATCATTAAACTAACAAATTAGTCTATCACACATTGAAAACTTAATAAACTTTATTAATATGAAATTTTATAAAAAGAAAAAATATAGTTCATATAAATGTGTTTCTAACTCACACCTATTAGTGTTGTCTACCTGATGATAAAATGTCATCATTATCCTCACGGGTATGGATATTGATAGTCAATGTTCATGTATGTCGTGACTGATTGTCATCCCTACTTTTGACCCACCAACAATATAATTTTTAATACATATAACATTAATTATTTGAAATTGATCAAATAAATATTCATAATTTTATTTGGTCAAATAATTAATTTTTATCAAACAAAAAATAGTCAATGTTTTAAATTACAACATAAAACGATTATATACTAATAAATTTTTCACGAGATAAGTCTTCATTTAACAATTATATTTTGCAATGATATAATTTTTAAGTAACTCAAATTTGTAATTATGTTAATAAATCATAACATAACATAATTTTTTTTCAACACAATCTACATTATATAAACTACTGAGAAAAATATTTATTTATAATAATTTATCTATTTATACCACCTCTAAATATGACAAATATGTCAAAATAGTCATTTTAATAAATAAAAAAAGGGTAATAGGTAAAAATCCAAAGTTAACCACATAAAATATTATGGTAAAATAATAGTCATTCTATATTATATAAGAATTATATAAAAAAAAACAAATATGAGTACCCTCAAACCCACCACCCATCACCTTTTGGGTATCCATCATCCCGTCACTTGTGAATATTAATCACGTGTGGAACATATAATATTAGTATTTAAGAGATATTATATATAATTTTAAGAAATACTTTACATATAATTCTTAGAAAAATATAAAAACATGGTTAATATTAGGTGGGTGGGTGAGTATTTAACGGGCATTTTGATGGATATTTCATAGGTATATAGCGAAAAATTTTTGTGAGTAAGAATAATAATTATGCATATACAAATACAAATGATATTAAAATATACTCATGAAACTATACGTGGATATCAAACATGTCTCTAACTCACATCTATTACTGTTAGATAATCGCACGTAAGTTGTCATTTATAACATTGCGGGTACGGGTACGAATATGGATAACCACTACCCGTGCATGTCGTATCTGATTGTCATTCCTACTTTTGATCCACATAAATATTTTATCCGAAAAAAATCATTATTTGATTTGACATAGAGTGATTATGTAACAATAAATTTTACACGGGATAAGTCTTCACGTAACATATATATTTTGCAACGATATAATTTTTAAGTTGCAAAAATTTGCAATTATGTTAATAAATCATAAAGTAACGTGATTTTTTATCAATACATTCTACCTAAGATAATTTATTGTAAATAATATTTATAATATTTTGTTATTTTATATCACTTTTAAATAGAAAAAACTTAAAATAATCGTTTTAATATAACAAATTCAAATTTTAACCACTTAAAATGTTATAAAAAAAATATAGTCATTGTTTAGTATGTTTTTGTTACGTGTTTTGTTGTCGTTTTGTCGTGTCTAGTGTTTAAGTCGTTCTTTTCGTGTCTTTTATTTTTCGTTTTTACGTCGGTTGTGTGTTTTCATGTTTTGGATGTAGGATGAGGAAACGAGGGGAATATGGAGCTTGAAGTCGTGTCTCATGCGTCACCTATGCAAGCCAAGCGGAGAGGGAAGAATGAAAGAGTAAACGAAGAGGAAAACCAAGCCGAAAAAGCAAAGAGAGGACCCAGCGCCCGCTGGGGTGCAGCTACAGAAATGGACAGAAAGCAGAGGCCAGCGACCGCTGGCTGGCAGTTGCAGGCGGGTTTATTAACTCAATTTTGAGCGTAATTTAATAACTCAAATTAATTTTATTATAAAACTCAAAATTTTAAATAGATAATAATTTTTTTGTCTTAAAATATATTATTTAAAAAATATATTTAAAATTTTATATTTATAAATTATAATATAAAATAATTTTCCGTCGATTTTGGACGATTACCGCTAGTAGTAATAGAAAACTTCGTGGTCGCGTTTTCGTTTGTTTTGTAAGCCATTTAAAGGTTGGTTGTTCAATCAAACCCTAAAATGAGATTTTGGACGGGTTACCGCTAGTAGTAATAGAAAACTTTGTGGTCGTGTTGCCATAATATAAAAAATAATAATTTAATATTAATTATTTAATTGAATATTTTAAAATGACAAAACGTAAACTATTTTCGTGAACATGTAAATATTATAATTTTAATAATAAAATAAAAAATTTATTAATAAATCGAGAACCGGAGATTACAATGGAATAACTAAATAGTTGGGTCGAGGAAACTCGCTTTCTACAAGACGAGATACGCCCCGACTAGTGCTCACGGTCCAGCGTATCGTCCCCAAAGATAAAACGACTACGTCCTTATCGAAATCAGCATCGAAATTCGATAAGGCCCCAACGAACTTGACAAGGCGGAGAACCGAGCAAACTAATGAAGCTCTAAATACTAAAATGAGAATGAGATATAAACTAGAGAGAAGAGAGCAAAATGAGTTGGTGTGACAAATGAACTCTCAAGCACTCTATTTATAGCCATGTGAGGAATTTCCGATGGTCACATCACCGACTCCAAGAGATGACAATTACATCTCCACCATTACACCATAATTTAAATGCCATAAACAATATGATTATGGTGCATTCGTTACGTGAAGAAGAAAAGCCAAAGGTTGGCAAAGGCATTGATTTGAAACTCCAAATTAATGGTTTCAAATGGGCTACTATTGTATCAAGCAACAAATTAAATAATTTAAAGGCCCAACAAGTTAGCTAAATCACAACCAATCCATCCGATGGGTTTTCCAACATTTAGCTAAATAGCCTTCAACCAAATAGGCCCAATTAATTCCAAAATCTTACACAAAACATTTCTCACTCACCGAGAAATTCAATTTTGAAAAAGCCTCGATTTAATTCTCAAAAAATTAAATATACAGCCGTCAAATTAATTAAGAATCCTACAAGTTCAAAATCAATTTATCCAACAATCAAAATAGTATATCTAAAATATCACTTCGCTAATAGAGTGCAAATGTCGAAAAATATCATAGGAAAGCGATAGGGAATGACAGACGTATTTAATATTTTTTAAAATATGCAAATAAATTCTAGTTAAGGATTATTGAATTTTGAGGCTGTTTGGCTAAACTTATTTTAAAGAGTTTCTAAGTTCTTGAAGTTTATAAGCTCTTGCAAGAGCTTATAAGATTAAACTTATAAGTTGTTAAGGTGTTTGAATAAATGTAAAATGACATAGAAGATTATTTATGTAATTTTGTTGCAGCTTATAAGTTCATGGAGAAATAAGTTGGGTTAGAACTACTTATTTTTTGAACTTATAAGCTTCACTCCAAGAGCTTATTTTTACGACTTATAAGCTCTCAAAAAGCTTAATTTGTCAACCACTTTGAAAGAACTTATAAGTCATTAAACAACTTATAAGTTCTTAAACAACTTATAAGTTGTTTTAAGGACCTTATAAGCTCAGCCAAATACCGCATTAATATTATTGTCGATGAAAAAGATTATCAACATCTTTATTTTTCGGATATTACTATAATCACATGAGAAGTTTACTACTTTCTTCATTCATAAAAGTGTTTAATATTTTGACTCAAAATGCATTTTAGTAAAATAATTTGATTTTATATGATAATGTGGTAATAGAGTATGAATTTTACTTATTATTATTTTTATTAAAGTATGTATTAGATACTACTTCCATCCGATTAAATACGCTCACAAAAAATCAGACATGAAAACTAAAAAAACTAAAAATACTCCGGTCACACCTTAAATATCTTATTTTATATTTCATTGAGTGTATTATAATAATAAAATGAAACATTTAAAGTGGAACGTAAGTAGTAATTTTTTATAAAAAGTGATAATTTTTAGTGGGATGATCCAATAAAAAAATGTGACTAATTTTATAGACGAATATAGTAAAATTTAAATTGGTTGTGAGTAGTTAGTGGAGTTTGGGTGCCACTTAAAGTATTGTTTTAAATTGAGTTGTATGCGGTGGAAGTGGTGAGTCCACTTACTATAAAATGAAAGTTTCAAATGTAAACCATTTTCGTGGACATTCTAAAATGGCAAAACGTAAACCATTGGTGTACAGAGGGAGTATAAAAAATAAATTTTAAATTAGTGAACAAAAAACAAAACATGAAAACATTACATTTGAGAATTGACGTAAAAGAGAGAGACGTCATGATTGATGATACTCAATTATTATAATGTGGATATGAATATTATTGATCTGAGCAAAGTTTGGTAATCTAATCTGCATACCATACGTGGTTCCCCAGTGCATCTCCTCATCTACATCTCCTGATCTACATCTTCCTCTATTAACAGAAGAAGAGGCGCGCAAATATCGCAATCACGGTTTGAAAAACAAAACAATTTCCTCCCAAGAACAACACATAATTCAACTCTGTCTTTGTCACCTCCCGCAACGATCCAAAATTCCCATTAGGACTTTTTGTTTTGCATTATGCAATCAAAAGATTAGCAAAAGTGCCCCCATCATTATACTTTTATAATATTCCAAAACCTCTTAATTATTACTGTTGAGCTTGCCTGCTTAGCTCATACTTACAATAATTCGGACATTCTTCTGCACCCCTTTTCTCTTTTTCTTTTCTTGCTGTATACATTTCAGGTTCTTGCAAATGTACCGCTCTCTCTCTCTCTCCAGGGGTATACTCTTCAATACATTCTCTTTTCCTTTTCTTCTATTGTCTTTTCATCTTTTACATTGCAAGTATGGAAATCAAGAAAGGCGCTTTTTCTTAGGGAGGTTTCATCATTTCTGTATTTCTGTTTGTGGGTCGTGGTCGTCTAGTTTCTGGAAATAAAGTTGTACATTATTTTGTGGGTCAGCTTTTTTCCGGTCTTTTTCAGGGATATTTATAGAGGTAGTACCCAAAATTTTGAGTGTTATTACTGTTGATCCCTTTGTTTCTATAGAATAACTAGTGGTTAAAGTGTTGGGGAATTGAAAGGTGCCCATCAGAGTAGTTGTCTCAAAGTTTTGTTATTTAAGATTTGGATACGAACGATTTCGTAGTCTAAAATGGCTTTTTCCTTATTCTTGTTATTTTACTCCTTCAGGTTCTTGCATACGTTTCAGCTTCTTATTTGGTTGGTTGGTTAATGATTGAATTCTAAGTAAAGATTGACTGTTCACCACACTCTTGATCCTATTTTTTGTCACTTTATCTGATAGTTAGATAGAATTTCATTTTCTATCACACGTAGTCTCGAAAACTTTGAGTTAAATCTCTGCTGCTTCTGATTGATTTGTTCATTTATATGCACATTTTAGGCCATGAGATTGGGTTTCTTAATGTTTTGTTTCTGATAAGGTATTGGAACTTGTGGCCTCAGGAGTATTAAGTTTTAATTTGGAAGACTTGGGATGCGACTAATGTAAATATGGTGGCCACTTTAGATGCAAATGAGGTTAGTGTAAGTGGTGGTGAGTGCATCTAATTTATCCCCTAGATGGATCGGAGGAGTTGGCTGTGGCGGCGAAAGTCTTCCGAAAAGAGCCCCGGTGGTGAAACAGAGAGCTCCGGGTCTCTGTCATCACACTCAGAAAGATTCTCTGATGATCAGGTTAGTTAGTTTTTGCTTAGCCTCTCTGCCACACGTCTTATGATTGTCATATAATATCATAGCATTTGCTGATTCTGTATGTTAGTCATCCCGTTCTATAGTTGTCCTGTCGACTTGTTTGAATTTCACTAGATCGAGTTGTAGAGACTGAAGTATTCATACTGTTATGATGCCTTAAAATTTATCTTTTTGATCATATAACTTTTCTAGATATTCTAGACCTCCATCCATAAGATGTTATAATCCAATATATTGTTCTCTACAGAAAGGTCTTTAGGGATGGAGCTGTTTAAAATGTTTTTATGGTATTTCCTTGACATTTGATCAAAATCTACTTTGAAGCCTCTGGAGCCGGATGCTTTCACCTCAAGCAAATATTTTCAACACGGCTCCAAATAAACACGTCGTTCCTGAATTCCTGTCTTGTTTCTTTTCTTGATCAATTAAATATTTGATGGACCAAGAACACCTTAGTAACTACAGATTCTGGAAAGCAGTACATCTAATAAGATAAACTCTTTAATTGTCCATACGGGCTCGGCCTTTCCTGTCCTTTCTGATCTTTCGTTCCTGCTAATAAGATCCTTTGAGGCTTGGCGTTCAAATCTTGGATGTGTAGACTCTTGGGAGGAATTTAACATGGTAGAAGGTGTAGTCTCTGTTCAGATTTTGCAAGTCAAGTAATGTAACATTCCACTAACATGGTGGTTTATCTTCAATGAAGATGGACCACATTGTGTGGATATCCAGTGCACATGGACCACAACTGACAGCCTATTACTTTTCCACTCTAAAAAGCATCCTTTCCAGCTACCTATACAAGTATCTGTCTCAAATTATTGGAAGTGTGTTGATTCTATTTTTGCATTTCTGGGCTTCAATATCAGTGACTCATATCATCATATGCTCTCGTCCCCACATATGACATAACGTCAATATAATAATCTAATAAAGCTTTTCTTCCAAAAGGAACCAGAGATATCGTTCTAGCTATAGTTGCCTTTAGACCCTCTTGCTCTGATGAGTCATGAGCAATATGTAATGGGGTAGCAAGTCCATTATACTCGACCCCGTATTCTGGAAACCCCAGTCTAGCCCCTTGGTTGGCCCTTGCTCTTTACCAAACTCGAATCTGTATAACCCAACGTAGGTCCTGCCTGACCTGCTTGTACATTAGGCTCTAGTGTGATGTCTGCATGTGCCTTTTAAAATATCGTAATCCCGTTTATTTGTGGCAATCTGGCCTAGGCCGCCTAGCTTTGGCTACGAACTTCATTAGAACTTAAACATGCCCAAGCTTCAAAGTTCCATGCTTAGGATGAAAATTCTTGAAATATGTGTTCATGAGGTTAAATCTGGTTGTTTGTTTAATTTTTTCAGACTCTATCAAACCATAATATTCAATCCCCTGAAGTCACATCTAAATCTGCACCAGATGATGAACTCAACGATAGTGCGAAGACTCTCTCAGAGAAACTATCTGAAGCTCTTTTTAATATCGGTGCAAAGGAAGACTTGGTGAAGGAACATGCTAGAGTAGCAGAGGAAGCTGTCTCAGGTACTGCTCTGTGTATGTTTCTGTTATTGATCTCTGAAATGCTTGTACTTAGTTTATATGTTTCGTTGGCTTGTTAAGAAAGAGACCAATAGTCTTCATTTTTGTTCAGAGTGCTCTGTTTATTACTTCTTAAAATGATTGTTTATCCAATGCTAGGATGGGAAAAGGCTGAGAACGAAGTTTTAGTTCTAAAGAAACAAAATGATGCCTTAACTCAAAAGAATTTAGTCCTCGAGGAACGTGCTGTGCATCTTGACGGAGCCCTTAAGGAGTGTTTGAGACAACTTAGGCAAGCAAGAGAAGATCAGGAAGAGAAAATTTATGGAGTCATTGCCAATAGAAGTAGTGAGTGGGAATCGAAGAAGTGTGAACTTGAGAACCAGCTGTCGGAGCTCCATGATCAACTCGAAAATGCTAAATCAGATGCAAATGTGCTTGCTGATGTTCGCTCTAAACTTGAAGCTGCAGAGGAGGAGAACTCAATCCTAAAGCTCAAGCTACTTTCAAAAGATGACGAACTGGAAAGAAGGATCAACGAGAGAGATTTGAGCACTTACGCTGCTGAGGCTGCTAGCAAACTACATCTTGACAGCATAAAAAAGGTGGCCAAGCTTGAAGCAGAATGTCGACGGCTGAAGTCACTGCTCCGGAAAGCAACAATTACCAATGATCACCAATCAATTGCAGCATCTTCAGTATACGTGGAATCTTTCACCGATAGTCAATCAGATAATGGAGAGAGAGTGCTGTTTATGGAAAATGATAGTGTGCCCTGCTATCCCTACTCTCGGGCATCTGCTTTTAGCAACGACTTGGAACAATCTAAGAACGAAAGAATTCTTGGTAGAAGCATTATCGTTCCTTCAGTCGACATTGATCTAATGGATGATTTTCTTGAGATGGAGAGGTTTGCAGCCCTACCTGAAATGCAAAATGGAAGCAGGCCTGATTCAAGGATCGACAATGAAGCAAATCTATTGAGAAATGAATTGGATCCCACCGTAAAACGTGCAGCTGAACTCGAGGATAGTTTAAATAAGATAATGGCAGAAAAAGTAAGCTTGGAGATTGATCTTTATGAAAACCAAATTAAGCTTATAGCATCAGAAAATCAACTCAAGCAAACAGAGGTGATGTTAATGGATCTGAAAGCGCAGCTGGTTCTGGCTGATGAAGCTAAGAGAGATTCTCAAGAACAACTCGAGTCTTCAAATGCGAAGCTTAAGAACTTAATGGAACTTGTAGATGAAGCAGAACGGAAATTGATTAACGTCGAGGATAAGTTAAGTGGGGTGAAGGAAATGAAGAGTGCACTTGAGGTGCAACTTGAAGATGCTAATTTAAAGAAAGCGGAATCAGAGGCTAAGCTCAGAGGAATGGAACGGGAATTAAAAACCTTGCGTGCAAGCATTAGAACCTTAGAGAAAGAAGTCGAGAAAGAAAGAATTCATTCAAGGGAAGCTGTTGCTAAGTGTGATATACTGGAAGCCGAAATATCAGGAACAAAATCAAGCCCTCAGTTGCAGAGATCAGCAATTATTGAAGAGTTCAGAATCAATCAGGTTGATTATTAGACGTTATTTTCTTTCAATACTTCATCGTACAATCTTGCTGGTCTTTGGTGTAGGTGTAGCATCATATAATATTTCTGATGTAATTATGGTTCCTTTAAACCTTACTACAGGATAAAGAGATGGCAGTAGCTGCAAGTAAATTCGCCGAGTGTCAAAAGACAATTGCATCCCTTGGTCGCCAGCTGAAGTCTCTCGCCACATTGGATGATTTCTTGATCGACTCTGGAGCAACAGCAACAGCAGTCATTTAGAAAAGTAGTCGTGTTCCAAGCTCAACGATAGTCGTCGTAACACCCTGTCAGTGCTATACATCAGACACATGGAAGGGGAAAGCACTGATCCATCCGTACAATACCAAGGTATTAAAGAGGCTGCAAATATGTTTTTTGTTTTGTGGTTACCATCATTTAATTGTTTATATTTGAGGCGAATAATTTAAGTATATTATAAAAGTTTAATATTATGAGCACATAGTGAAGAAGTAAGTATAGAATGAAGTTGTTGATTTTGACTTGCGTTTTGCACTGCAACATTTGTTGTATAAAAGCTTCATGTATGTGGAGAGGTGAAGTCCCATTTATTCTTATGAGTGACCAAATGTTTTTATTTGGTATGAAGGAATTAAATGCTTCATTCGTAGACTCCCAATAATATAAACGTCTTCTTAAGGCATTTTTTCAACCGATAAGCCATCATAATTGGCGACATATCACTGATATATCGCCTATTTTACAACATTGGTACTGCAGAACTAACATTCATAAGGCGAAAATAGAAAGAATTCCTTGAATTACATGGAACCTTACCAGTCATATTCAATAAGAAGACCACTTTCAAGATGTACAGTTCCAGCACATTGAGACAATGAAGCCACATCCATTCATAAATGGTCAGAAGGTTTGAGAAAGTGCACAGTGGTGTTTGGTAGCATGTCTGAGAAGCGAGGAGCTATTTCCCATTCATCTACTGCTGCACTTGGAAAATTAGTATAACAACCTCGTCATAAAGTACCTCCACAATGGATATGGACTTTGGCCAATTTTTAGACCCGACATACTCAGGCCCATCTTAACCCGACCCGACATTATTATATTTAATATATAAATTATAAATATAAAATAGTATAAATATTATTATTGTAATTAATATATAGTAATAAATATAAATTAATATATATATTAAATAAGATATATAACTAAATAAGTTTGGATTTAGTATTTATTTGCATTCAAAAGTATAAATAATTGTTAAAAATATATAAAGTACTATTAAAAAAATAAATTATATACTCCCTCCGTTCCACTCAAGATGACCCATTTCTTTTAGACACGCAGACCAATAAAGTCTCATTCTTTTTATTTACTCAATACATATCTCTCCTAAAAAAATTACTAT
The DNA here is from genome assembly GCA_026898415.1 of Leonotis leonurus. NCBI lineage: Eukaryota > Viridiplantae > Streptophyta > Magnoliopsida > Lamiales > Lamiaceae > Leonotis > Leonotis leonurus. Next base: position 567,310 of record JAPKLX010000085.1, on the reverse strand, counting down.
AAAAGGAAATGAGTCATCTTATTGGGACGGACGGAAATGGTAAAATGAGTCATCTTGAATGGGGCGGAGGGAGTACTTTTTAATGGATTAAAAATAAAAATAATATAAAAAAAATTAATTAAAAAATCACGGGTCCGGCCCAAACCCGTTCGATTCATAAGGGCCTGGGCTTGGGCCTGATTTTTAGGCCCGACCGGATCATGGGCCGAGTCTGGGCCTATACATATAAAACACAGGCCGGGCTTGGACATAGGGAAGCCCGACCCAGCCTAGCCATTGTCATTCTTAATTACGAGTGAAAAGCTTAAATGATGGAAGAGAAGAAATTGCGAGCGGCATTTTAATGGTGGGAATGGCGGTTGACGGTGGGTGATGCACGATTAGGGCTGTAATCGAGTTGAGTCAATAATTTATACAGACTACAGTAGTAACAATACAACAATTTATACATTACTATTATTTATTTTTTAATACTCTTTTTTTTGTATGAAATTTTTTAATAAATACCACTCCTTCCCCTCTTGTCAAAAGATAGACGTATTCGTTTTGGAGTCCTCTTCAAAGACAGACATTTCCCAAAATGAAATAATAAGGGGTGTTAAATAGTAATAATGGTGCATTTAGTGTTTACTAATTGGGATAATGATTTTAAAATACATTAATTTTTCACGTTTTATTAATTTTAACACGAATTTTAAAACATTGTTTAAAATACATTAAGTTTTGTACTTACTCAATTTTTGACATAACATTGACTTTACATAAAAATCGAAACTGACATGGCACAACTTATCTAACGTGGATTTTAAATTATTTAAAATACGTGAACTTTTCACGTTTTATTAATTTTAACCTGAATTTTAAAATATTATTTAAAATACATGAACTTTAGTACTTACTCGATTTTTGACATAAAGTTGACTTTACACAAAATTGAGACTTATGACATGGTTTTAAATTATTAATATTTTTCCTTCAGTTCAATTATTAATTATTTACCATTTAAGAATATATCTTATTCACAATAATTAAATACAAACATTATCTAAATATTAATTTACTGAAAATAATTTTTTTGAATATATATATTCACTTTCTTGAAAATATTCAAATCAAATTTCATAACTATTCAAGCTAGAGTAAACAATCAACATTATAAAAAAACTAAATTTAATCACAAACGAGCATCATAATCCATTCGAGTTACACGCTATTTGCCTATCGAGAGGTGAGGCGACGGCACCATACTTGAGGAAATGCTCGGGGTAGTTAAGACGGGCAGTGGGGCCGCGGAGGTAGAATACGGTGGCGTCGTTGTCACGCGCTGCTGCAAGGTGGGAGGAGTAAGAGCCGAGTCAGACTCTGGAGCGCTAGTTCGGCTCTCTGACCTCTGCCACCCATTTCCCCCACTCCATGACTTTTGGAATCGAGTGCTCAATCTTAAATGCTAAATAATTAATAATTGGAGTGAAAGAAAAATATTAATAATTTAAAATCCACGTCCTAAGTCCCGATTTTGTGTAAAGTCAATTTTATGTCAAAAATCTAGTAAGTACTAAAGTTCATGTATTTTAAACAATGTTTTAAAATTCGTATTAAAATTAATAAAACGTGAAAAGTTCATGTATTTTAAATAATTTAAAATCTACGTTAGATAAATTATGTCATGTCAGTTTCGATTTTGTGTAAAGTCAACATTATGTCAAAAATTGAGTAAGTACTAAAGTTAATGTATTTTAAACAATGTTTTAAAATTCGTATTAAAATTAATAAAACATGAAGAAAAAAAAAATTTCCTTTACATTACTACAAACACTTGTTAAACAAAAATAAAGACTCATGCCAAAAATAAATGACTCTCTTTACAGAGGAGAGAGTGGGAGTAAGTACTGCTAGTGTCGAAATAAAATCCCTAACGAGTTCCAATTTCCCCCCAAATTGTTCCTGCTCTCATCCCTCATTCTCGTCTTCTCTCAACAACTAGTATTGTACCCGTGTGATGTACGGAATCACTTTCCATCTATTTATCACATTGTTTATAATTTAGTTCATGGAGTTCTTCGTTAGTGCATTGATTGTATTGTCGTAATTAGTGTTGTCAAAATTATTAGGTCGAGTTTTCTACAATTTTGAAATCCATCCAAACTGCTCAAAATTTTTTTCTACCAAGTCATTTGGAAATAATGTTTAGGGTCCATTTGGTAGGAAGGATGGGATATGAGGGGATATGATTAAAATAATCTGGTGGGTTAGGATATAAGGAGTTAATTTTAATATTGTGTTCCATTTGGTAGACAAGATAAGATCCTAGATAAAATTAATCTCTTATTTGGTTGAAAGGTTTATAATCTAGTCTTAGGTGTCCTATTACCATTTTGTCCTTGTTCCTTTAAAAAATTTACAAAATTGCCACTCTAGCTAAAAAAAAGAAGAAATAACATCACTCACTCATCTTCTTCAGGCAACTCAACGACATAAACAGCTTGGAGAAGCAATTCGTACAGGTGCGCCAGCAAATTTCGTTCCGGAGACCGACTTTAGTTTAGGATTGGTGAGAAACCTCTAATTTCATGGTCTTTATTTATTTGGGTGAGTGTTAGAAGTTGTTATTTTGAAAATGTTATTTCACTTTAGGGTTTTAAAAACATTCCCAGCATTTTTGTGGGCAAACCCGACGAATTTCACCACTTACGTGAGGAAACCCGACGAATTTGAGTTTATATCTGCTTCAAATTGTTTTGAAGCTAGGGTTTTGGGTTTTGCGATTTCTCGATTCTTGAGTTTTTTTGCAACATTGATGAGTTAAATGGTGTTCTATTTTGATGAGAGCTTAATTAAGCAATTGTGTTATCATAACACACAAGTTAATTTTGAGCTGTTTTTTTTTTTTTTTGGCAAGATGAAAGTTGGAAATACATTATTTATTTGCTTGTTATTATGCTTGCCCAGTCTATGGTAGTGTTTATAAATTTGACGTGCCTATTGTTACGCAGAATTTCGTAGCTTGAAAGGGCTTGCAAAAGTTGTTTAGATATTCCATTTGACAATCATGAGTACGATGCAAGAAGGTATGTTAGTATAATGTTTATGTGGTTTATTTTTTGATCTTTGTTGAAGCTTGATTCATGTGCTGTTATACATATGTAAGTTTTAATTGAATGGTTTGAGTGAAATTATGGGTAATAGGTAGTTCTTCCCATGAACGAAGCTCTAAGAAAAATGATAGAGGTCGCCGATGTTGGACCGAGAACGAGGAGTCGTGTCTTATTACCTCATTGAAAGCATTGATAGCTGAAGGATGGAAAAGTGATAACGGGTTCAAAGCCGGTTACTTGGGGAGATTGGAAGAAGCAATGAAGTTGCGTTTTCCAAATACGGATTTACGATCATCTCCACATATCAATAGTAAGTTATCTACTTGGAAGAAGAATTATTATTCTTTGTCTAACATTCTAGGCCGAAGTGGCATTGGTTTCAATGTGAATGGAAACTACAAGATTGACTGTGAGGACGAAACTTGGGCATTTATCATGAAGGTATGTGAATTATATTTGTTTGCGTTTTTGTGTTAATTACAAATGCAAACATCATAGAATATTAATGTATCGACATTATTTCTTGTAGAGTGATCCAAATGCACGTACAATGCGGTACAAACCTTGGCCTTATTACGAGGAGTGGAAAGAGATTTTCGGGAAAGATCGTGCTAATGGTGAAAATGCGGGGGATCACGGACAAGCCTGGAATGAAATCCGAAGGTCAGATAATATTGATGGTGAAGGTTGCAACGAAACAAGTTACCATGTCAGCGGTGAAGATTTAGATAAAAATGAGGTCGCCGATGAGAGTATGTCTGCCACTCACGGCAAGTCACCTGATGAACCGGAGTTGAAGCGGAAGAAGACAAAAGGGAAAGACCGGATTTCGGGAGTTTGTGACATCTTGGTGGATATTGGAAGGAAAACTGATGAGAGGCTTGCTTGCTTGGTCGAAAGTCTTGCATATGAAGACCGTATGGATAAAGCCTTGGAGAGCAGTTTTGAAGAACTCGGTAATGTTCCAAACTTAAGTATGGAGGATCGCTTCGAGGTGTGTGCCATTCTTGGATCTCAAGCGGACAAGCTCAAGATTTTCAAAGGAATTCCTGCTGCTTCTAAGGCCCAATACGTGGCGTGGTTGTTGAAGAACCATAGAAATTCGGATTGAGGGTAGTTGACGATCGTTTATTCGTTTAGAACCAATCATTTTGAACATATTTTGAAGACCATTTGGCAAGACATTTGTCTACACTGTTTGATGACTTTATGAGAATATCAGTCAATCTTATTATGAATTAGTTATGGATTAATGTAATTGAATGTTTGTCTATGATGCCTTGAACTCTATATGAAGTTATGCGTTTATTGAGCACCAATGTTCTTTTTGTGTGAATACATGTTATGTTGATTTATCAAAAATTATACATAGCACTGATGGTTGAGTTCGTATGGGTGTGTTTAAATCGCTGACATGAAGGCAAATCTCAGCTATTTGGTGACAGTTGATGTGTTCCCATTTAAGTTACCTGTGTTATTGTCACCGCTCGCTGAGTTGAAGCCAAGTGTCAGCGGCCGCTGACATATTTTAACATGCTCTCACTAAAAATTTACGACAACAAACTCAGCGGTCGCTGACTTCGGGCGACCGCTGATATCACGTGATCTCACGCTGAGATAAATTTAGAAATACATAAACAAGCGTTGACTTATATGTATGTTCCGCTGCACACCTTGCAGAAACCCTAGCGTTCAAGCCTCTTTCTAATTCAATCGCTCAAGCCTTATTTTCCCCTAAGTAATAACCTTCTAATCATATATTTCTGCACTATCCATTCCCTCTATTGGATCCACTTGCATCTCACGCCTTATGAAGTTGTGGAGTAGGAAACAAGACATTACCAACTTCATTTGCACCTTAATTGGGTAGAACGATGGGGATCTTAATATTCCCCAACGCTTCTTCATCACGCCAAATGCCCGCTCAATAACATTTCTTGCTTTACTGTGCCTCAGGTTGAACAATTCTTGATGGTTCCTTGGTCTTGCATTCTCACCACCCCATCCTTCAAATGGTATCTAACGCCTTTGTAAGGCGTTAGAAAACCGTCGGAGTTTGCATACCCGTTATCACAAAGATAGTAGGACCCTAAAATGAGAGGAAGAATAAATTACACCAAATAATATGTAGTTAAGCCTATTAAAAGGGAATAGAACCATAAGTACCTCTTGGCACCTTCAACCCTGTCTCTCTAGTAACTGCATCACGTAACACCCTCCCATCGGCGGCAGACCCTTCCCAACCCGCCAACACATAGATAAATCTCATATCTCTATCGCATACAGCAAGCATATTTGTTGAAATTTCACCCTTTCGGGTCCTATATCTAGGCTTATCACGAGGAGAAACAGTCACATTAATGTATGTGCCATCTAGAGCTCCTAAACATCCCTACACAAAACAAACATTTTAAAATTTTTTCAACGCTATTATTTGTGTCCCACGTTAAACCTTAGATTATGTAATTTCAATGTATCTTGTTCTGGAGATTTACCTTAAACCATTTCCATCTTGAATCGTTCGAATCATCTGCCACAGGCGTAGGTTTCACAAGTAATACTTCGTGGAGCTTTAGAATGGATTTTAATACGAGATGTGTGTACCGAAATGTAGTTTGCCCAGACCGCAATAAATCAAAAGCTACTGTACCATTTTTTTTATGATGTGTCAGAATTCCTACAAACATCGCTATTTGTTCTTCTACACTAACATACCTACCATCAGTTAATCCTCCTAACTCTTTCAAGATTGTGCAAAGTTTACCGAAGGTATTTCTATCCATTCTCAGGTTTATAAGACAATTTGCATCATTTGCTTTCACAAGCCTATTCAATTGTCTAACTTGGCTAGGTATCCTTTCAATCATGCTATATGTTTCAATATCTGCACTTAGTCGTTTACGCTTTCGTTGTGTACTTATTAGGTGAATTACAAGATCTACTAGAACACATAGTTGGAGTAGGTATAAGTTCATTATCTCCACAATCATCACTGCTATAATCACATTTCTCCTACTATTTCGCATGATTTCCTAATGATGAACCTAAACAAATGGCTGAGGTACACTCCGTTGTGCTGCATACACATAGAAATAATAATGAATGATAAACATATGAACTAATATTAGACACACTGCATAAAAGTACAGTGCACAAATTTAACATCTTTGCGCCTATATATGAAATAATAAGGAATGCTGCATCCATATTGGAGCAATTACAAAATCCGGTTATCACCTATTTCTACCATCATCAACACTCGTTTTTTCATGCACATACACACACGTACTGGGTGTTCTCTCATTTACATGACAACATACTGCTACTCCACAAACAAATGGATAATTATAGTAAATGCACTTATAAGCAGGACAATTATAGTCAAAATTGCAGACCATTAAACAATGATTGCAGCACCATACAACTAAGGGATTTGAAATGAAGAATTTTTGTTAACTACGCCATTTCCTTTAGCAGATCTCAAAGGAATGTACAGCAACACAAATGTGAATTATAAGAAACAATCCAAAAACCAAAAAATACATAATCAACTTACATATATGAACATTACTACAATTCAACCAAACGAATGTCAGATCCATGGGGAACCATCAAATAATTACGAACCGGCTAGTACAATTATATGCCATTTCCAAAACACAATCTGTAAATGACGGCTGTAAAATCGCTGAATAGGCAGGATGAAATTCACTTTCAAGAAGCCAACATAAATTAAATCCTTCTAAACAGCCACATCCAATTTAATCTCAAAAAAACATCTTAATTTCCGCCATGCAACAAGGGAGATTAAGAAATTACAGAAACAAATCTATTATACATCATGCAACAAAAGAGATTTACAAATGGGAAGGTTGAGATATAACCTTCCCTAACCTTTAAACACCGATAAAGGGCTGCTGGAATTACGTCATCAAAAAGCATTAGATAAATTTTCTTAATGGGGAGAAGCATACTTAAATCCTTAGATACATGACAGTGGACTCGGGTCAATAACAACCCAAGATGACTTTATGAGACATTTATACATATATAACAGTAATGCTGCCACATAAAACATAACTTCTTTGGCATGAAGCTTCTTTCTCGATCTCAATTACACCTCTTAATTATTCTCTTTGTACGTGTGTGTGTGTGGGTTGTTGTCTCCAAATCAAATTACCCCGATGGTGTAATAGCATAAAAGAACAAATTTATAAAAAGCAACATTGTCATACAATTATGAACAATATCATCATCAGATACGAAATTAGCAACATTATCATCAGATACGAATTTACCAATTAAACCCAAATACAATTCAATAAACCCATTCTCCATTCGCCCGATGGTGTCTCCAATTCAAAGGCCCCAAATCAAACCGAAAACATAACTTATATAAAGCAACATTGTCATCAGATACGAAATTAGCAAGGAAAACCATTATAAGGATCAATATACATAATGGAATTTCTGCTTTGCAGAACACTTCAAAAAAATCATACAGTAAACCCTAAAATATACATATGGGTGAACGAAATAAATTTTTGTAACCAAGCTTCGTAGAAAGTGATAAAGATTTGAGATGACCTGATTTCCAGTGCTCTAATACTTTAGTAGTCCACGAATCTTACAAATTTCAGTGTTTCTTGCCCGAGAATAACCTAAACGCGAGGCATGTCGATTAAATTAGAAGTTGAGATTTTGAAAAGAAGATGAGATGACGAAGAGAAGGTTCTTGCTCAGATCATACCTGATTTAACAGCGCCGATGAAGACCTTTTCGACCGGCTGGACTTGATTTCTTCGCGTGGTAGCAGTCGGGAGAAAAATCGCGCCCTGGGCTCCTCTCTTCTAGTGTGTCAATAAAGTGATAGGAGGCCAAAGGGCTGAGGGGTATTTTCGTCCGGAAATTAAATCCCTTCTTTCACTGAGTAATTTTCGGGCCCAAGATAATAGTGGCGGGCCTTCAGGATTGCACAATTGCTACCAAATGCAAGATTAGGTGGGATAAGTTCTGCCCAACTGCCCATATCAGGGCAACCAAACGGGCCCTTAGTATTTTATACAAATACTGCATTCAGCGGCTGCCTAATTCTTTTCTTTGTTAAATACATTTAAGTTGCATTTTGAAATTTCGCTCCACATTTCAAATAGATAAGTGCGGTATCGTTGGTCCAAACTGCATCCTGAATTTGTAGTGTTGTGAATTGTGATTGTATCTATACTGCACTGGTGAACTACTCCAAGAGAGCTATCCAACAAAACATAATCGCACAGAAACATATTGGCTCGTATTGATGCAAATTTAGGGGACATAACACTCCAAGACCGTAGTTGGTTACGGTGTTACATTATGCTTCTTTTATTATTTTCTTCATTTTTGTTATATGTTTCTTGATATTCTTCATTATGTGGTTTTTATTAAGATCCATTGTTACTATCGCATAGGAGCTGCTATAAACTGGTCATTTTTGGCTGTAATGTATTTAGTGTTGTTTTTTTTCCTTTTTACTTTTTATTTGTAGTTCGTGTTATTACTGGTAATAACTGATAACCATGAACATAATAGATCTGGCTCTTTTACTCTGTTATATATGTGAATTGGCTTAAATCTTATGAAGACAGTCAAGATCGACTAACATTTCAGAGAGTTGTTCTGAAACTTTTACAGATTTGTTTCTTAGATGATGATGGTCATCTGTTTTCTGCTTATTTTTTCTGTCTTTTACTGGAAAGCGGAAGTGTTTTGGCATGTAATGTTAGCTCAGGCGCATGTGAACGTGATAGACTTATGTTCCCTCCCTCGTACTTATACTCCGGGGAACCTTTATGTGTTTGTAGTAGCATTCCATGTTTACTACTTTTAACTGCTTGGAAAATTTACTGTGGACTTGTAAAACTCAATATTTTGTTGAATGAACATTTTATTCTGGCTGTCATTAACCATGGTTTATGCTTAACTGCAGGCATCCAATTGTCCATGGACCAGGTATGTTTTAGTTATAAGCATCCTAGTATACAAAAAAAGAAGGAAACACTCTCAGTTCCTTTTGTTAACTCGAGTTAGGATCTCATTAGCTATATGTCTCTTGTTGCAGTGGAAAATTCTTAGAGATCATATTGATAAAATTGATAAGGAGGTTGGAAACTCATAGATGATAGAACTGCGTATGAATCTGTGTTTTGATGGGCGGGGAAGGAATATGCAAGGAATCTATCATAATCTTGTCGATAATAAACTACGTGACACTTCCTATATACAAATACAGAATAGCAGTCTTAACATGTTTCTATCTTTAGAATGGAAGGTAACTACTGTTACGAACACATTGAGAAATTGTAACCGAAGCTTAAGAACCAAAGAATTGAATATTTCTAGCCTACTTGTCTTCATACATATGTGTAATGAGCAGTGAGTCAGCACCATTGACTAAATTCTCTCTTGACTCAGGAGTCACCAAATTTGACTGACTCATTTTCTGGTCCATGGTTACTAATTGCCATCCATCCACACGTGCGCACCATCAAAGTTTTTCTCTCTATCTGCATCATCTACACAACTACACTATGCTTATCCATTCCATCCCAAAGATTACACTACACAGCCAAGCATCTCTTGTAACAGAGACATCTGCTCATCGTCCAACGCGTAATCTTGAAAGGCATCCATGTAATCAAGGCCGTTCTCGAACTTATGCTCGCTCTGCACCTCCTTAAAGTCGGGTGATAGCACATGCTCGGAGCTACATGAGTCGTCGGTATGCAACTTATGTACAGACTGAGATGTATCAAATATCCCATTGTATGGGAATGCATTCAAATTTGGCTTCTGCTCCAACTGCACATGATCATCATCCACATTGTAGTGCTTTTCTAAGATCCCCTTTTTGTTGTATATTCGACACAATACCCACTCATCAAGCTGCAATTCCAAACAACCCCAGCAATCATCAGTACCAGGAACAACGCTAAAAACCTATTTACTGAATTTGAAGAATGCATAAATTAAGAGCAAGTGAGAAATTACCCTGAGATTAGTTCGCTTGCCACCAGAAGGGGCAGATCTATCTACATTAGCCAAACGGTACTCGTGCATAATCCAATTGGTCTTGATTCCTCTAGGAGCTTTGCCGGCATAAAACACAAGAGCTTTCTTGATTCCTAGAGTCTTGGGCTTCCCAACCGGTTTATCAGCTCCGGTCGCTTTCCAGTAACCGGTTCCTGCCGCCCGGTTCGGCCTTGAACCGTTGGGGTACTTGCGGTCTCTTGGAGAGAAGAAGTACCACTCTTTTTCACCGTATAACGACATGCCTGCAAATCATTGCCATAACATTATTGTTAGCAACACAATATAACAGAAATTTATTTTCGAATTGAAAAGAACAGAACAAGTGTTGACGTACCAGGAAGTAGCCATGGATCGAACTTGTAGAGATCGATCTCAGCTATAATAGGAACATCAATGTTTAGACCGGCGCAGCGGCGGCAGAGGTAATGCACCACTAGCTCCTCGTCCGTCGGATGAAACCTGAACCCCGCCGGTAAATTCAATTGCTCCGATCCACCCTTCATTCACTTTTCCTTTACTTTAACACTTGGGATTTTACTTGCAACTCTTCTAAATTTTCGCTCTCAGACAATTCACATTTGGCTTATTTATAGACTTTTAACTATAACGTGGGGCCCAATAGGGATTGGAGGCCAAGGTTCCTTTTTCTTTGCTTTTATCGTTCATAATTTATTACTATGTGATACAGTATAATGCTATATCAACATAGAATAGAAGTTATTATAATTTTTTATTTTTTATTAAATAATAGTAATTATTTAGTAATTAATAAACTCTAATTAAAAAATAGAAATTTTATCAAAAAATTAATATCAAAGAAAAAAGAGCTATACCTAATTCAACAATATAGATTTGAAATATTTCAACAATTAAGTTGAGTCGGATTAACTATTGTTCAATGTTCCATATTCAATTTACTCATATTTGAGAAGATGATTCGTTTTTGATAGAGTAAGCGAACATTCAAAATTAACGGCAACACATATATGTATGAGTTTGGCTTTTGACCTATATTTTGGGTGGGAATGAAAGTAAGTTGTATGTATGTGAGCAATAATTTAAATTATCACTAAAAGTTAGAAGATGAGTAGTAAATCATGCATGTGGACACATTGATAATCACAAAGCCACATAGGATGAAGATGCGTCACTGCCTTCGTCAGCACCACCAGCTGAGCCTCCTGCCACGAAATAGCGTCTCTCAAGCTTAGGTCAAAGTCTTGACTCCGCCTCCTTCACCCGATTAAATTTTTAGAATCATCTCTCTATCCGCAATCGATACAATTTAACGTGTTTGTAATTAATATAATAATATTAAATAAGGTTACGTAAGTATACGAAAATGAATTTTGTTGGGATATTTATATTGTTTTGATTTGATTTCAAAACTTAATTTTGTGTAGGACAAATCTGAAAAACCAAATCTAAGGACAAGCCTTAAGGTTCTGTTCTTAAGTCAAACCTGAAACTTTTGTCCTGAAGCTTCCAGCCTGAAGATCTAACCTGAAGGTCCAAGCCTGAAGATCCAACCTGAAGGTCCATGCCTGCAGATCAATACTCTATTTATGAAGAGCTGCAGAGTTTCAGAATGTCTAGAAACAGACACCAAAAATAAGAAAAAAGACAACGACTTCAACGGGAAGAATTCAAAAATTAGATAAGATTCAAAATTCAAACGGCTACACATAACGACTAGTTCGGATCTACATCAACTATAAATAGAGAGCATCCTTCACTTGAAGAACTTACGGGAAGAATAAAGAATTCTAAGAAATCAACTCATACTCAAGCTCAAACTACTTGTTTCCCAAGTGTTTATATGTTAGAGTTATTATAATTTTCCGGTGTATTCTAAGCCAAATGATTTTCATATCTAGAGCTTAGAAATTGAGCAAGTTATCATAGATTTTATACTTATTGTAAAAGTTTGTTTGATTGAAGGAGCACTTAGCTCCAAATCAAAAGTTTGATTTTGATTGAGTTTTTTTTTTAAACGAGTTTGATAAACCACCAAATTTTGCACTTCAAAATTTTTATTTACTCGTATTCAGGACCAACAAATTATATATATATTTTTAATTTTATTATTGTTTTATAAAAAAAAACTTTAAAGTATATTTTAATTAATAAATCATAATTGATGAAAATTAATACTCCCTCCGTCCCACTAAACTTGTCACACTTTTCTTATTAGGACGTCTCACTAAGTTTGACACATTTAAAAAATATTAAAAGTTATCCCTTAAAAAAGTTGTGGACCCTACCACCTTATCACTTTTACACTACTTTATACACTCTCCTTAATAACCGTCTTAATAATCGTGCCGGAAAAAAAAGTGTCATGCTTAGTGGGACGGAGGAAGTACATTTTTATGAAACTCTTATTATTTATCTGCATGACATATCACATTAATCGCAAATACGTTAAATTGTGCCACCGCGTATGATGGATCATTTATAATTAAATTTTAATCTAACCTACAAATAAAAATAATGCATATTTGTATATATTATTTCATCCACAAAAAATTGTATACTTATTTCATAATTATATTTATATTATTTAACTAATTAACTTTCTAATCACTCACAATACATATTTAATTTATGAATAATATAAGATTTTCATTTCACTCACAACCTATTTAATTTATTTATTAATCAATCACTAGTTTTTCTTTCACTCACATACACATTTAATAAATAATGTGATATTCTTATTCCATACACAACATACTCAAATTATTCGTTAAAACTCGTGTCAAACTTAAATGAACAAATTCTTTTGTGGAATGAAAGAGTATAATTGATCTATATACCATAATTTTAATCATATTATAATATTTTATAAAAGTTTTTACGAGACATGATATTTTCTTTAAATTATAATTTTTAAATGAGCAAAATCAAAGCTAGTCATTTTTGATAATAAACATCAAATAATGGTCGTTAACTTAATTTTGCATCAATTATAGTTACTTTTACAATTTTGACCTTATAGAGTACGAACACAATGAATTAGTCGCATGTTGAAGGAAAAATATGTACTTTAAAACGAACAATACAAATGAACGTTATTTGTCCAATCTTAGTATGAACTCTGTGATATATGTACGATTGATACAGACGGAGTTCACACAAATAAAATATATATAATTGAGTGTTTGACATAATCTTACATTCATAATATATGCATATACCACTCCTCTCTTATGTTGGTAAAAAGACTTCACACGCATGCTTATTAATTAAGCCAATCTACTGATCAACCATTCACGAGATTCCATCTGAACTTTAAGCTCTCTCCATTGTTGCCTAAACAAATTGTAGCTCGAATTCTTTGCCATAACATCCACAGAAATCTCCATTCTCTCTACCATCCCACTTGCATACTTGTCAAACCTCTCAATCTCCTCCACCAACATCCAAACCCTCCCTGCATCCTTCTCTCTAACAACGTCGTAAATCAAGCAAATAGCCTCTTCCACCCGAGCCCAGAAGCAAGAATCTTGTGTCAAATTCGCATACTTGCTTCTGGGCTTCTTTTCTTCATCACGAAACTCTCTCTCACCCCACCAATTTTCAAAAATCTTGAACCTTTTCTCCCTCCCATGCTCAATATAGTGTCCTTTCTCCATATGCTTCCCTGTCCTATAGTACTCTGCAATTTCTAGAGGCTCCACGAGGAGTCTGTAATAATTAGATGCATTGACATACTTGGGTAGCTTGTGGAAATCACGAGTGAGTTGATTGGTTTCAAGCTTCTCTATCAAGTGATCCCAGAAGTGGCCGAGCTTGAGGCGGTTCATGCTCACTCTGAACTCTCTTCTTGAAGCTCCTCTTCTCTTGTAAGAATCGTAGTATCCCAACTCATCACCACAATCGTGGCAGTACTTCATGTACCACTCAAGCTCAGCTCTGCATGGGTTGATCTTACCTAGTAAAATAGCCATCTTACCATTGTTAAGGTTTCTTGACCATCCCAACTGCCTTCCCATTGCCAGACACGTCGCTGCTGCTGCTTCCTGTACGTTGATTAGAGCGCATGCTTTAGTTCAAGATCAGCATCTAATGTTGAAGAAATTGAAAAGCTTGGAATGATAAAGAGGGCCGAGTATGGAACCTGGTGTGAAGATATCCCTAATGTTTGTAATGCCAAAGCAATCCATGCTTCCTTGTTGGACTCATAATTAATGCTGGAACTACTTGTCCTCTTTAAGTATTCCCAACACAATTTGGAGACATAGTTGTCGTAGTTGAGATGATCATCCTGATGTATAGTTGAAGAATCATTGGCCATTGTCAAGTAGAGAAACTTGATGACAGCAACTGCATTGTCCAAACACACGGCTCCCTTGTCTGAGCAAAACATGTAGCTTCCGAAAGGCCAGTAAGTAGCACTAGTACATCCTTGATCTTGATCAAGCTGTCTTAATCGGCCCTCGACGCTAGCTAATATACCGGCCCTCGGAAGTAGGTCGTTTGGGGCGACAACATGGCAGAAATTCCCATCCCATCTGTGTTGGAGGATGGCTTGTGAGAATGCTTGGTTTCCCAGCATAGGAGCACCGTAGGTAATGCACAAAACAGAAGAGAAACCGTGGGAGAGGAGCCAAAGGCCAGAGAGACAAGCAATTGCCCCTCCTACTGACTGGCCACTCAACACTATGGATTTGCTCTCCTTCATCATTTCGCCCATCTGCATTTCAAGTTATTAATACTTAATTAGAGTAATTACTATTTCTTCAACTTCAACTGTGACTCGTTTATGTTCATCAGTGTACTGTGTACATTATACTTCATGACAGTCAGAGCGACAACAAACAATACATGGTTTTGTCCACTCAACTCAAATATAGTTTTCCCATCTATAACTTGTAACCATCGCCCCCTCATGCGTAGTGTGGATGATCTAACGTCATCTGTTACAACGATATTAGGTGGCAGACTATCATTGAATCGGGTAGACTCTGATACCATATTAAACTTGATATTTGATCCAATTTTGATTATAGAATCCATCCAGAATCAATATAGAACATATCTTACATGGAGTATTAACTAAAATATTAAGTGTGGTCGTCATCCTAAATCCTAATCATGCCAAACACTGTTGGAGCAATTAAACATGGTGCAATAGTAGTAGCCACTAAAACGTGCAACCTACTGTTTGAAAGATTTTACATATACTAGACACAATATCTGGGCCCATATATATAATGGAAGAGATAAGTTGAGACTTACTTGAATTGTCTTTTACTCTAATCATAATATTGTTTTTGATATGCCTAAAATTGGTACGACATATTGATTGGTTGGATTGGATTTCTCTATTTGCAAATCAACCCACTAATTATGAGAAATATAATAATGCTATGTTTTTTTTCTTAAACTCCTTTAGTACCACTTTAGCAACTTCATTTCGTATTGGCCTTTCTAAAATTGTGAAGCAACTATAGAATTTCAGTAGAAAACATTTACTACTACTATATCAGAATCTGGATCTATGTATAATAAGTCATACATGCATATTCAAAATTTCATACTAATAATCTTTCGGATATTTTAGGAATATTAAAACATGACATGATAATGATGGAATATAAATTTGAAACATATCTAACTCAAAAGTAACCTACGCATAAAAATACGATGGATATTAATTATTGTAAGAGCACTTAGAGATGAATAGAGGATGTTGAAGCTCATTATTTGGGATGTAATGCAAGTGAAAGTGATGTGGCGGCACTATTATTATTGGATTTAGGGTTGTGGTTAACGAAACTGTACTACACAAATACAATGTACTATCAATTCTCTACAACTAATAAATAATCGCATATTAATTCCATTACCGCTTCCATATGATACGACACGCAATGTACCAAAATATATATCTATTCATCTCTCATTTCCAATTTAAATTATTTAAAATCACTAAAACTAAACGAATTCAAAAAATTAACTTTAATTCGTTCAATTTTATTCGGTTAATTATGAACAGATTTTATTTGATTTTAGACAAAATAAAATTAAAAAGAGAGAGATTTTATTAATATTATATTTATATTACATAAGACTATTTCATTATATATAGTTGTTTTTAATGGAAAAGGGTTTTGAGGGAAGATAATATAGAAACCTGTTGTTGAAAATGACAGCAGCCATAGAGCGAGTGAAAGAGTTGCAGCAGGACAGCATCAACCATAACCGCACCTTTGCCTTCCGCAAACGATCCAAAAACCTTGGGATCCAATTCCATCAGACCCCGTTGGCAACTCGCCACCGCTTGCACGCCGGAAAACGCTATGTAGGACACTCTCCCCACCACCTTCACGGCGAAGCTCCGCCGCGCCTCGGCGTTGGCACGGCTGCATAGCCTCCATGACTCCTCCACCAGTGGAGTTGAGGCCACAAACGCTCCCAGCATTTCACTCGACTCGAACCTGCAATCGATAATTACTTATCTATTTTGGCTATTACATATCGTGAATCAAATATTTGGAAATTAAAGTTATAAAATTAAAATTTGTAGGTACAGCTAAGTTTGGGGAACCATTGAATTTGAAGGCAGCCTGGGTTCAATTTGGTGTGTGCGTCGAGAGTAGAAACTAAATTTGAAGTACTGATGCACAATGGATATATAGGCCAGTTTTTAATGCATCTCCTGTATTCACCACCAAATTTTACATATTATTTATAATAATCGTATCAAATATTAATCAATCTCTAACAATAAATTCAAATTTAAAAAGAATAAATTTTACATAATTTCTCTCAAACAGTGATTAATCTCTAATAATAAATTCAAATTTAAAAAGAATATTCTTCGTATATTATTCTATTCCTCATATTATTTTATGTAATTTTGCAAAACAAACATTTATACTTTACACTATTACATATTACATATATTCATATTTTTAATTGAAAATTTAATTTGAAATTTAATTATTATGTAAATAAAGACAACTAAAATATATATTTACTAAACAAATAAAATTCGTAATTAATAAAATAAATTACATTAAAATATAAACTCTAACTTAAATTTTAACAATAAAAAAGATATTATCATTCTTAATTTTTGGAATTTGTATATTAATTTTTTTCATTTAAATTTTGTAGCATGTTGTTATGTAATTTTCATATCATTGTTGTTATTTTAATTATGTATTACGAATTATGTATGTCTATTAATTTTTTTCAACATTTTCTAAATTTTATTTTTAATGTCTCTTTATATCACTCCGTCCTCTTTAAAGAAAGACATTTTTTTTTGCACGCGGATTAATGAATTTTTAGTTAGTCTTTAAAATATTCTAAAAATGCATAGGAAAAAAATAAGGGTACAATTAGTGTTTACTAATTGCACCCTTATTGTCATTTAACATCTCTTATTATTTTTATTTTGGGAAATGCCTCTCTTTAGAAAGGACATCCCAAAATAGAATACGCCTCCTTTCGGAGAGGGCGGAGTGGTATTAGATATGAATAATTCAAACACAAAAAATTTAAACAAATAAAATAAAGTATGAAAATACACCAAATAAATATACAAACTCACACATACAACAATTAAAGGACTTAATTGTAATTTTAATAAATTAAAAAGTGGATTTGCGTTTGTGAATATTGCAAACCCATAAATGGGTATGTTGGAGAGAGAAAATTGGAAAACTACATTTTGGGTTTGAATTTGAGTAGTGTTGAAGATGAATTCCTACTGCAAAATGGGAAATGGTGTGATGTTGGAGATGGCCTAAGTGCCTAAATAAAGGATAATTTATGCAAAATACCCAATTATATAAGTTGTACTTGTAAAATATCCAATTTGTAAAAATTCTATGAAAAATATCCCTAATTTACTAACCTAACCTTACATATATAGACAAAAGAAAGGAAAAACCTTACCAGCCAAAGCTTGCCACATCATCTGTCACCCACCTGCATTTTTAGTTCCATCATTCACGAATTCAAATACCGAGTCAAAGCACAACTTATTTTAATGTTGAATAGAAGAGAGAGTGGCCGCTATACACTCAAATTATTTTTGAATAGGAGAGGGCCCGAGTATTATTTAAAAGAGAGAGGTCAAGTAAACAACATAGTTCAAAGATTATTCTTCACGCTAGAGAGAGAGAGTGCCGATTTTTTTTTTACGTGAGAGAAAATTATTTACGGACAGACGAGAGAAAATTATATGGGAAAGAATTTAAAGGTTTAAATTACTTGACTTTGATATATTATTTTGATTTCATATTTATTTTTGTAATACTTGACTTTGATATATTCTCTTCGTCCCAATAAGCATAGCACACTTTATATTCAAATGTTGGGAACCTTTTTGATGATTGTGGAAATCATTATTTATATGATTTGATGATGCGAAACTATAATATATATGCATGATACTTAATTGTGCTTATGCTTTAATGTCTATTGAAACTTAGGTCTTTATGCTTAGATAGACTTTACAAAATGGTTAAGTGTAAGGATAGATCGACGTAAGACAGATCGTGTCCATATGAGCCATCTGTGTTCTCAATAGTAGATCAATTAACTTGTAAGATCAGGTTGAGTTAACGACCTGTGTCATAGAGCTTGATCTTATTTTGTCTATCTATTAGAAGAGAGATCAACCTGTAAGGCCAGATTAAATTAACGATCTGTGTTATAAAGATTGACCTTGTTATATAGCAGGTTAAGTCAAAATGTGAGAACAGATCGATGTAACGATCTGTTCATAGGACTAACATTATCTATCTAAACTTAGTTTTTTTTGCATCTAAGTTATCGCATAGGAGGTCATCATATTTACCAAGGACAAATTGATAGCCGATCGATTGACAGATCGACTAACAGATCGATAGGCAGACCATTGAAAACTGAAGTCAACCTTGTATCAAACAGGTTGACATTGACCTAGAGGAACTAACTGTTATGAAGCAGATCGATGGATAGGTCGATGGATAAGTCGATATGAAGACCAAGAAGCAGCGAGATAGAATCAACCTTATATCAAACAAGTTGACATCAAGCTGCATAAGAAGATATACAAGGGACAACTCGATACAAACAACATGTGTCTAGCAGGTCAATCAACAACTACTCAAAAGAGCTGCATTGTGAGATGGACAACAAGTTGTGCAAGAAAAAGTTTAATGCAAACGGTATGTGTATATCAGATCGATCTGTTATTCATGGGGAGTCAGTTCAATGTTTATTGGATACAACCTACTCACCAACAAGTTATTTTAATCCACCTGTTCCTATGAGGTCCAATGGAGCTGCTCATTCTAGTTGGAGGAAGCTAGAATCTACCTAAATTGATAAACTTACATGTCTTATGCCACGTCAACATCCACGTAGGATAAACTCCAACAGCTAGAATTACAGTCATCAGTCAATGGTCAAAAGAACATTTAATGCTTACTGCAAAAGCTGCAAAGACTTCTAACGCCTATAATTCAAATATGCCTATATATACTTCAAACCTTCTTCAAAGATTATGTTCGTGTTCGTGACATTACTCAGAAAAAGCTTCAACGCCACAAGATTCTCTCTCCAATTTTCCATAGATTTATTCAACACTAGATATAAATCATATACATTCTTAAGTGTTGTAAATTAGAGAGAAATCACCATAATTTTGAAGATAAACCCGCTAAAACTTATCTTAGATTTGAGCCTTCAATACCCATAGTTCTAGTTTCCTCCATAGCCAAAAGTTTGGAGCAAGAACGATTATAAAACCGAACCCATATCTCGTACTCGACGAGTTTAAATAAGAGAGTTGTAATCTCGTATTCAACGAGAATAAGAAGCGAGTTTTGGCTCGTACTCAACGAGAATAAATAATTGAGGGATCCAAGGTTAAGGGATTCATCGATCTAGCTTTGATCGATCGTGAACGTAGGGGGTTTTCCGAACCACATTAAATATTGTGTGTTCTTTTATATTTTGCATTGTATTGCTTTGATTCTTTGTTTATCACTCACCAGCGAGCTTATCTAATTAAGCGAGTTGTGCATTTTGAATCAATCTCTTAAAGAACAATCGGTATAATCAAAATATATTTTCTAAGTTTAAAAGCAGCCAACACCATACACACAGCTTCCGCACACGATCTGTGGTTGGACAGATCGTCTGATATGCTTCATCTAGCTGCCAGTCTATCTGCTCCTTGACAGATTATTCACGTTTTGTGTTGAGAACTTACTTGATCAGCTGGATCTCTCTCTAGCAAGCTACTTCTCAACCTGTTGTCCAAGGACCGAACATCAAATGAGTGTATTAAAATAATAAAACGAGTCAATCTTACTAGAACAGATGTAGTATTATTTAGGCCGGAAAAGCGGCGGAGAACAACCCACAACGATAATCATGGTCGAAGAAGAGGTATTTTTTTTAAATTGCAAATTATGATTTATATATTTGATGAAAAATTGTAATTTTCCTATGACTAGGGATGGCAATCGAGTACCGCGAGTACGAATATTAACTATCCATACTCATATCTACTAGGAAAAATTGTATCTGCCATCCGACCTGCCACGAGTAAGAAAATCTCTCAAACCCGCCACCCGCTACCCGACGGGTACCCGCGAACCCGCCACTCCGCCGGTGCTCGTCACCCACCACCCGAGGGGTACCCGCAAACCCGTCATCTGCAAAATATATTTCAAATCATAAAAATAAATATAATCTAAATAAAGAAATTACTACACAAATTAAAAAAATTATAACACAAATTTGAAAATATGTAAATTAAAATTAAATTTAAGTATATTAAATATAATACATTATTAAAAAATAAATAAAAATATGATTAATATTAAGTGTGTAGATGGGTATGTCACAGATATTTTCGCGGGTATTTGCAGGGTAATTTTCCCAGGTATATGAGTTTCACGGGTATGAATAGTAACTATCCATACCCATACCCGCGAACTAAATGAATATTAAATTCTATCTACGAAGTTGCCTGTGGATATCAAATCTCTCTCAAACCCGCTCCTATTAGGGTCGGGTACCCGCAGGTATCGAGTACTCCCGAATAAATTGTCATCCCTATCTATGATATTTGATATCCGCAGGTAAATTGACATTCCTACCTATGACATGTATTTTAAAGAAAAGGTAATGAAGCCATAAAGAATAGGCTGAAATTGAGATAATAGGCTTAGGACCACTGTATCATTCTCTTTTCTTGATGATTGAAACAATACAAAGAGATGTGCATATATATAGGGAATAAGACACAATACTCTGACAACCTAAACCCTACCTGTCATTTAAAGACAAACGATCTAATCAGAGTATCATCATAATATATTACTCCCTCCGTCCACGAATTTCCTTCCTAGTTTGACCCGGTGCAGGTTTTTATGTAGTGCTTTGACTTTGTGTGATGATATGTAGTGAGTGGAGTTTGGGTCCCACTTAATATAGTGTTTTAAATTGTGTTGTGTGTAGTTAGTGGATGTTGGGTCTCACTTAATGTATTATATTAAATTGAGTTGTGTGTAGAGAGTGTGGTGGGTCCACTTTCCATAAATGGAAAGTTGAATTAGGAAGCTTTTTCGTGGACGGACTAAAATGGTAAATTATGAAGGAAATTCGTGGACAGAGGGAGTAATAAACTTTAGGTACACGGCTGTCCATTTTGTTGTGCAGAACCGTGCTCATCTGCTCATCTGCGGTGCAGTGTATAGTAGACTCATGCACTCTTTTATCATCCATACTTAGGTTAATAGTAGGGGTGTCAAATTGTGCGGGTTGGGTCGTTATCGGGTCGACCTGATAACAACTCGATCTGTTAAGATTTTGCTAAATCCGAACCCGAACCCGACCTGTTAAGCTCAAACCTGAACACGACACGAACCTGACACGAACACGATAACTTTCGTGTTGACACGACACGATAACGACACGTTATCAACATGATAAAAAAATAAATTTATACGATAAAAAAATATAAAAATTATAAAATTATAATAAAAAATAATAAATGCATAATTTTTTAAATTTATAGAATATATTCATTTTTATATTTAAAAAAATACAAAATATTTTGGAAAAAATTGTATCACAATACATTTACTTCAAAATATAAATAGTTAATATATTATAAAATTTTCTTATCAGGTAACCTGAACCCGACCCGAACCCGACCTGATAATTTCGTGTTCTTATCGGGTCAACCTGTTAATGACCCGAACCGATATCGGCTTGACACTAACCCATTAATTTCGTGCGTGTTCGTGTCGGATTATCGTGTCGTGTCAAAAATTGACAGCCCTAGTTAATAGTATATTTTACATTGTTAATTATGATTCAAATATAGGACATGCTTTTATTTTCTCCATGTATTTATTCTCTATATTTTTTCTATATGACATGTATTTTTTCTTCATATATGTTTAGTTATGATTTTATTTTCGTTATTAAATAAATATAGGATTGGTAATTTTTGTAAAAAATTAAAAATATATGGGGTATGTAACAAAAACCCAGACGGTTCACATGTAGGACCCAAACCGTCCGAGTTTTCATAATTTTTTTAGAATTAATTTGTAGATTGAAAATTATTTATAATATCCATATGAAATTACGAGGTTCGGGTTTTTCAAAAAGCATGTTTAGTTATGATATAAGATTGGTGATTTTTGTAAAAAAGTGTAAATATATGTTTATGATTTTATTATTTTTGTTATTATATAAAAATAGGATAGATAATTTTTGAAAAAAGTTGCAAATATATGAGATATTTTATGAAAACTCGGACGGTTCACATGTGGGACCCAAACCGTCCGGGTTTATGTAAAGGACGTCCGGATTTTCACTTTTCTTGTCCACTATAAATGTTATTAAAATGTTAAATCAAGAAAATTATGACGTCAGAGTTCGTATAGATGCCAAAACCCGGACGTTTGAAAGTAAACAAGTCGTGTGGATATATGACAGAAGAAATGTGTTGTTATATGTTTTAAACTTTTTCAAACAATTCATATCCTATTTAAATTATTTAATATGTTATGTCGTCAATTATTTTCCACATTCATATTTCTCATTTAAACATTTTTTATTAATAACTTAAATGGGAAAATCATTAATATTAAATTATTTAAAAAATTATTAATACAAATATTGCATAATTTAATGAATTATTAATGAATTGTTACGTGAAATTTATTAATGAATTATTACGTGAAGGATTATTTAATGAATTGTTTAATTATTTAATGAATTGTTTAATTATTTAATGAATTGTTACGCGAAATTTTCATTAAACAAAATAAATGAATTGGTTCATTTATGTGAAAATTTCATTAAACAATCCTATTACATTAATAAATAAATCAACATTGGTGTTTTATTTTATTTAAAAAATAATTCACAATTATTAAAACAAATAATTTATCAATCATTCCATTGATTTCACCACATTTTATATAAAACAAAAATAGATTAATAATAATTTAGGAACTTCAACATAAAATTGAACATTTTTCATAGATAATTTAAAAAGTTAGCATTTTTAATTTTTAATTATGAAATAGAGTAATCTGATATAGCAGACAATAAATAATCGCCTTCCATCTATCGCTTTCTTGGACATCAAATATTATATTTTATATAAAATGTTATGAAATTATATTCAGTCAACAACGATTTGATTCAACAAGGATGATTGGCTATTCAATATAACGATACCTACCATATGTTATCTATATGTTTAAATTAAACACAACTATTAAATAAATTATACCTTGCGAACCCTCAGCCTTTTCTCCTTTATTATAAGCAATATTTCAGCCGGGCTGATTTTGCAAGCTAAAAATGGTCACGTTGCATTATGAAGTGTCCTATTAAAAACGGTCATTTCTCCTGGAAAAAAAAAATTAACGTGTCTGCACCTGATATGACAATGCTACATAATGTCACATAAACGATATGACAATGCTACATAATGTCACATAAACGTACAAACTACTATAATTTTATTTTTTATAAATAAATATTAAATTATACCTATCTGTTTCTTTGCTTGATAGGATATAACTACTCTATTATGATCTGTTTCTTTAAACAAGGAAGAACGCTCCAAGGAATGAATATAAACACAATAAATAACAGATTTTCAACTACTTTACATTCACATATTCACCAGTTTTCCAACATAATGACCGACTTCAGAGGGATTCACTACCACAGCATCCAACAAATCTAAAAACGTGACAACTACTGAGGATAACAACCTTAATTAAGGTTTCCTTCAATAAAAAAATAAAATAATTAGAGATCAAATCAAATTACATATTTTACCCAATGCAACAGGTAATAACAGAAGATGAGCACACATATTTGTCCTTTGAAATGGCTGGCGACACAACTTGACTTGAAGCTTAGAATATCACAGATACCAGTTTTAGTCAGCTGCATTGCATAGCATTGTTCCGTATCAAAGGAGTTGCCAGTCTTCTTCCTGCCCAGAATTCTCAGATTCACAATCCTGAGTCTCCACGGCCTTATCTCCGAATGTACCATGATTGCTTCCTGCTCTTGGGGAACTGCGTGCCTGGGTTATGGTGAATAACGGGGCACCATTTGACTGAGAACTTAGTTTAGTTGCGCGTACACAAAAATCATCAAAGTCACCTGTCCACAAATGAGTATGAACTCTAATCATAAACTTGTTTGAATTTGATACAATAGGTTTGACGAGGAGGACTGCAATATGAAAAGGATATTGCAATGTAAAAGCTTGCTTACTTTTGTCTCTACAGTAAAATCCAATTGCCAAGGATGAATCAAGAGAATCCAGAGCAATATGCCTCACCACACTGCAGTCAATCACAAGAAGTTAAAATATGAATTGCTAGAAAACAATTTGACAATGTCAAGATAGTAAAAGATACTCACTTGCAATGGTACGATGAAGTATCAGCATCTATATTATCCGCCTTGATGTTAACTACCTACGAAGAAAGATGTAAGATATGGAGGAGGTATAGCAGCAGAAAGCAAAACAATATTTAATTCATCGTGATGGTGCCAGTGCCCAAAATGCAAATGTTAGCATGATCCCTTAAGCAACTTAGGAAAAGTATAGGAAAAAGAAGTCAATATAACATAAAGGAAAGGGATAATACGAATGATGCATAGCATACAACTAACAGCATCCAACATAGAATGGGAGCATGCCAGCACATAAATCAATTCACGTTATATTGTTCAATGAGTCCTAACCCCACCAAATTGCAATTGCTGCATTATGATATCCAGATATAAATGCATGAAGTATAACTTGCAATCAGCATAGAAGCAAATCAGTCATTGGCAGAATAATTGTCCTCGAGAGATTAATATTATGACTGAATCTTGGCCTTGACCATTATTTGGTAGATAAAGAGAACTGAACTTTTTGTCTTAGAGATATATCACCAATCAACATTAACATAGAAAAAAATATCAAGATAATTATACCTGCTGAACTTCATGTGGATCCAAATAGAATGCCTTATCATCTTGCACTCCAACTATGTATGTTGAAGCACCAGGCCTACCTCCCAAAATACCAAGGCTTTGCGGAAATTGGAATGTGGCACAAAGAAGTGGTAGATACCTGTTGGGAAGCAAAATTTTGTACATCATAAGTAAACATTAGGGACCCTCCTCTTTGGTTTTGTGACTGTAGATGCTCGTACATAAAGAATGAATAGAGAAAAGATGTTCTAATATTAGTACAACTATTGGATTTGCCATTTAGATGATCTGAGAGAAGAAAGAGGAAATGAGTGAAGTGGAGTATGTGGTGTCATAGGAAAATACTATTTCTAAAATGAAATTCACCTATCTTACAACTTTTCATCTCTAGCGCATCAACATACCTTGGGTTGACTTTCTCCAATCCCAAAACCAAAGGAACTATTAATAGGATAGGGGACCAATCCGCTTGGGCTCTACTAAACTCCAAACAGTATCTCGATATGTCCTCAATGTAGAGGACAGGAGCTCCACCCCTTTCCCCATCTTCATCACCAGAAACAACATACAGAGCCATCATTGAGGACAGGACTCCACCATCAATTTCCTCCCTCTTATGTCTCACCAAACTCTCCCATGTACGGCACATGGCATAAGGGCCCATCCATGTGCCCACAGCAAGGCCATAAGCACTTCCCGATTGGAGAAGATTGTGTATAGAGAAAGGCGAGTCCTCAGCATCCCCAAAGAGATGTAATATCTCCATGTAAATCTCCTCAGGTGGCTATATTTTTATACAAATACAAATACCAGACACTATTATCAATCAATAAGTCATTAATTGATGACACATCAGCTAATTAAAAATAAACATTTAGCATTAGTTGCAAAAAGGAAATGATAAGACATGAAATTGAAATTGCGTTTCTATTATTAGTGCAGTCCCCACTTCCAGATTCTAAAACAATCTCTTAAAATGCCAAAAAATAAAACCAATGATAAACTAAGGGATTAACTACAAAACCTCAATGCATTATAATCTATATCTGCAAGAAACTCATATTACCTTGTCTGAAGATTTCCTCCATGATCGTCCCAACTTATGAACCAAAAATGCCTGCAAGAGGCAAGTTAATATGCATGATCTGAATCAAATATTCTGATAATCAATGGAGATAACAAAAAGAAAAGCATGCAATACCTGAGCAACAAGCATCTGGCTGCTTCGAAGCATACAGCCCCAATTCACGTCACTACTGTACTTTGAGTCACCAATAGGTGAAAACCCTGCAAGATCGAACAAAACCCATTTGATAACATAATACTTTGATTCTCTAAAGGGCACAACCGAACAACATAATTATGCATCACAGACTACCTTTACGATACGTGATCAAAATCCGTGATGAGAAATCCTCAACAAAAGCAGCAAATCCCTCACTCTGTGTAGGATTTGAAGAATCCTCACCTTCCTGAGCCATATGATAGCAAACTCCCAAGAGCCAAATATCACTCTTGGAATTCGACACATTTGTCCGACTAAAACCTAAAATTCTCCTCATTGATCCACCATTCATCATGACTCTCCTCACTGCAGCCCTCCAGCCCTCATAATAGGGCTTCCCACTCGCTGACTTTTTTCTAATACTACTGCTGCAGCTCTTGCACTCACTTTTCTTTTGACTACTGCAGCAGCTCCCAGAATGGCCAAAAAGTGATATAGCCGGAGGCCAGACCCCTGACCAAAGTGCCGCCGACTTTTGATGCTTGCTACAACAAATACCCGGCTCTGCCTCACCCGAGACAGAACCCAGAGATATTTTGGGCGAATTAGTGCAGCTGGTATTTTTTCTACTGTAATTCCCAATAGGATCGGTTTCACTCTCAGGAAAACCCTTCATCAACTAATAAGCAAAAACCTAACTGGTGCTCCAAAATAACAGCATCCTCCTAGAATCATTAATTCAAATATCTGGGAAAGAAGAACAAATCATTAACCATACGATAAAATGATAACCTGGAAAGGAAATAACATATGTCTCAGATTAGAAGCGATTTGATCATGATTAAGCAATCAATGTTGTAAGAAAAATAGAGAGCATGAGGGCGTAGAATTAAAGATAAGAAAGAGAGACGGAGATGAGAATAGCGGTTACGAGATGGTAGCAGCAAGAGTAGAATCGAAAGTCTGCGATGGGGGTTTGGTTTGGGGGGAAACGGTGTAGAATTGATCAAGAGTTTCTGTTTGGGTGTGGAGAGTTTATTGAGACTTGAAATTTTTTAGGAGATTTGTTAGTGTTGTTGGCGTACAATAATAATTCAGTTGCGTACAATTGGAACAATCCTAATACAATTTTTACTCATTAATTCCATTGTTTAAAGTTAAATTAAATTCGGTGTTAGCATTTGTATTGTATAAACAATAATGCGAGATTTAAGTGATTGATATTAAATTTCAAAATTAAAAATTTCCGATAAAAATTATGGTACTTCATAAAAAAATCTCCAACCTTTTCATATTTATGGTCTATCCCAACCTCCAGCTATAGCTAACTAGTTTCGACGCGTAGCTGTAGTATTGAATCTCTTATGACTATTTTGATAGTTTTTGTTCCCCTTTTTCAGGAAAGAAATGTTGTTTCGTTAACGGGATTTAACCGTATTCCCTTTTTTATTTTGATTAAGGAGAATGTTTTTTACTAATAAACTAATATTCAAAATCATTCAATTCAAGATCTTTTATTCTATCAAAATGTCCGCTTTCTAAATTCTCATAGGCTTCCCTTGAAATTCCTTTCAAGGCTTGTTGGAACTCTCCTATAAAAATAGCTAATCTAGTCCCTACATGCCTAACAACGGAATTTAGGTCATTGCTATCAGAGCGGGATAACTTTCTTTTTCCTTAGCTTTGTCAAAGGAAAGGGTCCAAAAGTTATAATTCATAGCTCTCTTGCTTTATTTATATGATACCTTAGTGGTTGTCCCTTTGTCGTTACTAACAGATTAAGAGGGTTAACACATTATGATATAATATTTTGTACCAATGCATATATTATACTCCATTCGTTTCATAAAAACATACATCATTTGACCCGATGTAAATTTTAATAAAATATAGTTGACTTGAGTGGTTAAAGTGTTATTAAGTGTTAAAATATATTCTCTATGTCACGCTAAAAGTGGTTTATTTTTCTTTGTGATTGTCCCACTAATATTGGCTTGTTTCCCAAAATGACAAAAAATTACTCTTTAAAATGTGTGGATCCCATTACATTTTCAACTTTTACACCACTTTTTATTCTAAGTGCAAAAAAGAAACAAGTCGCTAATGCTAATAGCGGGACAAAGCGAGTAGTTATTTTGAATGGTAGTGAAAATTGTGACAAAAATGTATTATTAAGTGTTAAAATATAATTGATTTAAATGATAATGGAGATTGAAACCCACAAAAAAGTAGCATTAATTTCCAAAAATGGAAGGTGCATATTTATGTGAAACGTACTAAAATAACAAAAGGTTCATGTTAATGAAACGGATGAAGTGTAAAATTAACACATTATGTTATATGATATGTATAATTGATGCATAATGTTATTAAACACAATGCAAACAACAATAAATTACACAACACAATAAAAAACAACTATTATCGATCTCCATATAACTATGCATATTGTTCCCAACTTATTTGTAAACTGTAGTACGTGGCGTTGTTGAGTCCAGACCCACTGTCCGATAAATGGATTCAGTATTGGGCACGAGGAATTTTTTCAGCCAATATACTTACAGTTTATTAAATAAACTAGTTCGCAAGAGTACGAATTCGTTGTATAAAGGTAAGTTGATCCTAAGTCGTATTCTCAAGGAAGGTTAAGCAGTGCTTTATTCATGATGCAGAACAGAAAGCAATTAAAAAGAGGGGTTTTGGATTCTATCTAGGCGAATTAAAATAAAGAATTTAAAATACGAATTACCTAGGCAAGAATTAAGAAAGCAATTAAATTCTAAATATAAGAACGAAGAATTAAAGAGACTGAATCTAAACATGCCTTGAATTGATTGAATAACATGATTGAAAGATATAAATTACTGAATTGAAAATTAAACAATAATAAGGCAGAAAGGAAATAAATCATAAAGCGATAAATAAAACAATTAAAGAACTCACTGATTGAAAGGAAAAATAATGCATTAAGAACTCCGGGTTTGAATCACGAACGAATCCACAACGAAATTGAAAGGAAAGAACAATTAAAGGAAAACTAAACTAGAGTGTTTTCTCTCGTGGTCTAAACCCTATACTAGAAAATAAAACGTGAATGAAAACTGGTAGCAGAAGAGTGTCCTCTGAAAATCACGCGGAGGAGCTTTAAATAAGAGAAGGAAAATCCCGTTGAGCTAGCGAGCGCTAGGGGGTAGCGCTCGCTAGCTTGGCTCTCTGATGAGTCATCCAGCGCCAAGGGGTAGCGCTCGCTAGGGGGTAGCGAGCGCTACCCCAAAGTTCTGTCTTGGGAAAGTTCGCAGGGCCAGCGGTCGCTGGGGGGCTAGCGACCGCTGGCCCCCAGTTCTGCCTGCACCTAGCGCTCGCTAGCCCCCAGTTCTGTCCTCTCTTCGTGGCGCTGCCCAGCACTCGCTAGGGGGCTAGCGACCGCTAGCCCCACGTTCTGACTTTTCCACCCCTTTTCTTCAACTTTTCATCTTGTTTCTCTTCTCAAGCCTTGTTAACTCCTTTATATCGATCTTCACCTACAATGTAACATAAAAAGGACCCAAACATCAACTTGATCGATAAATACTAATCCAAAACACGAGAGAAACGAGACCAAAAATGTATAAAACACATATGTTATATATATAGGGGGTGATTATAATAAAAAATAGATCTATTTGTGTTAACTAAAAATAAATTTGAATCATTCATATTTTTCATCCAATGGATATAATTAAACTATATCTTAATCAATAAACCTCGGTCGAAAGAATAACAAATTTCCTATTTTTAGGGATAAAATATTTTAAATAAGATACATACCAAAATTATCTTTTAATCTGTACCATCGATCTAAATAATTTAACAGTCAAAATTTATTTTTAGTTAACTCATACGTAACTATTTTTATTTGATCTCTTCTTATGTATCTTATTTAAAATATTTGATCCCTAAAAACAGGGAATTTAAAATATTTGATCTCTTCCCTATATATACATATATAAATAGTTATATATATATATATAATGTAGATAATATAGAAAGTGATTTTTCAGTAGGAAATATGAAATAATTTGGGTCGTCCATAATTGTAATCGTGTGGTAGTCATTTCACCGCAAATATTGAATTTTTAAATTATTAAAAAATTCCATAAATATCATTTGAAGGTTAAATACGTAAATTTGATTGGATTGAGAAAAATCATATAATTTATAGATATGTAAACGGCGTGTTTTAATGAGTGATAATAGATAATATTGTTTCTTTTCCATAATTATTTTTATCTTTATCTTCTTCTCTCCTCCATCTCACGCATCATCTCTCCTCTCTTTTTTCTTCTCTTTCAATCCCTTTTCTACAAGTTAAGGAGATACGGGGGAAGATTGCCGGATGAAGCACCTCACCGGCGTCATTCTATCTTATCATCACCACTCTATTATCCAAGCTCTCCACTTGGATATGGACATTTCTGGTGGCGAAGACGTCCCCCGCAACGACCATTTCTCATGCCTCGCGGTTCGCATTGCGCCCTACAATTGTTGCACTCTTTACGTTGCACCACATATACACGTGGATTGTATTGTCATATACGTGTAAATTACATCAATAAATATAACGTAATGTATCAAACGTTTGATTGTGAATGAAAATGGCGTAAATCGGTACTGCATACGATGGAGTGATTTTCGGTTGCGGTTCCCAATTAAAATTCTCATAATTCGAAATTAGAGAGAATTTTCAAATAATTTTGAAAGATTATGGTATCCCATAAAATTCTCCAACTACCAACAATTAAATGGTAATGAAATATATTTGTTGTTCCTACTTATTTTTAAACTGTAGTACGTGGCGTTGTTTAGACCAGACCCACTGTCCGATAAAGGGACTCAGTATCGGGCACGAGGAATTTTTCCAGCCAATATACTTCTAATTTATTATTAAATAACTCGCAAGAGAACGAGTTCGATGTATATTAATAAGTTAACCTAAGTCGTATTCTGAAGGAAGGCTAAGCAGGACTTTATCTATGTTGCAGAACAGAAAGCAATTAAAAAGAAGGGTTTTGGATTTTTAATCTAATTAATCTATCTAGGCGAATTAAATTAAAGAATTTAAAATACGAATTACCTAGGCGAAAATTAATAAAGCAATTAAATCCTAAATCTAAGAACGAATAATTAAAGAGACTGAATTTAAACATGCCTTGAATTGATTAATTAACATAATTGAAAAGGTTTGGATAAAGAATTGGAAATTAATCAAAAGTAGAACAAGAAGAAAATAATTCATAAAGCATTAAAGAAAGCAATAAAAGAACTCACTGATTGAAAGGAAAAATAATGTATTAAGAACTCCGGGTTTGAATCACGAACGAATCCACAACGAAATTGAAGAACGAACAAGAAATAAAAATCTAGGCTAAAAATATTTTCCATCGTGGTCTAAACCCTAGATTAGAAAATAAAAACGTGAAGTAGATTTGAAGTGTAGCCGTCCCTTGAAAAATCACGCGTGGAGGTTTAAATAGGAGAAGAAAATCCGTCGGGCTAGCGAGCGCTAGGGGGTAGCGCTCGCTAGCTTGGCTCTATGATAAGTCATCCAGTGCCAAGGGGTAGCGCTCGCTAGGGGGTAGCGAGCGCTACCCCAACGTTCTGTCTTGGAGATTTTCCAGGGGCCAGCGGTCGCTAGGGGGTAGCGACCGCTAGCCCCCAGTTCTGTCCGTCTTGGATTTCAAGGGGGTAGTGAGCGCTAGGGGGTAGCGCTCGCTACCCCCACGCTCTGTTTTGAGAAAGTCCATGGGGGTAGTGAGCGCTAGGGGGTAGTGACCGCTACCCCCTTGTTCTTCTTAAGAGACCTAGTGATCACTAGGGGGTAGTGATCACTACCCCTATGGAAAATCTGCACTCCTTCTTTTTCACGCCTTTTCGTCTCGTTTCTCTTTTCGAGTCTTGCTACTCCATTTTTGTCGATCAAAACCTACAATGCATCATATAGAAGACCAAATCATCAATCCGAACAACAATAATCAACATTATGAATCTAAAATGCGAGAGAAACGAGACCAAAAATAGATAAAATATTTGTCTAATGCAAATTACGTAACTATACAGTACAACACTATGTCTAATGCAAATTACGTGATGATACAATGCAACACTATATCTAATGCAAATTACGTGATTATACAATGCAACAATAAACAAACGGCAGTTGAAGGAAGTTTTCTCTTTCTTTATTGCAGTTGCGTAAGTAATTGGGATTCATATCAATTTGAATATTCCTCCAAAATCGCCGAGTATAATATGTACTTCTCCGTCTCGCTAAAAGTGGTTACGTTTTCTTTTTGGGTTGTCCATTAAAAGTGGTCACTTTCCCAAAAAAGGAAAAAAAATTTACCTTAAAAATATATTACTCCTACTTTTTAAAACACAACACTTCATTTTTTTAATCTCCATGCCGACTCACTTGTGGCCGTTTTTAGCGGGACGGAGGGAGTACCATTTTACCCTTGTTGCATTGTCACGTTTTATAGAATAATTCAAAAAATTATAAATTAATGATAGCCATTAGATCCATTCTAATCGACGCACCGGATCAATTCTTTTTTTTTTTTTTACTATTTATCCTCTTTTTACTTGAACTGATATGCATACTTAATGTAATTACGATGCAAATAAGTGAATAAAATTTTAAAACTTAATTATGCTTTATATAAATAATGTATTTTTATTCATAACTCGATGCAACCATATGTTTCGTTTTAAAAAAACAAATGATAACAACAGTAAATAAAACACCATTGTCGTAATTGTATATTTCAATTAGAGCTGTCGATCGGACTTTTTAAAAAGTTGAGGTCCGTCCAAGCTCGCCCGAAATTTTTCGTGCCTAAAAACTTGAGGCCCGACCGTATACAGGCTACCAACCCACCCCAGTCTGATTATTATTATTATATATTTTTTAAAATTTAATAAATTTAATATAATAATTTATTTAATTTTTATAATATTTTTTATAAAATAATTATTTTACCTCTAAACAAAAAGATTGTAAATAAATTATTTTAATTTTAATTAAAAAATAAATTTAAATAATATAAATAATATTTATAATGGGCAGACTTTTTAAGCTCAAGAGTCAAGATCGAGCTTTTTAAGCCCAAAATCCAGTAGATACGTGGGGTTTTTTGGGCAGGTTTTCTAGATTTGATTTTTTTCGAACCTTGATTCTCAAAGCCTAATCCGACCCAAATCCCAAGTACCTTGGGCGGGCGAGTCGGACAGTGACAGCTCTAATTTCAATAATCAAAAATCACGTGTTAATTATACAACATGTACCATTATTCCTTAATTTTTTTAATAATGATATATTATCAATTAATTAATGTATTACAAAAGTGATAAATCATGGCCGTTTATTACTATTAATGATGAACCGGTCTCCTATTTTTTAGGGAGAGGTTCTTTTTACCGAATTTACTCGTGAACGTATACATGAAGATGTAAATCAAAAGAGGGGGAATGGATTAAATGAAAACTCATGGTATAAAGGAACTAGGAATTAATCTAGACCATTGATTTTTGTATAATTTATAGTTTAAATTAATTGTGCATTAAATTTATGCATAGAATTAATTGAAATTATGATGCATTGATTAATTATTAAAAATACATTATCAAGTTATGCATTAAGATAATATGTATAATGCATCAAAATAATAGATGACATGCATAAGTTTTAGTTTCAAAATAAGACTTTGTTCTCACCGAATCCTACCTTTTAGAGATATATGTATACATGAAAAGATAAATGTTAATGGAGTGCATAAATGAGTGGGAATGCAGTGAGCTCATGTATCGGATATGCTATTGTTTGTTTCAATGGTTATCAATAAAGTGTTCCTCTCCTTTGTCTCCAATTGATTGGTTTTCTTGTGAAATACTCTCAATTTGGTAGGTCGTAACAGGGTCAGGTTTGCTTCTTGAAAAATAATATCAAAATTCTATCACAAGAACTTGTATTTACAAATCCTGAAAATTCTACCTCCGAATCACTATCGTGTCTATGCAGACTTGCTATCTGACTAACAAAAAGAATGCAGCTACAAAATATTGAGCAGATTACATTAGGCTAGAATGATGCCAACTAATTCTAGAAACCACCAACCACATGTACACTTGGGAGGAGAGGGCAAAAATACAAGAGGAAACAAAAGATGAATGAAGGAATTTCTACTCTAGCTGGAACTCCTAGGATCTAGTTCCCTTAAACTTTGAAGAAATATGGGGAGGAAGCATTCCTGCAACAGTTTTTCGTGGTCGAGATGGAGCTTTTGCGAATCCAACCTGGGACTTAGCCTTATTCGCACCTTGATCCACCAGAAAACGTCCAAAAACGCCGGGGGTTCTCTCTCCGTGATATTTTGTTACCACATCTTTGCATGGATCCCATGTCCTGTTAATCCCAGCATAAGAATTCATGTTTACTTGCTGCGTGTTAGCCGCCAACCATGCATCCTGTAGAAATTTACAAAAGTAAATCAGGGAAAAGCTTCCGGCACACAAGTGTCCGCGGAGATCAAGAAACTTATAAGATGTTTTTAAGTACCTGTTGCAGCTGGTGCTGCCTAAAGTTGGTAGTGAAAGACAAATTTGAAACACCGCTCTCATCATAATGATGGCTGCTCCTTTGTGGAAAAGAATTTCCTAATCGATTATCTAATGTACCATAATGGGAACCTGACTGATTGTTGTATTGACGCTGATCGATTGGTGGGGGTTGCCCATGAGAAATGTAATAGTATGAAGCATGGTGCTCCTCTCTGTAAAGTGAAGGAGCAAGATTCAGTCTTTTCATGGGAAAAGATCGCACTCCGTGTTCCTCTTCTTGAGGAAAGAAGCCATGTGATATGGAACCAGATTGACTATCAGATATAGAATGATATAATGGAGCGTATTTTTCATGCTTCAAATTGGGGGAATGTGTTATATTGGATGGTCCTGGTATCAACATTTTGATGTCATCCGCAGTTATCCCTTGCCTTGCTCCAAGCTCAACTATTTGTTTCTCGCTGAGTCCCAAGCTCAGCAGCAGATCCCAAAGTTTCCTGTGCACTTCCCTTTGGCTGTAAATAATCTGATCTCTTATCGCCATTTGAAATTGAAGTTCAGTGTTATTAATTCCCTGCATAGAAAACCAATTGTCAAAAAGACGTTTGATAGCAAAAGTGGAACTACGATATGTGGTTTGTCATCTCAATAAACCTCCTAAAGTCAAAAGAAAGGAGAGCAATCTTTCCAAATAGAAAAAGTATAAAATGGTTCATGTATTTAAGAATAGAAAGTTGTTGAGATGCTTTAAGGAGAGAATTTCTAAAATTTACTTTCCCAAGCAAGTAATATGTGGCAAATCAGGATGCCAAGATTCTGTTTCTAGTTAAATTATAATAATATCTAGCAAGCATAAAGAATGCTGCAGCAAATAGGTAGTATGGTATACCAGCAGTCTATATTGACTCAGAATGCCCAAATAAGTTTTGTTGCCATTATTTTTAATGGCTTCATCGATCATGTCCTGCAATTGACATCTGCGCTTTTCATTTGCTTCAATTTCCTGCATAATAGAAACATAACATCAGTTTTATGTTAAAAGATAACAAAATGAGAAGGCATGATGCAACCATCATAGGCACAACCTTCTGATAACTGACACCAAGCTCATCATTATCACGAATGTTATCAAGAATCACTTGACGTCTTGCTTGCAATGCCTGCACAATAGCCCCATCACTCTCGATCACCTGCAAAAGTAAATCATAGCTAGCTTTAGATATAGATTAGATACTGATCTGCATATCGTTAAAATGATTTATGCCGAATCAAGATTTGATTGGAAACATTTCCTTCAGGAAGCCAATGGACCAAGTGAAACACAAAAAGCTTGCTTTGTACATAGATTGCCAGTTTGCAACAATCTGGTGAGCAAGTCATCGTACCTCTTTTTTAGCAATAGAATCATCAAGGAGCTGGAGTTCCTTGCGATTTCGCACATTGGTTTCTTCAAGTTCAATAAGAGCTTTTTGTAAGTTTATCCTTTCCAAGACATTTTCATTAGTTTCTAGGCTCAATGTATTCAACAATGATAATTCATCATCCACTGCTTTTTCAGTAGATTTAGCATTAAGTTGCAACTCTTTTTCAGCTAATTCATTTCTCAACCTGCTAACCTCACTCTGCAAAATAAATTGTTTGGAAATTACAATATGACACCCCTGCCTCAGGACAAAGATTAATACCAGAAAAATAGTTACCTGTAGATTGTCAATCATCCTCTGGTAGTCTGATATATGAGCATTTATTGTTCCTACATTTTTCTGAGAATGATACAATTTGTTATATTAGTCTTCGTATTTTAGAAAACATCAAAACACTACAATTTAACCAATTTATGGCGTTGGTAGCCAAAAAGTAAATTATACTTTCACAAAATTGACACAAAGAAAAGAAGGAAAAATTAAAATATAAAAAGATCATGCGGACAAATAGAATAAACATATCACAGTTGAATTCAAGCAAGCATTTTCCTGTATAACTGAGGAAGTTTTCAAATCAAGTGTCTCAATCCAACTACATTATCACAGTAAAGAGGATGGTCAGAAAATCCCAGAGAATTCCAAGTCATGCAGTAAATCAAACAGTATAAACTGGCCCCATAGGTAGGGCATGCCCAAAATTCAATATGAACTTCTGTACCAGAAGCAATAAATCAATTCTATAATGGTTCAGTATTGATAATAAAATTCATTTCTTAAATCAAAAGAGGACTTTAGTTTACATGATAGAAGACTTATTTCAATAAAATATCTTCAGGACTTATTTAAGTAGAGGAAGTCGAAAGGGAGAGGAGGGGGGGGTAACATAGTGAGAATACACATGAGGCTATTCTAGAAACACAAATAAGTTTTTCTTCCACTACAGAGATAGAAGAAACAAATTATTCCGCATCACAACATTTTGGATCATTTTATGTTGAAACATTATGTTTCCTCACCTGAATATGTGTCTTGATCTCCTTTGCTCGGTCAGCATACTTCAGCGTATTGACAGTATGGTGATACTGATTGTCAGCTGGTGAGATGGTGGCAACCATTATTGTTTGAGAATTACCACTCAAACCATCTTTAAGAATCCGCGTCAACTTGCTGAAAGGAAATTATAAGATAAGGTACATGCTCAGAAGCAAGAAACATGGGTAGGAGGGATTGAGGACCTATTCCGGTAGGGCACATATGCCAGGCCCTTCTTCTGTTGTTTTCCCAAAGCATTGATGCAGTTTGCCAAAGCAAGAAGAGACCGGTTTATATTCGCACCATCTCTCAGTTTCTGCCCCCCGCTATTTGTTTCAGATGCTCGTTCACTGCATGATGAATTCTCTGAGCAATGTTTCATACCTTTAAGT
This sequence comes from Leonotis leonurus, assembly GCA_026898415.1. NCBI lineage: Eukaryota > Viridiplantae > Streptophyta > Magnoliopsida > Lamiales > Lamiaceae > Leonotis > Leonotis leonurus. Next base: position 528,987 of record JAPKLX010000085.1, on the reverse strand, counting down.
GAAGAAAGGACTACAGTGTACATATAAAATGGAGGTACAAACCTTCCAGCAAGATCTACTAGTGCAAGTTTTCCTCTGATAACTTGGTTTGGGTATTTCTTTTGTTGTTTTCTTGTAATAGTTATCTCCAGAACTGCATGAGATCTGTGAGAGAGAATAAGTGTTCAACTTCTAGAGGAAGGTTAGCATTACCAGGGAAATTGGGCGAGTTAGTCACTATGTAAATAGATTTCATAATAGAAACAGAGCATGGAGATTTTCCTGTTAATCTTGGCCATTATCTTAACATGTGTGAACCATAGGAACTAAGGAACATTGTGGAATCTAATTGACAATTTTCCAAAGCTCTCTTACGAAGAACAGTTAGGAAATGTGCAAACAGGAAGCTGAGGGTTGAATTGGTGAGCTAGCACGATACATAGTCAACATCGTGGTATATGAGAAAAACCACATTAAATTAATGTCACCATGACATGAGCTATATAATCAGACAAATATCCAATTTCATGAAAAAATAAAGCAAAGTTATGAAAAAAAAATTGAAAATAAATCACACACCGTGAGGAAGTTGCATTGACTTCTGTGCTTTCGGTTTTTCGCCTACTATTCCCCAAATTCAGAAGCTCCAGAATTCTGTCAGCTGAATTCACCTGAGTGCATGCAGAAATGACATTAGCAACACAACATAAATATTTAGACTAGACACCTTAAACATTATAGGCACACATCAAGCAAATAAAAAGTATCCACCACATATCAGTCCATATTATAAGCATTATAAAACCAGTGAAGCACATATCAGTCCATATTACACTAACTTCTTATAATACACATTGATTCCTGCTGAAAAAAGTACCTTGATACTTCTAAGGCCAGCAACAACTATTCCTTGTTCTGGATCCTCCCTTAGTTCCAAGTGACCTGATGATTTTTCTAAAAGATCGTAGATTACCTGCATGAAAATAAGTCATAAATAGAGTTTCAACTCAAATTTTTTAACATATATCTTCTTTGAAAAAAAAGTGAGTGACCAACCTCATTGTAGACTTCAAGGTATGAACAAGTAACTTCAAAGTCATCAGAGCTACTGTCTTTCTCCATTAGATCAAAAATTGTATTCAAACTAAGAACCATAAGTCCTGGATCAACTCGAGTTCCAACCATTGTATATGTTTTGCCACTGAGAAAAATTCAAGAAACACTCATTATAATGTACTTATATAAATTTATTGCCTTTCTAACAAGGAAAATTAAGCATATGCAGTTCCATGAATTAATACTCTTTCCTGATTTAAAAATACACCTGGATGCCTGAAGAGTTAAGAGTATGAGAATTTAGGCAAGGGCACGCATAAGAACATAACTATTCAAAATCGATACATATTCATCAATAAGAAAAGAATAAGAATCTAATCCGTCATAAGTTGGCACAAGTAACTGGAGTTTCACAATGAAGAATGAGACTCTAAGAAGAAACAATAATTTCTTTGACTAGTCATTACTCATTACTACAGTTTGCTTTTAAAATCTCAAAATACCTGCCAGTTGCACCATAAGCAAATACGGTTGCATTAAGACCCTGTGTTACTCCAGCAATTGTGCATTGTATACTTCTCTTATATACATCCTGAAGAAGAAGCAAGATCATCAGTTTCTACATTTACCAAAAACTTCCACAGAAGAAAACCCTTATGACCATCTCATTAGGACCTCCTTTTTGGATTGCAACGAGCTATAACCATAGTTATATAAAGAGAGTCATTAACAATGGTGTTGCAATTTCAGCAATCAATGTAGCTGGGTGTCTGAGGTTCTCGCGTCACATAAAAGTTATATGAATGAAAAGAGCCTTTGTGGACATATATATAACAAAAACTAAGGCAATAAAAATATACACCCTACCGAATTGGTAGAGTTAGGGCCATATGCAAAATCAAATGTGTATCTCCGCTCCTTGGTTCGGTTTTGTATGCGATCTAGGTAATCCTTTGAAAGATCAGGATCTAAAACAAGAACTTCCTGCATTATCCATAATGAACATAACTTCATATTTCTCATCAAGAAAATTTTAGAGGAAACCTTGCTTACGAGTCCAGATGAAAATGAAACCTTGTCATTATGCACTCTTACTATATCACGTCCAAGCTCTCTGTCAGTTAACGGCCGACATTTGACCGCCACCTATGAAAAACAGGATGAGAAAAAATTACATCAAAATTGAGAAGAAAATCAGAAAACAATGATACGAAAATCTTCTAGACGAATTGAGAGGAAAAGATTGAACTGACAGTGAGAGTGGTGATTTTCTTTGTTGGAGCTGTAATGCTTGGCATACTTGATTAACATTCGTTTCCCAATTTCCCTCAATATCCAATTGGAAGCTTTATTCCAACTTCAGAATTGCCTCACTCACTAACTGACACTCTCGACTTTTTCCCGAAGAACATAAGACGATGCAATATAAGCCTAATTACCATACAAATATACAATAATGAAAAACCAATATTATTCACTTAAGATCAAATTCCAGACGTTTTAGAGAAACGCATACATCAAAAAAGAAGAAAAAGAAAAGAAAACCCCAAAACTTCAATAAAAGTAAAGCTCTCAATCAACCTAATAAAAAGCTACGGAAAACACAAAGAAACATTCCCATAAAAAAATTCGAGAACAAAATAGGCAACTCCGAAGTCAAAGCTCGTCAATATCGAACAACTAGAGAGTATGTCAAAGCAATCTCCATAGAAGGATGGTCAATTTTGAGCTGAAACAGGTGATTCCGATCAAATAGGAGAAACACAAATATAGGATGAAAGAAGGTAAAAGAAGGCGGGATTCAAAAAAGCAAGGGAGAAAGAGAAATGAGTAGAAAAGAGCAGATGTAAACTGGAATGAGGGAGAGAGACGGGAGGAGAAGATCCGCAACGGCATTGCATTGAATTGGAGTAAATAGGAAAATCAATGTATTTGATTTTGAATCAGCAAAGTTTGTTTGTCTGAATTGAACAAGTTCAGTTTTATTATTATTAATTACTAGTATTTATTTATTTTGTAATACTATAATTTTGTCTTTGGTGGAAGAGAGAAGCGGTTTTGCAATAAGGAGGGAATTTTGTATTGCCTGATTGATCCTCACCGTTGATTTTATTATCAAGTGGAAGCACATACAGGATAGGAGAGGCGGTGATTAGCCTTGATTTTTTTATATTTTTTTACCATGAAAAATTTAAAATATTGTGTGAAATTTCTTGCAAAAAAGTCATTATTATGATTGGCATAAAAAATATTCATTTTAGTATATTACAAATTATAATCATCTTCATGTAACAACTTAAAACAACGTGATTTGGTGAATATAATTGTCATTAGTTAATACTTTATCGGGTGGGGTCCCAGTAATTAAATTTGGTTCCTTTCTTTTTTTAGTAGTTAAAGCATTTACTAATGATGAGTTATAGTAATGATTGTACATAAGCTTAACTCTAGATGTGTTATTAAAATGTGGCAAAATAATTTCAACTGAATATTGAAATAAATTCAAGAGTATTGGATTGAATGAGGCTTTATATAGAGAGAGTTGTGGTTAATATATGCATGGCAAAACAAAATGAAGATAAAATGAGACGTGAAGGGAAGGGGTAGTAGCAGTAGGTATGAGTATCATTATCAAAATAAATGAGATCACGAGTTGAATTTTTAATAATCATGTGTAGTCCTATTCTTCATCCTTCTGCTTGTCTGCTGTTCTCATCTGCTGCTTGCTTAATAACTCAACCAGAATTAAACCTCTGTAACAACTAAATGCTCACATTTCACACACTTTTTATCTTCCTTGCTGGGAGTTTTTATCTCCTTAAAGGGTCTTCTTCTCATAAAAGTTTTCATTCCATTTTAATTAGTTTGTGTTGCACATGATCCTTATAAGTTGCAACCATAAATTTTAATCTCTTTACAACTTTTTCTTAATTTTTCAGTTCCGGAAAGCCACATTTGATACGTACATGTACTTATAACCTGATAGGTTTAAGTGTAATAATAAAATAATTAAATACGGCCTATATATGTGTTTTCTACTTTTCTTATAATTTATATTTAAAGGCATGCCCCATTTGAACCGGCGTGAGTTTTAATAAAATGTACTAGTTGATTTGAGTGGTAATATTATTATTAATTGTTAAAATATAATTAATTTGAATGGTAGTGAAGATTGAAACCAAAAAAGTGTTATTGAATATTAAATATAATTAATTTGAATGATAACGAAGATTAGAGTCTTAAAAAAATATAATAAATATCCAAAAATAAAAAATGCATATTTACGAGAAAGTGAGCAAAATGTCAAAATGTGAATGTGAATATATTGAAGGAAGAGAGGGAGCATAGCGTATATGAGACATATTTGAATGATTGGTGTTTGTTGAGACATTTGGTGGGGAGTATTTATAATATGTGATGTGACTACGTACCAATTGACAAATTTAACCCATTTCAGAAATAATCAATACAATATCAAAATATCCATCACCAATATGTAATGTAATAAACTAATTTTGAGTTATGTGGTTTGTCGTTAAGGGTTTATAAGTCGCATATCTGACATTTCAAATGCAGATTGAATCCAAGATATAACATATCAAATCACATACTCACTCCGTCCTCCCACCAATATAGTTTCTATTTTTCAATTGGGACGTCCCACAAATGTAGTCTTATTTTCCTTTTTGTCAAATTTTATAAATAAAAAGTTAAAAGTATTAAGGTAAAACTAATAAAGTAGAGTGGATAAAGTAATGTATTGATTTACATGTAAAAAAAAGGATTGGTGGGACTAAGGGAGTATTAATTTTTTGATAAAATTATATTGATTCTCAATTTTTTAGAGTTTAGTAATTAAATATATTTTAAAATGAATTAAATGATAAAAAATTGAAATAACAATTATTATGATGACTTATCTATTTATGTGATCATTCTAACATGGTAAAAATGAGCACGTTAAGTATGCATACGTAAAGCAAAGCGGAGATAGTAAAATATTACCAACAAATATGAATATCAAATAAAATTTAAAATACAATAATAAACATGACTATCAATATGACAAATATCAATTATTACTAGAGTCAAATATTGTCCTTTATCAAAAAGAAAAAAGAAAAAAAACTAACTTAATATGATAGGTGTCGGTGAACTGGGGTATAAATGAATCGAGCACTATCTGAAACTAGTCGAAAAATACTCTTAGTCAACTCGAGATCAATCAAGTAGAGCTTGAGATCTAGCTACTCGAATAGATCTTGAACTCATTCATGATACTCAGGTCAATTGGCTTGCAATCCTAATCAACCCTTATAACGACTTTTCAGAAATTACCATCCATTTTATAGTATTTCTTTAAATATTTAGGTCATCTAACTAAACGGAGCTCAAATGAGGTTAAACTAACTCCAGGTCAAGTTCACACTCAATCAAGATTAAAAGTCGACCAAACTCCATCAAGCCAAGCTCGAACTTCACGCTTAAAATCCGAGATCAAGCTTCAACACAGCAACCACCACACATTCATTACCCTATTGACGAACATGGATGAAAAAAAATCTTGAAACAAGTACTATTATTTACCACTAATTTGCACAATATTCATAAGGATACTTTTGAAATATACTATATTAATAAATAGTTTGTAGTTATATTAGAGGCCTCAATCTTTCTAAGAACCTAGGCTACTGCATCAATTGCCTTAAGGTGAGCTGGCCATTGTGATGGGGCGTGGTTCCCAGTCAATCACCTCCCGGGTGAGCCGGCAATGTTAATGGCCTATCTTGGCCTCCGCATTCAATTGCCTCATGGGTGAACCAGCCATGTTAATGGCCCATCTTGCGCTTCTTTGCCTGCCGCATCCTCTCCCTCTTTTCTTCCTCCTCAATCAGGCGGAGCTGTTCCTCATCCTCTTTTCGGGCAATTCTCGCACTGTAATATAAGCATTACATACAGACTTGTTATTCAAAGCTACTTCTAATGCAGAGAGACAGCTTGTCGAAGCACACTTTAACAAATTAAATATTAGAAAAGAGCAAAGAAGAGTAGATATGCATATAAAATAGTTGCTGCAGTTTGAACATCGCACTATTTTCACTAGCACAAACGCAGCAACCTACTTAGGAAAAGACGAGCATAAACAACAAAAAAACCCGCAATCAATATACTCAAGTTTATCTAACTGACCTCCGTTTCTCCTCCATCATAATATCATCAAAATTGGCCTCCATGTCACTAAGGTCATCATCCACATCACAAAACTTATTGGGATTATAACTGCAAAACACTGCCAGTTTTTAGCACATGAATAGGAAGAAAGGTCATTCTTACAAGAAATAAATTGCAGGAACAAATTCCACTAAAAAATGTCTTTAATTACCCAAACATATTTCTGATCATATTTATAGCATCAGCATCTTCAGAATCTTCATCACGCTGCGGCCTCTTAGGTTTTGCCTTTGGATAAACTGGTCGTTCATCCCGCAATGTAGCATGTGTCGGCTGTCTAGGAGGTGGCGATCTCTTCAACTGCCAATACCATAAAATAACCCTGAGAAAAAAATAAAACAATATAATTAAAAGATAAATGACACAACAGCTCATACCTGAACTTTCGAGGAAGGTGCCGACTGTCTACTAATAACTCTAGGCTTGCTAGTTTCTCTATAATCTTTTTGTACAGGCCTTCTCACGACCGAAGATTGTCCTTGCGAAGGAGTATGTCTATAATTGCCGGATTGCAAACTAGGCTGAGTAGGTTTACGGACAGTAGGTGGGTGGGTAGAAGTAGGTTTACGTGCACCAGGAATAATATTTTTTGCAACAGGATGGTTAGCCTTTACAGTAGCAGGAATTGAACTCTTAGCAGGTATGGCTTTGGGCCCTAGAGGCCGACCAGGCCCACTTCCATTACTGCTACCAAACTGTTTTCTTGATTCTACCATTGACTTGCCAGAATGTGCTAACTTGTCCAGCCCAACTTTAGGTTTGCTTTGACTACTTGGAGGCATTGGTTTCCTCCCATCACGACCATAAGAGGAGTCTCTAACAAAACCATTCGCCACCGGTCTTTTCCTTGGCATCAATTCAACAGATCGTGCATCTTCATGTCCATGAAAAAACCTGTATAAGTTTCCTCAATAAAAATATAATTGCAATATGCAATTGTGTCAACGAATGAAACCAGAAAATACAGAGGAGCAGTCTCACCAGACTTGGGGGCTGATACATTTCTAGGAGGTGGGCCTTTCGAGGAGGCTGGAATCTCAGCATCTTCAGATAGTAGAAACGAATAGTCTCTTGTATTTTTAAGCATTTCAACCTTTTTTTTCAACTGCATCAGTAAAAAAGAATTAAAAAAACAAGTAAAAATCAAATAGCAATAATATAATATAAGCCACCAAAACCTATACCCCATTTTTGACACTTGGCGGATGGTTAGCCCGAGGTTTTGAACTAACAGGGGCTGAAACAGAACTTTTTTTCTCCTGCAGACATACAGGATATCAGGGAAGCTAAATCATATGTTTCATTTTCTTCTAGATGTGACTAAGATTATCAAAACAAACAGGCTCTAAGCTTTCCATATAAAGCGATTATTATGTCAGTCACAATGGTGATGTTTACCAAAAGCAATATTTTAACCAGCCAAGCTAGACGGGAGCAGGCTCGTAATATGTATTGATGTCCAGGCCATCATAAGGTTTAACAGTTAAAAAGAGAAAACAGCATGACATCAAAGCATGCAGTGCCAATATAAAATGGTCAAATCTTCTGCATGTACCTTGTGGCTAGTTTTATAAATCTTTGCAGCTAGATCTGGATTCTCCAACAATGACTTGCTTTCCTGGATCACCCTCTGAGCAATAACTGGCTGTGAAGGCCCAAAGAAAGATCCATAACTGCCAATATACAGGTCAACATTAAAATAAACCTTCGATTTGATCATCTATCTTTCCAGAAATGACAAGATTAAGCAAGCAAAGGAAATTCATATGCTGGAAATAAATTCACCAATAACATTAACTAGGTGGATTCATTTGTTAGTTCAATAGCATGTTTGGATCAGTGTGAAGTTCAACCCAAACAAATAAAAGATTCAAAGGCTCAAGCACACACTGTTAATTTCCCGGATAAATGGTTAAACAACCAATTAATACAACAAGACAAACTTAGATATCCAAAAGAAGGTTAAGATAACTAAATCTTTAAGGTAAGCTCACTTGTCTTTACGTATTGCATTCACTTTGTCACGAGAACTATAATTCGCCGCCCCTGAATCCTTGTTCATCTGCTTTCTGATAGACTCTTTTAACTTTTGCCTCATTGCAAGATAATCCAACTCCTCCTGGGTGGGCTGATGTTCTTCTTCATAACCATCGTCACCCTCTTCTTCCTGTTCTTGCCCCTCTTCATCATCCTCATACTCGTCCCAATCCTCATATTCCTGCAGTATTATTTTATTTTTGTAGAAAGCAAAAAATCTCAGAATGGGGACTTCCAAAAGTTTTTTGCTAAAGATACTCAAGATGATGAGTTGCTTACATCTCTTTCATACCCTCGCATTGCTCTAATGAATTGCAAGAGAACAGCAGAACGTATGAATTCTGGCTCTCAAGAAATTAAATCACCAGCCCTGGATACGAAAACATAATGCATTTTTCAAAATTTTAACAGAAACTAGACCAGCAAACTGCTTATGGACGAAAAGTGACATAACAGAACTATCAAGTAGTCATGTTTTGTGTAGCACAAGGAGAATCCATCCAAAAAAATAATATTCATTTTTCTTTCCTATTTCATGCATCAAGATTCAAGAATAACTAAAAACAATTTTGTGGAAACTTCATTCAAATTTCCAGATATATCCAGAACACATACAGTCACATATTCGCCCTTACTGCACATAAACACCCATATAACCGAGACACTAATCAATAACTGATCCAAAAAATGGGCATTCTGAGAGGAGACATGAAGGAAAGGAGTTCCGATCACATAATATTCAGATTTACATTCGCCTCATATAATGCATGCGATATAACTCCAAACTACGCATTTCACAAACACTCCCGACTATCAGGATAAGAATGATATATGACATCAATACACCGATGAAAGGCATTTTTTGCCGACATAATATATAATCAGCACATCAAAAAATTGGGATCAATCGAATATCGATTTCCATACAAATAAATGAAAAGTAATGCAATTCTTCAAATTTTCGTTCGTCTCGTATACGTATATTGCATATACGACTCCGAAACACGTATTTCGAGAAAAAATAATCGAGCAGGAACCAATTGAATGCAAATTTTTTCTGATGGAATAAATATACATCGTATGAAAAACACACGGATTAATAGGATCTGAATTACCAAAAACATTGTTTGAGGCTCAAAGTCACCCGGAATTAACAGAAATTGCAACAAGAGCATCAAAGAATGACCGAAATCATTCTACAGAAAGAAAAATCCAAACAGAAAACGAAATCAACAAAAAAAAAGGTACAAGGATTGATGAAATTGAATAAAATTACCTCAAAAACGGTAGAAATCGGAAGCGATGACAGTAAAATGAGAGCGAGAAAGCCGAGATCGATCGAAAGAGAATATCGGATCTGAAAGAAAGCCGTGTTGTTGGAGGCAGAGAGATAGGGTTTCGCAATGCGAAAGTATGGAAGATTCGTTTGGCGAGGCTCCGAGAGATAAAGCGCCTCGTAGGGCAAACCGAAGGAACCAGAAAAGAGAGGCGCAATGCTATCGTGCGCCTCCATGGTTGAGGATAAGAACAAAAGGGTTTGGTGCGCATTTCCTCCTCTGGCAGTAATTGGGCTTTTGCGGCCCTATCGGCTACCCTTTTTGGGCCTCTCATCTTTTTTACCCTTTTTTAACTCATTAAATTTCGGATTTTGCGGAAACTCTGTTAACGCTTGGACGTGAAATTTTTGCATTTTTTTATTTCTTTTTACTTACTATAATCATCTACATTTTCATCAGACTATATTATGGGATTATATATAATTATTTAATGTAATATATTTTAATTTACTAGAACATTTATTTTTACTATTTTATATATATATATATAGAATGATTATATGGAAAATAGATGTGCACGTGTTAACTAAAAATAAATCTGAACTATCCATATTTTTCATCTAATGGATATAATTAAACTATACCCTAATCAATAAACCCTAGTCAGAAAGAATAACAAATTCCCTGTTTTTAGGGATAAAATATTTTAAATAAGATATATTCCAAAATTATCTTTTAATCTGCACCATTAATCTAAATAATTCAACAGTCAAAATTTATTTTTAGTTAACTCATACAGAACCATTTTTATTATTATTTGATCTATTCCCTATATATATATATATATATATATATTGTGGTTTATTCAGGTTCTGTATATGATCCCAAACAAAATGTAACCCAAGGTAATTATCTGGTTAAAAACGATCGCATTTACTTTTAAGATATAAACTCGTATTTGTTAAAATATTACTAATATTTTATTTTTCTTAATCACCGTGTCAAATGATTTATGATCGCTTTTAATGAGCGAATGAAATAGTAGATAAGTATCTATGTGTTCCATGTTCTATAAAATAGTACTCCCTCCGTCCCAACTAAGATGGGGCGTATTTCTTTTTGGGTCGTCCCATCTAAGTTGAGGCGTTTCCTTTTTAATCCACCTTTTTTTACACACATGAATTAAATAATATTATATTTATATCAATATTTTACACTACTTTTCAACTCTTATAAAATCTTGTGCCCAAAAGTAACCCCTCATCTTAAGCGGGACGAAGGGAGTAGTCTAAACTATTATGGTTCTCGTGCAATGCGCAGATTATATATATAATTTAGTATAAGAAAATTATTATAGTAAAAATACTATAAATTATCTCAACATTTTATTATTATTTGTAGCTTATTTATACACAGGAGTTAATTGTAGTACACTATTTTATTTTTGTGAAGTATAGTTATATATCATTACAAGAAAAAAAAACATTTAGTGATGAAAACATTAATTAAGGTATATATACCCTCACTAATTATGAAAATATTAGATATTGCACCCGTGCTATGCACGAGATTATTTATTTATAAATAATTTATGCATTGAGATATTTAAAGAAATCAAAAATATTGTAATCCGATTTTATTCGGTGGTTTTAGACCTTACTCGATAGTCATATTCTCAATTGTGACTATGTTGAAGACAATTCGGTTACAGTTTCAAAATTTCAGAACCGTGATCAGCAATTTGAAATAATAACTTCAATTTATTTTACCTTATTCAATTTATTTCTTATTTTATAAAGGGTCATTTTTTATTAATTCATAACGATACATTAAAATTAACAAATAAGAGGATATTATATAACTATTTAAAAATATGTATATTGATAAAAATTCATAATACATATATTTGAAGTCATTATTATTTGTAGTTAGATTTTGTTGTGAAATTTTAATTTTGTTATGTAATAGTAATAAATATTTGACATAATTTTATGTAACAACGAATTAATAATTTGAAGTCAACTACAAAGTTATCATTAAAAATTGATTTTCAATTTTAGTACAAATTCGTGTATTAGTTATTGTTTAAAAATTTGTTTTAATATATTAAATTATATTAATCTTAAATATAATTTTGATCAAATTAGTTATCACAACATGTAGTACCACATTGTTATATATTTTTTCATATATCACAACTATATTAATGATTATATATTAATTAATTTTAATAATATATGTATTTTAATTTTAGGAGGCAAAGGTTAGGAGAGAGAAAATAAAAGTAGTTATTTGTTTAAATTTTAAAAATATATAATTTAATATATTTAATATTTATATAATTTTGGCCAATAACGTTAAAATTATCTGCAAATAAAGCTAGTAAATTAATAAAGTTGAAATTATTTAATTCAATATATTTAATATTTATATATAACTTGTACCGTGTAAATTAATAGAGCTCATAAATGAAATGACCATTTGTATTCCACTCTATGTTATACTATTAAATTTAGCATCTAATTAATATTTATAATAATACATTAAAATTAATATTTTTGAAAATCTATACTCCTTCTGCCCCACTTATTTAAATTCATTTACTTTTGACACTCATTTCAATATTTAGTTGTAATAGCTTTTGAAGAATATGATTTGTACTTTAAAATTTGTTAGATAAAGAAATGTTTCTAAATAAGTGAGACATAGTCGGTATATGTTAGTGTTGAATTTATCAATAAAATTAAATAGGACAAGTTTTATAGTAAAAATAGATTGAGACACTATATCTAATTCGCCCTTTTTGCATAGTATTAAAACATATTATAAAGAGTATCTACCTTCATAATTAGGAACATTATATATATATATATATAATTATTTTTAATTTATTAATGTATTATTAATTTTATAATTTATATAATATATATCAAATTAAAGGTATTGTCAAGATCTTAAATTTAATATGCATAATATTGCAAATATTTTTACGAACAAAATAAAATAATTTTAGGAGAAAAGTGTTATATGAGAGAGAAAATAAACTATAAAGTTTATAAAATTTAAAAATTAATTTATTCATACTACGTAAGCTAAACCCTAAAGTAAACAATAAAATAAACCATAAACCCTAAATCCTAAAATAAATTTTAAAACTTAAACCGGATTCAGTTTGTACATGTATGTTATGAATTGTTTAATATTCAACTTATCTTGTTGCTCTGTTGGCTCGCAATATAGCCTTCGTAATGAACTATGATCAAATCATAATAATGCCAATTTTTTTAATTTAATAGTTATATAATCTTTACCATTGAAATTTAAGTTATTTACAAAATCATCATTGAAATTGATTTGCAATTAATGCTTCCTGTTTTATATATATATATAGATAATTTTAGTGAGAATAAAAATTATAGTTAAAGGTTAAAATATCATCACTAATAATTTTTAGTGACAAAATTTTTTTCTTGTCATCACCCGTCATTATTGCTTCTCTAGTTAAAAGTTAATAATGATGATATAGTGCAATTTTTACTCTCGTTCAAAGTATGTTTTCTTGTAGTGTATATTATATAAAGGGATAATGGCCTGTAAATAGACGCGCTTAAGTAGACGCGCTTGATGGAGATGCTGCCACGCGCGAAGGACATGCGGCTGGCCTCGAAGAACTCATTGTCGTCATCATCGGAGGAGGCGTTGAGGTTGACGGCGACGACGGAGGAGAGACGGTTGTAGTTGTAGAAGAATGCGTCGTCATCGTCCAAGCAAGAAAGGGGAAGAAGAATTCCCATGTCATTACATGAAAAACGACATCGTTTATGTTTAATTGGAGTTCCACGTCATCATTCGGGTCCACATCATCAGTGTTTTGACCAAAAATAAGCCCGATGGCAAAATAAGCGAAGACTATGTAGTTTATGTATTGTGGAGAAGATTTTTTAGTTCGTGTGCAATACCAGAATTCGTGAATAGTTTATGTATTGACATGCCATTATCCCTTATATAAAATAGTAATCTATATATATTAAAGGAATAGATATTGGAGTTCTCTTCTTAATTCAAAGTTTACTTCACATCATCAAAAGCCTTCATTCATATTTATCTCCAACCACAATTTTTTACATCAAAACTTAATATTTTATATATGGTAATTGATCGATCGCCGATTTTCGAAGTGAGATTTGCACGATGATTAGAAAGTAAACGAGACGAGGTTTACGTGGTTCGATCTTTTAATAGATCTACGTCCACGGGGAGATCTCTTTGTTTTATAACCTGAGAGCTGAAATGTAGATTTACAGAAAGTGAATGTGTCCCTCCCTTAATCTAGCTTTAACCTGACTATTTATAGATAACAGAGGCGGTTTATGGTTATTTTTAGTAAGTGGGCCGTGCTATTGGGCCGGCCGAGCTGCTTCGGGGTGTTTGGGCCTTATTGATGGGCCATATCCTATCACATCCCCCCCTCAAGAGAAGATCGACACCGAGGTGAAGATCTTGACGAGGTGGGTGTGTTGGACGAAGCGAAGATCTGGGCGAGGTGGAGATCTTGTAGTCACCGAGGTCGAAGTGAAGCTCTGGCTGAAGCCGAGGTAGAAGTAACTCTCTGGCTGACGCCGAGGTAGAAGTAACTCTCTGGCGGAAGCCGAGGTAGAAGTAACTCTCTGGCGGAAGCCGAGGTAGAAGTAACTCTCTGGCTGACGCCGAGGTAGAAGTAACTCTCTGGCGGAAGCCGAGGTAGAAGTAACTCTCTGGCGGAAGCCGAGGTAGAAGTAACTCTCTGGCTGACGCCGAGGTAGAAAAAACTCTCTGGCTGACGCCGAGGTAGAAAAAACTCTCTGGCGGAAGCCGAGGTAAAAGTCGTGGTGGTGGGAGACAGCTGTTGTAGAGGGTCGTGGGTGACACGTGTCGCTTTTCTGTTGGAGGAGCCGAAGAGGCGGGTTTTTGAAAAAGAGGCGGTTGGGAAAAGGTGATTTGACGTCTATAAAGGCTTCCTTTGGAAGCTAACCAACACTTTTCGCTTTTCGCAACCCTAGTGTCTTTTTTCCTCCTGCAAAAAGCTTTCAACCTTTTCGCCATTGTTGACTTCGAGTTCGAGAAAGAAATCTTCAACTCCTTTGAATCTCTTGAACAAGTAAGTGCATTGCAATCATGTCTTCCTCTTCTTCTTCTTCTTCGTCTTCTTCTTCTCGTACCCCCGTTGGTCTTGAGATAGTAGAGTCTCCCTCGCCGATTAGGAGTTTTCCGGCGAGGGTTTCTGTTAGGGTTTTTACCCGCGCTTTTTCTCCTCCTGTATTCCGGGACGTTGAATTCTTGCCATCGGGGGGGTCTGGTGCGGTGCTGGATTTTTCATCCACCATGAGTGCGTCGCACATGGTGAATCTGGCCCGCAATTTTGTTTTTCCAGAGACGATGGAGTTAGTTCTTCCTCGAGAGGAGGATAGGGGTTGTTCTCCGCCCGTAGGTTTTTTCACTGTTTACGAAGACTATTTGCATTTTGGTCTTCGTTTTCCTTTATGTCCCATTTTTGTTGATTTTTTGGAGAGGTGGAGTCTGCCCTTGGGGCAGTTAGCGCCGCCGTCGATCAAACAGATCGTCGGTTTTTGTATCGAGGTCGGTAGCCGCGGAGGCTCGGCCTCGGTAGATTCTTTACTTCGCTTCTTCAGGGTGAAGCGGGCGCCGACGGGGTGGGTGTACCTCTCCCCTACCAACAAGTTCAAGTTGGTTACCCCGTCGAAGGTGTCGAACTGGCAGAAGAAGTTTTTCTTCTGCCGAGCAGAGGGGGTGCCTCTGCACAATTGGTCCTCGGCTAAATTTGGGCCGCAGCTGAGGGCGGATCCCGTCGGCGAGGTCGAGGTGGGCTTGGCAAGCCTCGGCCCCATTAAAAGGAAATATGCCGAGGCGGAGCTGTCGAGGCACGGGCTGAGCCCCTGTGACACCATCGCCGACGTGGATCCGGGTGAGGTTTTCGTAGTGTAGTTTGTCTTCGTTCTCCGAACTAGTATTTCGACTTCGGTTATCCGAACTGGACTAATACTTGTTGTATTTCCGCAGTGGATCCCGAAGTGCTGCAGGCGGCCCTGAGGAGGAGGAAGAAGAGGCCGAGAGTCACCTCGGCCGTCGAGGAGATGCCGCACCGGGAGAGGGCGGAGATGGTGGAGAGGGTGGAGACCGAGGTGACTCCGCCCGTGATCGACCTGGAGGCGCCTCGAAGGGAGGAGGCGAGGAGCCCGGATGCTCGGGCATCCGGGTCGGGGGAAACTCGTAGGGCCCCGTTTCCCGAGGTGAGTGGAAGAAGTTTTAGTCTTTACTTCTATTCTTTTTCTTATTCTGTATTAACATATTCCGTGCAGGAGGCCAATATGGTGCTGGACGGGCTGAGCGCCCTCTCGCACTTCGTCATTGACGGGGTCGAGCAGTTCAGGGCCCTAAAAGCCGAGCTCGAGGGGGCGAAGGCTGAGGCGGCGAGGGCAGAGGAGCAGGAGGCCAGGACTCTGGTCGAGCTGCTCGCGGCGGAGAGGAAGGCTGCGGCGGCGGAGGCCGAGGTGTCGAGGTTGAGGGGGGAGCTCGCCGAGGAGAGGGAGAGAATGGCTCGGGCGGCGGCCGAGCAGGGCGGCGTGTTGCGAGCGCTTGCGGAGCGGATCTTTCGCTCGAAGCACTTCGGCACCGTGGTGGCGGCGCAGTTGGTGACCGCCATGAGCACGTATCTGAAGGTTTTGCGCGAGGCGAAGTCCAGCTATTAGGGCTTCGTATTCCACTTCATTATTGGTGGTTGGGAAACTTAACCGTAAAGCATAAGGGATTTGTTTTCCTTCCGAACTGATGAACAAAACTCCCGCTCCGCTTCCCTTTTTGCCCGATGCTCCATCGACATAGACTTTCCAACAATCTATGGGGGGTGTCTTCGGCATTTTCTCTTTGATATTCTCCTCGGCAGGTTTGGTAGGCTTCGGAGGCTCGATGAATACTGTTTCCACCAGGAAATCTGCCAACGCTTGCCCCTTGATAGCTTGCCGAGGTGCAAAGGAGATGGTGTGCTCACCAAGTTCGACCGCCCACTTAGCGATTCGCCCCGAAGCTTCAGGCTTCGTAAGCACTTGCCGAAGTGGTAGGTCGGTCAATACTTGTATCGGGTGAGCATGAAAATATGGTCGAAGTCGTCTTGCAGCATTTACTAGGGCAAGTGCGACCTTCTCCAGAGGTTGGTACCTCGTTTCTGGCCCTTTTAGAGCTCGGCTTATGAAGTATATAGGTAACTGCCGAGGTCCTTCTCGAACTAAGACTGCACTTATTGACTCGTCCGAGGCGGCGAGGTATAGGGAAAGTACCTCGTCTTCCTTTGGGATGGATAAAGTGGGCAAGTTGTCAAGGTACTTCTTCAAATTTTCGAAGGCTAACTTGTGCTCGTCGCTCCATTCGAAGTTCGGGGCCTTCTTTAGGATTTTGAAGAATGGGAGTTGCTTCTCGGCTGCTTTAGATAGGAATCTGCTTAACGCAGCCAAGCAGCCCGTCAACCGATGTACATCGTGTATTGACTTCGGCGCTTGCATCTCCTGGACGACCTTGACTTTTGCTGGGTTGGCTTTTAACCCTTCGCGGGAGACCCAACACCCTAGGAACTTTCCGGACTGGACCATGAAAGTACACTTTCCTGGGTTTAACTTCAGGTTCACCTCGCGGAGCAGCTTGAAGACGACCTGGAGGTCGTTTACGGTAGTGTTGACTTTTTTGCTTTTGACAACGATGTCGTCGACATATACTTCAACAATCTGACCGATGTGAAGTTCAAATATTTTGTCAACCATCCTTTGATATGTGGCTCCAGCATTTTTGAGTCCAAAGGGCATCTTCTTATAAGCGAAAATGCCGAAGTCTGTGACGAAGGCTGTCTTCGGAGCGTCCTCGGCAGTCATAAGGACTTGATGGTAGCCTTTGTACAGATCAAGAAAACTAAAGACCTCGTGACCAATGAGGGCTTCTATTTTTTTATCAATATTGGGAAGGGGGTAACAATCTTTGGGGCAGTGTTTGTTGAGGTCGGTATAATCAACACACATGCGCCATCCTCCTACTTGCTTCTTCACCATCACGGGGTTGGCCAACCACGTCGGATATTTCACCTCGAATAGAATATCAGCTTGTTGTAGTTGGCGTACCTCGTCGCGTATCACCTGATTTCTCTCGGCAGCGAAGGCTCGTTGCTTTTGCCGAACTGGTTTCACCTCGGGGTCGATGTTGAGGCGGTGAGTTATAATATCTGGTGATACCCCGGTCATGTCTAAGGGAGACCAGGCAAAAATGTCTCTAAACTCCCGAAGTAGTTGAATAACTTGACCTCGGAGTTCGGCACCCCCAACGAAACCGACCTTGACGACCTTGGATACGTTGTTTTCATAGAGTACGACGTCTTCTAGAGGTTCTGCAGCAGACGAGGTCGACTTCGGCACTCCGGGGTTCTGTAATTGCTATGCTTGGGGATGTTGTACACCAGAACCTCGGAGTGCGACCTGCATGCACTCCTTGGCCTGTGTTTGATTTCCCCGAAGCGTGATAACTCCATTCTTTGAAGGTATTTTGATCATCAAATGGTAGGCCGAGCATACTGCTCTTGTCGCTATCAGCCAATCTCTGCCTAATATAATGTTGTAGGGAGAGTTGGCTTTGACGACGAAGAAGTGGATTATCTTTGTAGTGGATAATGGACTTCGTCCTACTGTCACGGGGAGTGAGATCGTTCCATCTGTTGAGGTCTCCCCTTGTGTGAAATTCTTCAATGGAATGGGTGCTGGTTTTAAGCGCGCTTCTTCAATGTCCAGTTTGCCGAAGCACCCTTTGAAGAGTACGCTGACCGAGGCTCCACTATCAACAAAGACTCGGTGTACCAATTTGTTAGCCACCACGGCTTCGATAATAGTGGCGTCTTGATGAGGCGAGGCATGAGGAACAGGGTCGTCATCGGAGAAAATAACGACCTCATCCTTTTTGAACCTTTTGTGCGAAGGCTCCTCTGAAGGTCGGTTTCGAGCTTCGGCCTTCAGCGACGACCTTGTTGAACCTTGGGGCACTCCGATGATGGCGGCGATGACTCCATCATACTGAGGTTGACTCTCGTCATCGTCTTCGTCATCATGTTTTGACTTTTTCTCTTGGGGTTTGCAGTTTTCTCCCCTATTTCTTCTTCGTTTGCTTCTGCTCCGAGGTTGAGTATCCGGTTGATTTTGACCTCGGTATCTTCCTAGAGTGCCATCTTGTGTTAGGCGGTCGATTTCCGAGGCAAGATTGCGGCACTCCTCGGTGTCATGGCCGTGGCCGCTATGGAACTCGCAGTATTTATCCAGTGATCGTCTGCTTGATCCAGTTCGGGACAGCGGTGGAGGTCTCTGGAACAAGTTTGCGTGAAGCTCATAAATTTCTGCTCGAGATCTGTTCATCGGAGCGAACCGATCTTGCTCTGGATTAGGCCGAGGTCCGAGGCGTGATGCTAATGGACCTCGTTGGATTCTTTCAAGAGCACCTCGTCGATGCTGCCCTTGATCAGCTCGTTCTTCCTTTCTCTTTTTATCCTGACCTTCAGGTCGGTCAGTGGCTCGTTTCTTCCTGTCCGCTTCATCCGCTTCGGCGAACGCATCAACAATCCTCCATAGCTGTTTGGAGGTTTGGGGGCGCTCTTTCACGAGCTCCCTGAAAAGTGTGCCGGAGTGAATGGCGTTTTGAAACGCCGAAATGAGGACATCGTCTGAAAGGCGATCGACCTTGAGGCTCTCATTGTAGAACCGAGCTAGGAAGTCGCTAATGGATTCTCCTTGTCCTTGTTTTAGGGTAAGGAGCTGAGCCGAACTCATTTTTGCTTCGGCTTTTTGGAAGAAACGCCTCTCGAAGGCATCTAGAAGGTCGGTGTACGACCCTATGCTGCTACGAGGAAGGTTGTCGAACCACTTCCGTGCATTATCCACCAACAATTCGGGGAAGACTTTGCACATATAAACATCCTCGGCCAGTCCCTGGTTCAGCATATTATACTGATATTGCGACAGAAAGTTGCTCGGGTCGCAAGAACCGTTATAGGGCTTGATTGGTGGGACCCTGTATGCTGAAGGGAGTGGTGTGTAGAGAATTTTGTTGGTGAAAGGGGTTATGATTCTGCTGTAAACAGTGAATCTTCCCTCTCGGTGGTCGTCCTCGTTACGTCGAGAATGGTCGACGTTCCGACGAGGTGGCGTCTTCTCTCTTCGGTATTCCTCATTACGTCGGTAATGGTCGACGTTTTGACGAGGTGGCGTCCTTCTTCGGTGTTCCTCGTCACGTCGGTAATGGTCGACGTTTTGACGAGGTGAAGTTGAGCCTCGCCGAGGTGAAGCAACATTTCCTCAGCGATTATGCAGTTTTTTGGGGACTTCGTCATCTCTGTCCTCGGCAATTGGCTCCGAAGCTTGGGGTCGTTGTGATGGACCCGCTCTATCCTCTTCGCATTGTCCTCGTTGTTGATGTTGTTCGGCGAATTTGAGGAAATCTTGCTCGTGAAGATCTAGATATGCTTTGAGCGCATCGCCGAGCAAAGGTTGAAGCGTGGCATTCCCTTGACAATTTTGATTCAATCTTCCACTGCTAACAGAGTCATCAGCTCGGTGGGGAAGGACATTTTCTACCGGGCCTTCGGGAGTTCGGCGGTTTGCGACCTGCCTACCAGACCGAGCATAGTGTTCATCCCCTTCGTTGGTTGATAGACGAGGTAGATTACGAGGCATTTCGGCCTCGTTTTGCTTTCCTTTAGCAGCAGCAGCTATAGCATTAGATCGAGTGGATCTAACCATTGTGTTTTCACTTCGGAAATAGTGACCGGACACAAAATTTACTTCGTTTCCCACAGACGGCGCCAGTGATCGATCGCCGATTTTCGAAGTGAGATTTGCACGATGATTAGAAAGTAAACGAGACGAGGTTTACGTGGTTCGATCTTTTAATAGATCTACGTCCACGGGGAGATCTCTTTGTTTTATAACCTGAGAGCTGAAATGTAGATTTACAGAAAGTGAATGTGTCCCTCCCTTAATCTAGCTTTAACCTGACTATTTATAGATAACAGAGGCGGTTTATGGTTATTTTTAGTAAGTGGGCCGTGCTATTGGGCCGGCCGAGCTGCTTCGGGGTGTTTGGGCCTTATTGATGGGCCATATCCTATCAGTAATTTAGTTAGTAAGATTTCATTATATTTTTATATACTATTAATGATTGTGTGGTCATATTTATTATGTTCCACGCTTTCCTTTAATATTACAAATTATATGATTTATTATGTTCAGATAAAAGAATCTCGGGACATATAAATTTTAAGTGGTACGAATTGAAAATGAGAAAACTTTAAGTTTGAATAATTTAGATTTTATTTAATAATCAATTTTTTTTAAGAAATAAAAGAATATATGGACGCCCCATTTAAATAGTGGTGTTTACGCTTGATTAGGTCGGGAGTCTATCAAAATGAATATCATTAAATTTAAATTTGAACTCGATTTGTATTATAATAGTTAGAGTTTGAGTTTGAGTTTGAGTTGATTTCAAACAATAGACTGAATTTTGAACGGATCTGTTTTGAGTTCTTCCTAAAATATTTGAGGAATAAATATATGTAAAGGTAAAATTCTGAAGAAATCTATATAGTAAATTATGAACTTTTTCATCAGAATAATAATTAAATGTGATTGATTAGCGGAGAATGCGAAAGAAACCATTGTGTGGCTAATTCAAAATCTTAATATCAGTAACTAAATGATAAATTTACTCATATACATATATACATACATACATATATATATATGAAAGATATGAAATAAAAATGATTTTGTATTACTTAACTAAAAATAAATCTTGACTGTTAAATTATTTAGATTAATGGTACAGATTAAAAGATAATTTTGATATATATCTTATTTAAAATATTTTATCCCTAAAAATAGAGAATTTGTTATTTATTCTGACTAGAATTTATTGATTATAGTATAGTTTAATTATATTCATTGGATGAATAATATGGATGGTTCAATTTTATTTTTAATTAACACAAACAAATCTATTTTCATTATAATCATCTTCTATATATATATAGTAGTGATGCTCCCATGCTATGCACGGGTAAGATAATATTTTTTCAATTATTATGATATGTCTCCGTCCCGCTATTTCCGTCCTATTTTATATTCAAATGAGTGTATTATTTTAATTAAACAGGACGGAAATAGCGGGACGGATGGAGTATTATTTTATATTATTTTAAATTATTTAAATTAAAATAATTTAATTAATAAATTATAATATTTTTTTTAGAACAAAAAATATTCTTAACGTATATGAAATTATTACATTAATAATTTGTATTAAGTTATATTTCATAATATATAAAGAAATATATTTTGAATGATTTAAATATAAAATTACACAATATTATTATTTTCAATGGTTGAAATAAATTTTATATACTATTTTATTGTACATATCTTTAAGAATTAAATATATTACTTAAAAATAGAAAGCAAGAAACAAAAATCACACATTATTTTTCTCACTACTTCTACTCATCTACAATACTCATTTTTATTTATTAATGAGTAATAATACGAAAATAGAGAATAATTAAAAGAACACTAAATGTAGAAAAATTGAAGACACAAAAGAGAATAATAATAATAATATAATAATATAAATTTTGGAAAAAGAAATGGAGCAAGACTTTTGTTTAAATTTCTATCAGTTGATTGCTGCTAATGCTTTATTTAATTCCAACTTTTTATATTCTTTTTTGTATCAGTATTCATTTATAAACAGAACAATAAATTAAAATCTTAATTTTAATGCAGCTCACTCTTCTATTCATAAAATAAAAAAGAATTAAAATTTGTCCAGATTGTATTATAAATAAAGTAGGCAAGTTCATAACTTTATATTTAGATGGTCTTATAATACAAATATACTCCCTCCGTCCCATTATTTATGGATTGTTTTTTTTTTGCACGTAGATTAAGGAGTAGTGTAAAAGTAGAAAAAGTGGTACGATCCACACTTTTTAAAAAGTAATTTTTTACTATTTAAGGAAACAAGCCATTAATAGTGGGACAACCCAAAAAGGAAAGCAAGCCGCTTTTAGCGGGACGGATGAAGTAGTTTAGTAACAAAAATAAAATAATTTAGACAAATAATTAATTGACAACTACATATAATAATTAAGAAAACAACATTGAATATGGAAAAGTTAAAACATGAAAAGAAAATAATAATTATATAATAATAAAAATCTTGGAGAAAGAAACGGCATAGGCGCATAGGGAATCGAAAACACTCTATGTAACATCATCATTATGGCAAAACAAAATTAATGTAATTATACTTGGCGTTAGAATTTTTAGGCGGGAAAAAAAAGTGGAGGAAGATTTAGCTTTATTATATATATAGATAAGGATATGTATTAAGACTCTTTAATTTAGGACTTGTGTGCCATCACTATAGTTCATCATTCTTCAAAATGAGCTCAGTCGGGCAAGGTACTCGGAATTTGGATCGGGTTGGGCTTTAAAAATCGAGACCCAAAAAAAATCGGACCTAACAAGCCCGCGCAAAAAGGTCCACGGGCCTAAAGGGTTTTCGGATTAAAAAGTCCGAGGTTTTGGGTTTAAAAAGTCCGTCCATTATAAATATTATTTATATTTATTTTTAATTAAAATATTGTGAATTATAACCCTAAGTCATTAAATTAAGATAATTTATTTACGATCTTTTTGTTCAGAGGTAAAAATAATTATTTTATAAAAATTAAATAAATAAATTATTATATTCAAATTATTAAAATTTAAAATATATTTTATAATAATCGAACGGGTAAAGCTCGCCCGGTAGCCCGTATAGGGCCTAGTTAGGCCTCATATTTTTCAGGCGGGCTTCAACTTTTCAAAAAGCCCGACTCAATGATTTTGACAACTCTAAGAAGAACTATATAAGAAAGAACAAATATAAGTTTAATTCTCAAACCTGACACCTGTGCATACACGCCATGTCACGCCCCAATTCGCGAGGGAAGGCCCGTAAGCCGGGGTGCGACTAGGGGTGGGATTTAAGAAGCGGGGAAGAAGGGGGGGGGGGACATGTTTGACTTGGAAAGAATCCTGAATAATACTTCAAACATAGCAATTCAAAGATAAACGAGAAGACTCGCAATTCAAATCGATGCAAAAGGCTATTCGATGTCAAAAGTTGAGGTTCACAGTCCTAATTATATTGAATAGAATAACATAACCAGAATCATTATAAGTTATAGATCGACAGATGAACTATACTTGACAAAAGAAAGTATCATAGCGGAAGAAATTCTTAAAATCAACCAGATGACAACAACAACGACGCCTCAGCTCAGCTCGTCACAACCGGCACTTAACCTGAAAACATTTGGAAACAAATTGTGGGCTGAGTACTAGTGTACTCAGTGGGCTACGCATTTTATAAACAGTTTTATAAAATCTAAACGCTTTTATCCATTCATGAACAACATACCTTAGAAGGTTTCAAAACGAAAATGTACTTCTAAGCATGTCAAGACATTTATCATTTTCATTCATTTGCGCATTTATGTACGTTCTAAAGTTACTCTTACTTTGGCCCCGGACCTCTTGCCACTGTCGAGCCCATTTACATCCAGACTTCGGGTCGAAACCCAGAGAGTCTATTTGAGCATTTAGATTTCGGGTTGAAACCCAGAAAATCCCTTTCTGCTTTTGGATTTTGGGTCGAAACCCAGAGAATCCCTTTTACATTACAGTAGCACACAATGGAGATCAACCCATTGCACTACTACTCATTCGTGTACACAGTTTTCGACTAACGTGTTAGGTAAAGACGAAACCTCGATCGATGAACTTCAGAGCATTAAACTTAGTTGAACGTACATTAAAACATGACATGGATAATATTTCATTTTGCAATATTAGAGCTTATATAACTCAAACATAATTTTGAGAAAAATAAACCCACCTCTTGGAATAAATCCGTAGCTTTGAACCTCCCTTGAGTTTAGAAAAGTCAAGCTAATCCTCACGTTCAACTTGGCTTACATATTGTACTTGAGCTTCACATAATACTTAGAAACCTTAGAATCTAAATAAATCTATATTTAATTAAAAGCTAATAATTAGCTTTTAGAGTTTCATATCCTTTCTATTTTCTAAAAACAAAACTTGGATTTTCCTCGAAAATCTTAGCTCGTTATATATAGCTTAATAAATCAAAGCTATCATTACTCGTTTTAAAACGGGACAATTAAATCCTATAAAATCATTCGAAAAATAAATATTATTTTCCCACTTTTAAATCATTATTTTGTTGATGTTCGATTCATGATCTTATTATTATTAATTATGGACATAAAAATTAATTAAAATTATGGACATAAAAATTATGGACATAAAAATTATTATTAAATTATGGACATAAAAATTAATTAAAATTCAATTATTCATGCCCAATTTCCTTTTACTATTCTAATTTTTTATTTTATTTTAATTTTATTTTTCTTTCATTTATTATCCTTTTCTTTCCTTCCACTACTACTTTCTCTCTCCTAATTTCTATCTTCTACAACGAGGCAATGCCTCAACCCCCTTTCTGTAAATAAATTTCTTACCAATTTATTCTTATTTCGTTTCTCTATTCTCTCAATTTGCTTTTCTTCCCTTTCTTCTTCTACAAAATTTACCGAGCACCTCCCCGGAGATTCTTGTCTCCGGCAAAACTTTTCGCCATCAACACCACCATCACTTTCTCATCCTCACAACTCTTGATTCCCACTTCTTCCCTCTTCTCTCAAATCGTGGGTAAAGGAGAAAGAATAGTATAAAAGTCCTAATTTTCTACTATCGCTTTTCCTCCTCTCGTTCGTTTGGCTATTCTAAACAGCTTCCCTCTGCATCGACGACCACCGCCGCGCCGCTAGCAGATGCAGCACCACCAACACTGCCTCGTATCTTCGCCGCAGCAGCATGGTTGTCGCCTGCGGCAGCCTTCTCCGAGTCGTCGCTCATGGCAGCATGTAATTCACCCACCCATTTTCTCAATCTTTTCCTTAATCTATTTTGATTATGCTAAAGTACGTTTTGTTTCTTAGTGACATGGTTTAGTACTCATTCAATTTATTCACTATGCTTTTAGCAGTAGAATAAGTTTCTTAACTTTGCATAGAATTATGCTTTAGCATTCTTTGGTTAGGCAAGGTTGAATTTTTCTATCTTATGCGTTAATAGTTCTTAATAACATGCTTTGATTGTTCTAGAGGTAGTAATATCTTAGGCATATTAATGAATCACAAGCTTCTAAAATATGAAGGCTTGAATTGAATTGAGTTGAAAGGCATTATTCATATACATATAATTTGAAAATCTTACTTGTTTGGTGGAGAAAATTTGAAGGAGACTCCTTTCTTTCTCTCCGTCTAAGTCTGCCTTTACTTCCTTACTACTTCTTTGTTCTAATTTTGCAGATTATGTTGGTGTTGAAGTGAAGAGATGGTGAAGGTGTTTAAATGATAGGAGTCTATGTTGGTGTGTGGCTATAAAAGAACACGACAAGCAAAACTTTCATCATCTCAAATCTGCTCAAAATCATTAATAGGAAATATAGAGTGGTTGTGGACTTGGTAGTAGTAGTTGTTGTATGGGAGGGTGTAGGGGAAGACTTTTATGTTTCTTTATAAGTTGGGTAGGCTTACTTTGTAAGATTTGTAATGAATGGTTAAATAGCATTCATTTCTTTTCTTTATATGCATTATATATTGATTGGGATACTACATTGCATTATTATTTTATTTATTATAAGAACTTAAATTTGTTTCTTGCAATTAGATAAATGTGTTGATTTACTTTATTAAATTAATTCGATTATTTTACTTAAATTGATCCGTTTTAAAATTCGTGTTTAAATCGTTATCCGATTTAAATTAATAACCTAAAATGAAACTCAACATCGGAGTTTTAAAATTCTTAATGGATATGAGAACTCTAATATAGTAAAACTCGATTAATGCTATAATTAAAAGAGCGGGGTATTACACGCCAGCCAATGGGTACTGCGAACCCACAAAGCTATCCATTAATCTCAAATGTATTTCTAACTCACACCTATTAGGGTCGGGTACATGGGTAAATTGTCATCCCTACCCTCGCGGATATGGATATGGATAGCCATTATACATGTTTGTCATAGTTGATTGTCATTCATAATTTTGACCACCAATGAGATAACTTTTCATACATATTAATTATTTTAATTGATTAAATAAATATTTTTTACAAAAAATTTCATTACTTAATTTGGTCAAATAATTAATTTTTTTCGAACAAACAAAAAGTCAATTTTTTAATTCGTATTTTTAAATTACGACATAAAGTGATTATGTACCAATAAATTTTACACAAGATAAGTATTGATTTATACTTATATTTTGCAACGTTATAACTTTTAAAAATTTAAAAATATGTTAATAAATCATAAGGTAGCATGATTTCACCAACACATTGTACATAAGATAAATTACTGCAAATACTTCTAATAACTTATCAATTTATATCACTTTTAAATAGATTGTCGCATTTTTAATAAAAATCTTCTATGATCAATCAAAATATATTATTTTAAAAAAATTATACAATTTATAATTATAATGTAAAATAATTTTCCGTCGATTTTCGACGGGCTACATAATAGTTCATATTAATTCGAATATAACTTATATGTTAGAGAACTATTGTTTTTTTTTTATCAATATGAATATAAAATGTGTATATTATATATATATATATATATACTAAATTAATATTTAAAACTTTAATTGAATCTCAATATTAGACACTTAAAAATACAAATCCTGTTGGATATTTTAGTGTAATTGGATTAACTTGTTTGATCAATAAAGTCATAACAATACATCATATAAGTTTGGTGGTGCGGAGTGCACGCTTATATGAATTTGTTATGATATTAGGGGCGAAGCCCCTAAAGGGCGGGGTCCGAGGGGCAGCGCCCTTGGCGGGGTCCAAGGGGCAGAGCCCCTGGCTGGGAAATTTCACTCGAAAACAGAAAGCAGTAGACAGCGGTCGCTGGGTAGCCATCGTTGAAAAAAACAGAAGGCAATAGCCAGCGACCGCTGGCTTTCCAGCGGCCACTGGCTAGCAGTTTTTTGCGTGATTTTAAATGTTCCTGGCGTAATTTCTGACAGAAACAGATGAAAACTCCCGCGTGTTCTTAAGAGGACAGAACCCTTTTGATCAAAACTCCTCAATATACATACAAAAGTTCAACTCTGAATTGTATCCGATCGAGTAATTCGATAGTACCGTCGAATTGATTCGATCTGAAAGTGTATCACGCCTTTCAGAGAATCCGGTTTTCGTTTTATTTATCTACTTCAATTCCTACAAATTCTGTATATATCCTACAAATCCTTTGGGGAATTATTTTGCAACAAATACAAATCCTTTGATGAGAATTTAAGAATATACTACAATGAAGGCCCTTTGTTGCGCAAATCAAATCACCATGCAAATCTGAATAAGCCTTTGATCCCATGAAAATTGAGACGTGATATATCTTCAATTACTAATTATCGATCCACTTTCAGTTGCAGGGTACATTACATTTATTATTGTTTCAATATTTAAAAAGAAATACCGAAAATTAGTTCTTAACGATGTACACTGCAGTCATCTTGCAAGAGTAGCTGCATTAATTATGATATTCACATCTACACATGACAATGAAATAAGTTAACACACATATATAAAATAAATCTAGTTTTTCTGACGAAATTGCCAAATATTAGCATTATTATTCAGCGAACAATATAGGATATATATATAAAGTTAATGTGGGTACATGAATTTTACAAGTTTATGAATATTGTACAGTACATTACAATCATATATAAGTACTATTTTTCATTTATACTTTGAATGAATGCCGATTTATTTGTATTCCATTTTGTGTAGGTAGAAATTAATCGCATTGTACGTGATTTAAATTAATTGAATAAACCAAATTAAAGAATGCTAGTAGCCTAGTACTACTACACACACGAATCCACACACGGAAAATCTATTATGGGCATGCATGCATGATCCCAAGTATAGGAACATATATGTATAGGAAAGGAAATTAATTAGATGTTGAAAGCTGGCTTATTACATAGTAGTATAGAATATGCAAGGAATAGAGATATATAAGGTGTATAATTATAGATTGTAGTATGTAATGTAATGTAATGAATTACTACTACCTGGATTCAGTATCCTTTTCAGGGGTATGGAGGTGTGGTGTAGGAGGGCTTAGCTCAAGCTGGATGGGCCCATGCCCATGCCCATGCCCATGCCCATGGTATTCTCTATTATCCTTCACCCCATAAGCCTGCATATATATATGCAACCCATCCATTTATATATATATATATACATCAATTATTCGAGTACACTTAATTTGAGTAAATTAAATAAATGTAGTTTACGTACCTTTTTATATAATTCCATGTTCTGTTGTTCAATGAGTTTTACTTTCTTATAGAGCTCCGCATTCTCCTCATGGATTAAGCTTCCCTGCATGCATGCAGATATAAATATATATATTTATTTACATGCCTAATTAACCATTTTTACATATATCAAAATCATCAACATTGACCATCATGATTAATGTAACATAAAGTTTTAACTACTTTTTTTCGCTTTCTAAAAGAAACAAATTAAAGCATGCACACACATGACTTAATTGCATATATTTAGATGAGAAATACCGTTCTATTAAGCTCTTGAATCTCTTCCGTTAATACCTTCTCCTGCAAACAAACAAGATTACGTATGTGATCGATTAAATAAAAAAGAACTCTCTATCTACAAAGTAAGAAAAAATTAATATAGATCATTGATTTTTGTATATTTTAATTCTAACATTAACGGTGCATCACCATTAATATGACAAGAATTGTAATTATATCATGGTGTAGTGCATTACATTAAGAACGTGTTTTGGCTAAACTTATTTTAAAAAGCTTATAAGATGTTATACTCTAAGAGCTTATAAGTTGTCAAAGTGTTTGGATAAATTAACTTATAAGCTCTTTAAATAATGACCAAAAATGACATTACTCATTTTGTAAAAACTCTTTATTCTTTTAATAATTGTAACAACAAAATATTGTATGATTATTTATGTAATTTTATTGTAGCTTATAAGTTAATGACAAAATAAGTTGAAGTTGAACTACTTATTTTATGTTCAACTTATAAGCTCCAAGAGCTTATTTTTACACTTATAAAATTTTAAGTAACTTAATTTGCCAAACACTTTCAAATACAACAGCCAAACTCCCCTAATTATCATGCATTATTATTATACTTAATTAATTATATGGGTAAAAATCTGACCTTTTTAATGCGCACGCCTCGAAGACTCATTTCTATCTGATTTTCTAAACTTTGTAGATCTTTTACACTCAATCCATGTAGCTCTTCTCCCATCAGATTCCTGCACTCTCATCAATCATGCATCACTTTAATTGCAGCTGAGATTAATAAATTATATTTGTAAATTTTTCATGAATTAACTCCAAGTATACTTAGAATGCAACAAAAAGAAAGATGTACATAGGTCGTCGGTCAATAAACAAACTCACATCACATGCATGTATGAGTGAAAATCTATGACTAATTACATATATAAACACTTGAATTAAAGTGTTGCACTACTAAATATCATGATCTGTGCTTGGACATTTAAATGAAAACAAGAAAGAATACTTTAATGAATAATTAGTACCGATGATTTTGCTGCAATTCTTGTAATTGTTGCCTTAAGGTTGCTGCCTCCCTTTGCCAAAACTACAAATTAAAAAATATATATAATTTTCCACACTAATTAAGCATATAGGGAACAGAAAGGTCCTCTTACGAAGTCAATAAATAAAGAAGAAATAGAGATTATAAGCAAGCACACGTATAATATTAACAATTCCGACCAATAAGAAATATATGACAAACATATAAATCATAATAATATAAGACTTATTTAATTCAAATCCACCAATGCTAGTATACTTAATATGAATATATAATGGTTCAGGTACGGTACCTGATGCATCAAATTTATCAAAATAATAATATATTGAACAATGTATATAAATGCATGCATTATTAAGTGATACAAGTGATACGATGATATGTAATGCAATATATGTACAGTGCATTAAAATTATATACTTCTGCGTTCCACTAAATATGTCATATTTTAACTAAAATTGTGAGAATTTTTTGATCAAAACATGACATGTTTACTATTTAGTGAGACAAAGAGAGTATATGTAAACTGCATACTCTTTTGTTCATAGTGAAAACTTTTCTGGGATCCCACTTTTATAAAAGTGTATAGTATAACATAATTAAACTTGAGTTAAAATCTAAATTTTATACATACCTTCACCTCAGAGCCAGGGTTAAGCAGGTTACGGTATTCCTCTTTCATTTTATTGTAGCGCTCTATAACTGATTTCATACTATTAGAGCCAACCAAAAAACAAATGGAAGCTAAGTCAACAATTATTACAACATTAAAGCTAAGTTCATATTTAAAGATCAACCGCCTACCTAGGTTTAGAAGAAACTAAACACTAATTTAAGAAAACTGCAGCTCCAATGAAGAATAAATAGTTAGTCGAATTGTGAGTGCATGTATAATACACTGTTTTTGGCGATTTATGTGTAATTGTGCAATATGTTCCAGAGTTCGGTTCACTTCGCCAAATACAATTTAGTTATCGAAATTTCAGGAGAGTTTGAATTCAAATTTCCAGCAACAATATCTTAAGATATCTTTAACCAACTCTCCTAAACTAATGACGGATATATTGTGGACGTTTGAAGATCAAATAAAGTATATCTCTGTGGATTTTTAGCAACAAACAAGTCTATATAAAGAAGCAACAAGACTCATTATTAAGCATCAAGCATCCACATTCAAAGAGAAATAATTTGTCTTGATTGTTTAGTGATTTGTTATTTTATACACATGAGTTTATAGATCGTGAGTTTATCTTATATACCTTGGGTTTGTGACAGTGAGATAATTGTTGTGAAAGAAGTAGCTATCAATTTGCGAATCGTTAGCTCGGTTGGGTCACGGGTAGTGTGGACTCAATTTCAAGTCCGCTTAGGAAGAGTGTAGACGGGTGATGAGAAATCTAGTGATAGAAATTTCTTGTATCTCTGAAACTCTTTAATAGTGGATTGTTCTCTCGTGTTCGAAGCCCCCTAGACGGTTGGTTACCAATTTCGTGTGTCTCTGTGCATCTCTATTTATATCATGTTTCACAGTATGTTTCACGCACGGTGAAACAACGACCACAAACTAAGTAATCTCACTAATAATCTCTTTAGTGGATTTGATTAAGTTATGCAGACAACTCATGTTTAATGGTTCAAAATCGAAATTATTCAAGGCAGTTTCGGTTTCACACCGTCTTGTATAGTTTTAATTCCGCACTACTAGTTCAATTTCTTGGAACTGTCTTAATATATATATATATATATATATATATATATATATATATATATATATTAGCACATGAGCACATGCATGAGTAATTTTCTTATGTGTTCATGTACAAGTAAATATATTTTATCTTATATTTCTAAAGTGAGTAAATGTATCTTTTATTTTTAATTGGATATTTTTATCTTTTACTTATCAAAGTGAATATTTTAACTTTTCCCCAAAAAATATTGAGAAACTGATGGTTCAGAACCACTAACTCATGATTTCGAACTTTTAGAACCGAAATTGAACAATCCCCTATACAGTAATGATTCTAAACCAAATCATTGGGGAAATTTTGTTCTGAGAACTGCCAGTTCTAAATCAATTATGATTCAGTTTAAGTAAATGCATAATATATGAGAGAAATTAAAAATGTTGTGTTAAAAAGGAGATTGCCTCCTGAGTTTGTCTATTTTCATGCATTTAACCCTTTTTCCATGTATCACACTGGTGCATCCTAAATTTTTGCATTTTAATGCATTTAGTCCTAAAAAATTTTGTACCTTCTCATGTTTATTAAATAAAATTCATGAAAAGAACCCTTCTTTCCATAATAATCCAATTTGTTGGAATCGAGTTCCTTAAATTCTTATACTTCTTTCATGTTGTGTTTTGTTTATCTTTATCTTGCAGGATAAAGGTGAACTGAATCATCAATTGACGTGGTATGAATATAGGGGGAGAGCAAGATCAAAATCAATGAGAGCCTTAAGGAGATTGATATCACATATCGATGAGATTGTTGAGCTATTCAACTACTAAAGAACATATTAATGAGCTTGAACTGATAAGGAGAAGATCGATGGATGAGATAGATTACTAAGGAGCATATTGATGCACGAGTTGGACTATTGAAGGAACAAATTGATGCACGAGTGGTATTAAGATGAACAACTCAATGATGAGCTAATTTGTACAGGTAAGCTGACAAGCAAGTTGATAAGCAAGCTGATGAGTGAGCTGACAAGCAAGCAGATCGTGGAGATGGCATGTGCGAATGACATGCTCGATCAATCTGTTGGATCAACTTGGTGGATTGATATGTTGGAAGACATTGTTTAGGTGATCTAGTGGGATTAAATCTGCTTGAAACGAGCTGCGTGAAATAAGCTGATATGTGGACAAACTGCTTAGCTACATTTGTGGATAGAAGTATGTGAAGACCAAGTCAAGAAGAGGTTGAGAAAATCATGGGAAAATTTGGACGTGTTGAATAGCTAATTAAAACACCGAAGATTTATCCAACAACCCACTACAATCGTGGATGAGAATAGCTTGAAGACTAAGTCACATCAAAGTCTATATAAAGAGAAGATTTGTAGTATGGACACTGTGCATATACTATGAATATCTTTGCTATATATTAAAGATACACTGAGAATTATCCAAAATACTATATAGTAGAGTGTCTTTAGCATATATTATACTAGTAGTTTCTTTTGGCTTTTTCTCAAGTTGGTTTTTGTACACCATACACCTTCAATATACTAATAGACTATGTTCTCTTTGAAGGATAAATTTATCCCTTGAAAATGTGGGATAAAAGTATAATTACTCTTTAAATTTATAATTTAGATAGGATAGATGAATAAAAAAGAAGGAACTTAAAGGATAATTATATTTTTTATCTCTCATTTTTAAGGGATAAATTTATCACTCAAAGTGAACACAATCATAATGTATTTTTATTATCTGTTTGGATCGTTCACCAAAAGTGTATTCTATCATTTTTTTAGACATATTCTTACAAAATACACAATATTTTTGAACTTCACATATATGTTATTTTGTAAGTTATTTTTCACTAAAACACATTTTATAAATTTCTTTATATAAATTATATCGACTCTCTCACAACACACACTCTTTTAATAGGTACTAACACACCCTAATCACAAATTACACTAATATTCGTTATCCTGAAATTCTTTCCTAGTTAGGTCTGAATTTGATAAATTAGTGAACTAATTCATGTTAGAGTGAGACATTTTATAAAACACCCCCTCACTCAACTTAATTAAAGTAGTTTCATGCATTTCTATTTATCCCAACAACGTACTTTGAACGTTTTTAGACACATACCTAATAAAAAATGCAAGGGAGATACTTATAAATAAGTTATATATTTTTGAACTTAAAATCATGTGAAATTTAAGGTTATATTTGGTATTAAGTTATGATATTTATTTTATGATAATTACTTCATAATTATAATTTTAAAATAATTATTACGAGATTTGTATCATAACTTGGATATATGTCAAATATATATAGTCTTAATTTTCTCGCAAAGTATAAATTAAGGAAAAAGAGCAACTTAATTGTGATATTTTATCAATTAATTATGAAGGTTATAAAAATTTGGTGGAGTATTTTAAGAAATATATTCACTCTATGCTGGTATTTAATTTTGTCTTATTTTAACCAAAAGATTCTAACAATTTTGGTTAAAACATAATATAAGTACGATAACAAATGGAATATATAATTTACCGTGCGTGGAATTAATGTGACTATCACCCTAATTAATGATAAGATATCATGCATGCATGTCTAACATATTTTATTTGAGGGAACTTTATTATTGGAAGCTTGAGCTTTTATAATAGTATAACTTCAATAAAATTCAATATTTCTTTAAGAGTTGCAATTGTTAGATGGCACATGCATGGAAGATCACTCCTGAACGAATATACTCTTTTCGTCATGAATATTTTTAATATATATTTTTTTAATTTAGTTATTAATATTTTTAACATTAAAAATCTTTTAATTATAGTAAATGGACTTACCGCAATTCAAATAAAAATTATAAATTATGTGGACTTTAACTCCACTCAATACACGTACATTTCAATTAAAAAATAATAACAAATGAGATTCAAACTCCACTTACTACATTTTTCCATACATAGTCAAAATATAATATTAAAACACGTGTCAAGTCAAATTGTTGAAAACATTTGTGAACGTAGGGAGTATCATTTAAGAGTTTTCTTAGCTACGTATTCATGTTGTTTCGCCTTAGACTCTAAAGTTGTGTTCTCATATGGTTATGGTGATATTTACTTTATATAACATGATGAAGTGATAAAAATATTACAAGTTAATCGAATGTTTATTTTGAAAGATAAATGATGAATTGTTTAATTTTGAACTAATTTTACAATCTAAAGTACACTCACAAATGTAAAAATTTATCCCTTTAAAATAAGAGGTTACAAATATTATCACTATTTAAATCCATTCATATTCATCCATCTGGCCATTATTTCTAAATTATAATTTCACCATTTCTTATGTTCTACTCTACTCTAAAGAGTGATAATATTATCTATACATATTTGGAGTGATAATATATATAATCATTTCTTAGAGTGAGGTGGAGGAAGAAGAAATTGTGCAATTATAATTTAGAAAGAATTGAGAGATTTAAAGGATGATAATTACTTTCACTACAAAAACGCATTTTATAGTAACAAAATAGTGACGGAAAATTTTTTTGTTTCTAAATTTTAACGGATTAACAACGGAATTGTTATGAAATTGTTGTTCAATTTTTAGTAACGGAATTAGTGACGAAATAATCTGTTATTAAAATTTAGAAATGAAATTTTCCGTTACAATTCCGTTACTAAAATTGAAGAAACCATTTTAGAAACGGAAATTCCGTTGTTATATAGTAACGGAATATATTCCGTTGTTAAATTTTTTTAGCAACCATCGATATTACTACGAATAAATTTGTTATTAACATTTTTAAGTAATGAAATTTCTTGTTTTAGTAACGTAAAATTCCGTTGCTAAATTAACTTTTTTTTTTGTTTAATCCTCATCTTAGAATGATATATTTATAACTCAAATAAAACACAACCTAAATATATAAACTTGTAAAAAATATTAATTTTCTAACATGAGCTTAAGAAAGTACTTGTAAACAATAGAATACTAAGTTCGTATATTGGTAAATATTTTCTTAAGCTCATATTAAATAAATGACTTGTTACAAATTCATATATTTACCGGCAAAAAAAAACCCTCTACATTTATACTCTCTCCATTCTTTTTCAAACGTCTCATTCTATTCGATTATACATATATACATGTTTAACCTTACAAATCAATATTATTCACACTTGATAAATGATTCATTCACTTCATTTTAAAATTATAAATAGGTACTATATTAAAATAAAATAGAAAAATGTCAAAATTATAGTCTAGATTTTTGTAATTAAATACTTAAAAATTGAAGGAAGTACGTACTTGTCAGGCAATAAATATAAATTAATTTGTGTCCTATCGTCACCAAATTGATTCATAAGCAAGTCAAGTTGCGAGGAAGTGATAAAAATTACAAGCTCCATAATTCAATTTATAATATATATAACGAATTAAAAATGTAGAACAGCACATGTTCCGTACATGATCATTCATAGGATCAAGTATTTGAAGTATAAGATTATTAAATTAGTTCAAAACCAAGTAATCCATCAAAGTAAATAAAATTAACTTGAATTAATTTTATCAATATTTCTTATCATGCAAAGTAAACACCTCCATATAGTTCATGTACTTCGTCATAGCACATATCGGAACCAAATGATCAAGATCATGAAATAATTACTAAATTAGCTATTGTGTTTTATATTACTAACACCAAAGAATGGAACACATAAAATCTCGATTCTCATGCTTCATAACTTAATTAAATTTGTGTACGTACTACTTATAACTAACTAATTAGTAAGCCAACTTTAATGAAGGTGTTAATTAGATATATAAGCGTAATTAATGATAAAAACAAGTTAAAATGAAGGATGAATATATATGTGAGGGTTAAAATGGAGAATATATATATGTGGGGTGAAATGAAAGAAAGGAAGGTAAGGACCTGGTATTAGAAAATTCATGGAGCTTGCCAGTGCTAGAGAATATGACCACACCAACTTCTGCATCGCAAAGAATGGCCAACTCCTTAGCCTTCTTCAACAGCCCATTTCTCCTCTTCGAGAACGTCACTTGCCTGCTCGTCGAGTTATCGATCCTCTTTATCGCTATTTTGCCCCTCCCCATCTTCTCCCTACAAACTTATTTACTTTGGATCTCAGAACCAGATCCATCAATGGATGAATATTGAAGAAAAATCAAATCAAATCAATAGAGAGAGAGAGAGAGAGAGAGAAATTGAAATCAAATTAAGATGAGGTTTAATTTGTTACCTTTAGACGAAGCTAGCTTATGAAAGAAGGCTAATTTGATAGGATAAGCTAGCGATTCTTGTTCTTGAAATGATGGAGCTGTAATTACTTTGGAGTCCAAGGACTAATATGTAAAGTTATAGAAGTTGTGCATTATAAAATTAGGGTTAGCGTGACAGTGACATTGCCTAATAAGTAAATGACGCGTGTGAGACCGTACAATTGTTTCCTTAGTATTTTCTATAAACGGAAATAATTTATTCCGCATTTACAGACTTTAAAACCTTAAACTGACAATGACATTTTCGGACATTTCTTGGCATTTTCACGTGATCCCCAAAGGTTGTATTATAGGTTTTCTTATTTTCACATTCTTTATTTTAATTTTCTTAAAAACATCAAAGCACTCACTGCCACGCCTCATGTATCCATTCACAATTACAGATATCAAGGCAGAATATATAAAACCTTAATACAAATACATAAATTTATACACAAATATTACGCTACCACTTTGTATATATATAAATGGGTAAAAAATAAAATTACTCATTTTACTAAACATGCATGTTATATATACCCAAAATTTAAAGAGATGCAAAAAATACACATTTTTTTGAAAGTGAAAATTTTTTAACCAATTTTATTGTGTGGGACCCACTAAAATTTTGAATGATAGTAAGGTAGTTATTGTGATATCATTTAACCATAATTACTCTCACATACCCTTTTCTCTCTTTCTCTCTCGGCCATTCACCATCACCGCAAGTCCCTATTTTCTCTTCTCTTTTAATCAGCAGTCACCACCACCGGTCGTCCTTACTCTCTTTCTCTCCACCGCTCACTCTCACCCTCCATCTGGATTTTCCCCTCCTCTCTACGCAACCACCGCTGTAACAAGCTTGCAGAACAACCACGAAGCCCTCTCCACCACCGCTCGAAGAAAAAGCACAAATATCTCCCACAAATCGAAGAGGACAGAGATTCATCCATCACCGCTTATTCATCATCTCCACATCTCCCACAATATGGCACATTCAGAAGATGAAATTCCCCAAGAAATTCAAGTACAACCGCTTGCCCATATGAACTGTGGATGCTCTTTATTGATTTTTATACATCGTTTGTTATAGATTATAGATTGACATATCATGCTATATAGATTAGGAGAACAACCATTGGCAAAATCACATCCACGGTTGGTGTGTGTAACCAGCGGTGGATTCATTCGGTGATATTTTAGTCAGCAGTTCTAGTAGTTTTGAGCATGTAATATTTTTCGAACATGTTATATATGACAACCGCTGGCAAAATCACATCCACTGTTGGTGTGTGTACCAGCGGTGGAAGCATTATGTGATGTTTTAGCCAACGGTTGTAGTAGTTTTGAGCATGTTTAATTTTTCCAACCATGTATATTTGACAACCACTGGCCAAATTCTAGCAAAAGGCATCCACCGCGTGTGGATCATCATCGGCGGTGGTTGCTTTGTGCTTCGATTTTTCTAGTGGTTGTTGCCTTTCTATACTTGTATATATTTTTAAGTTCAATAATATATCTCGTGTGTAATTAATTGTTTAAATTTTATAGGAGTCGGAGCGTTCGTATCGTCGGCCTGAATCACTTAATCGGGTATCGCACGTGAACACATACTACAAGGTTGGTTTGTTAGAGATTGTCAAGACCACCTTACTCAATGCCGGGGGCTATGAGCTACTCGAGAGGTTTCGGAACGGGCCGTTTAACCATTTTGTCAATTGGACATCAGGCATGCACGCTGCCGTCTTAGGCAATACACGACCTCGTTTGTCACGCCATCTGGTCAGTGCGGAGTATTTGGTTCCACATTAACACGTCTGATGTGCAATACACGCTGCGTGACCACGCCCTGATCACGGGTTTGAGATTCAGGCAGTCGAACTTCGATACTACAGCCCCCTATGATCCGAGCGGTGTACTTCTGTTCCAGATGACATGGGGCGGCGATCTCCGTATGACCGCTGCGGACTTGGTCAACCGCTTTAAGGGCGGAAGACGCATACCTGGTGCCAATGACGATATCTACCGGCGTCGACCACGTGCTCATGGCCTATATTTTCGTCTTTAGGCATAACGGCCAGAAGATAGTCTTCCCGTGGCTTGGGCACTAGCAGAAAACATGGAGAGATTCTACTGGTATCCTTGGAGTGCCTACTAGTACAAGATCCTCCGGAACTATTTGAGTAAGATTTCAGACAACAAGAAGTATCACTTTTACTGCACGGCATGAGCATTGATGATATGGGAATTTGATGTGATTCATGGGTAGGGTTGACAATGGGCCAGGCTGGGCCGGGTTTACCTATACCCGAGCCCGGCCCGATAAATTTTGATGAGGCCCAGGCCCGGCCCAGGGCCCGAGCGGGCTTACATATCATGCCCA
The DNA here is from genome assembly GCA_026898415.1 of Leonotis leonurus. NCBI lineage: Eukaryota > Viridiplantae > Streptophyta > Magnoliopsida > Lamiales > Lamiaceae > Leonotis > Leonotis leonurus. The sequence goes on along the minus strand of JAPKLX010000085.1, from coordinate 489,171 downwards.
AGCCCAAGCCCGTCACGGGTCGGGCGGGCCTGGCTGACCCATCAACTTTTTTTCTATAATTGACAATAAATTTTTATAATTATTTAATTAGTGTCCACAATGTAAATTATAACTAAAAATATTTAAAAATATATTAAAATATAAAAATAGTACAAATATAATAAAACATTTTTTATAATTCCACAAAAACAAAAACTAAATGAGTCATGAAATTTTTGAATCTCCATCCCATTCTTCAATTTGATTCTTCAACTATTCAACTTCAGCCACCTGAAAAACACAAAAATAAGATACAAGCTTATGATTATAAATAATATTCTCACTTTATTGTTATACGTAAATAAAAAAGAGGCATACAAAGTTTACAATTTGTAAAGACTAAACCTATTCACCTAAATATGTTATCATTTTTGCAATAAAAAAGGTTGAGAACATTAATTATATATCAAGATAATGTAATTGTTCTGTATGATAAATGATAAATGTTCAGTTTACTTACATCCACAATCTCATTTATATCATCATCATATATAGTACCCAAGCCCTCCAAATCATCACCTGCATTAGTTAAAAATAATAACATTAATTAATAAATAAACAAACAACACATATCATTAACAATTATAATATTTGTGTCAAAAAATTACCGTTGGATTTGTTCAAAAATCAATTTTGAGCACACATTAAGGCCTCCACAGTACTTTCATGCAGTCTACTTCTATGAGGGCTAATCAACCTTCTACTACCACTAAATGCAGATTTGGAAGCAACTGTAGAGACCGGAATGGCCAGCATATCTCTTGCCAATGTACTAAGTATAGGATACTTTCCCTCATGATCTCTCCACCATCCCAAAATATCAAACACAGGAGAACGAGGTAATGTCTCATCTTCCAAGTAGCTATCCAACTCTGTTTTTGTTGGATATTTCCTTCTCTTTTGAGCAACAAAAATATCGTATGCATCCATATCATTAGCATGATTAGCACATGAACCACTACTCTTATTATGATCTTTAGAGTACTTATTCTCTTCATATTCTTTAAACAATCTCCGACACAAACTAATAACATTTTCCACCTCTTGATCAACTTCTGAACAACCAATCTTGATAAAATTAAACTCTAACATATCGGTTTTATTCCTTGGATCAAGAACAGCTGCCACAGCCATGATCCCATGAGCAACAGACCAATAGGCATCAAATTTGCTATTCCTTTTTTCAGCCATCTTCATAATCAATGTATCCCCACAATGTAACCAC
>JAPKLX010000085.1:461623-482907 GCA_026898415.1 Leonotis leonurus | reverse complement strand
TTCCAGAAAACGCTAATAGTTTACGTATTTAGAGGCCATTATCCCTAATTTATATTTGATATTGTTATTTGTTAATGTGTTTCTATACATATGCCAAGAACAACCGCTGGCTAATCTGTATAAGAGAGCAACCACCGCTGGCCACAAGACTAGTGGTTGTTGATCTGTTGTGGCGGTTGTCTGTGCTTTAGGTTGGGAATATGGTTGGCAACATATAATGATGACAACTGCCGGTTTATCTGATAATATTAGCATCCACCGCTGGTTAGAAGACCAGCGCCGGATGCTATTTTGTGCGCGGTTGTAAATTCCTACCAAATGAAATACAATTTAATGTTAAAATACCTGATTATATCACAAAAATAATTTCAAATGGAGGTTGTCGTGCTTAAAAACGAATGATGCCTTGTATATTTGAGAGAGAGAGAATTTGAATTTGTTTGTTGAGAGAAAATGTAAAACATAATAATGAGTTCATGATTAATACATAACAACTCACTTTAACATAAATCAATGGAAGTGGTAAGAGAATCTTACACCTTTTTAAAGAAAAGTATGTATTTTTTGCATCTCTCTTTAGGTTTGGGGTATATTTGACATGTATCAATTTAAAAATGGGTAGTTTACCCGTTATCACTTTATAAATATACATTTATGAAGACTAATTCAAATTTCCTATCTCAAATATAGAAAGAAAAAAAATTAATACTTCAACTAGTCAATTTTCAACACGACACGATAACTCGATACGAATTGACACGAAATTAGTGAGTTTGGGTTGATTTTTATTGAGTTCGTGGGTGACGGTGGATCTTTATCAAGTTGGCCAAATAAAAACTTGAAATTTTGGGGTTGAGTTCGAGTTCCTGAAATATATAAATATATTATATAATATTATCATTGATAATATATTTTAACGTCCTAGTTAAGATTTATTTTATCAGTTTTTACATTTCATGTTTGACATTTTTATTATTCTCTCTCGTCTCCCATGTACATTATGGATCAACCTTCTACATTCTCAAATTATATAATACCAAGTATTAATTTATTTTTGTCGAATTTATCTAATTGTATAATGTCGGGTTGTTATCAGGTTATTATCAGTTTGGATCATTATCGTATCGAGTTCAACCCGACAAAAAAACGTGTCAGTTTGAGTTCGAGTTACGTTCAGATTCGAATTTATTATATCCTTAACATGTCGGATTTGAATTTGACTTTAACGTGTTAAGTCGTTTTCAAATCGACAAGATAATAATCCAATCCAACCCAATTATTACCCTAATCTCAACCTTTCACATGTGATGATATAATGACTAATAATTAGCATCCATACGATTATTTAATTTAACTCTACGGTTAAGGATCATATATAGATTTTTCATTCCAGTTCGACGATAATTTTATCATGATTTTGCCAAAATTTCTTTTTTTTTTAAAACTTTAGTAGTATGTAATATTAAACGATCTGCTATGATTTATGATAATGGTGATATTTGAACCACGTTCTGCCTCAAAAGTAATCACATCACACAACTATATACCAATATACGCATGCATGTCAATTTTTCTTCTGTTATATATCATCACTATCGCAAAAAAATGATTATATGTTTTTAATTAATTAGCGACAACTTTAGATGACAATGGGAATGTGTTGCATGTTTAGCGACGTACGTAACTAATTCACATTTTATTAAACTAGTATAATTAATGTGCGTTAATTACAATTTGTTTGATTACAATTTACATGTCTAAACTTCAATTTAGCATGTTGTATTTTTATAATATTTTTCAGGTAAAAAAATTATCAAAAATTGTATAGTTTAAAGAAAACTTGGCGTCATTTTTGTTTTATAATGGATATATACATTAAATTTTAAAAACCACTCTACGAATGGTTCGAACATATGATTTTTGTCTCGTGCATTGACCTCATATATTTATATGCTAGCACACATCAAAATTTATTTATTTAATTCATATAAATTGATAAATACACTAAATTTTAAATACCACATCATGTAGAACTCAAACACTTCTTTAATCTCGACATTAACATCCTATTACTAAACCATTATGTACACGAACTAAATTTATTTTATATTTTTCATTGCAAGACCATTGTTCAGCATCTGGGTTTTTTTGGATCTAATCGAAATTTGCTATTTCCAAATTATTTCCCCCAAAAAGTTTCATTTTTGATGATGCCAAAATCATATTTTCTAAAGTTTTTAACCTTACAACGATATGATATTCCAGGTTGAGCTCCTAAAGATAAGAAGAGTTAGTAACTATGCCTGTTACAGACGGTTGGTATACCAAATCTTAATAGTTTGCATTAAATAAAGATTTCATCGACAAAAGGTCATCATCATTTTAACAGTTTCTGGACAAAAGAAAATTCTTAATAATTAAAATTTTGTTATTACATAAATGACCAGAAGCATTGAGCACACCTAAGAACCGTGAGTGCCCTAGCCAGATATAGGCTGTTTGGTTTATTAGCCTTTTATTATGTTGTGATTCATAAAATATTAATCAAACATAATCAAGTGTTTGGTTTGTTTGATTAGGTACGGAATAAATTATTTCGCCAGCATATAATCAAACAGTTCTTGATTATTAATCAACCCGATTTTGACTTGATTAGGCTTGAATGCTTGATTATTAATAGTCTCAATCCAAAATGCAATTTTATAAAATTATTCTCATCAATTTTATTATTTAAAAAGTAAAAAATTAAATCTTAATATAACGTTAATTATATTTTATATAGTTGAAAAATTAAAATTTATTATTGATAATTAGTAATAGTTGTGAGAAAAATAAAGAACAAATATATAGAACATTATTTTGGTTGCAAAATGAAGAAAAGTGAGTTAAACAATTTAGATATTGCTCTTTATTTTAGTTATAATCACATAAATTATCGATTAAACATTATAATCAATCAAACTAAACACATATTACATAATCCAAATAATCTCGTCATCCTTTATCCTATCAATCTAATCTATCACATCTACTAAACCAAACATCCCCATATTCAATAGCACAATCAAGATTGCAAGAGCTTGAAGTTTAGTTGTTTAATTATTCCTAAGACATTAATTGGCTAGATGTAAAGGGTGTGTTTAAGCTAGCTTGTTTGTTTATTTTTTTTTAGCTTAGGTAGCTTAGTCTTTTTAAGAAACGAATGTTGCTCAATCTTAAATACAAATTTGCCTTGTTTTGGAAAATTGGATATCCATAAAACACAATTCTTGATTCATACGTTTGGAAACTATCAACTGGGATGGATATCCACTACTTAACATCTATCCTCTCATAATACAAATGCTTGGGCTATGAATGGTGTAACTTTCCCAAAAGAACATAGCCAACAAAACTTGCACAGACTCCAAGAGCTTAATCTCGCCTGAAATCAACAACTTGAAAATCAATAGAAGCAATGCATAATTCCAAACGCAAGTTTACAATGAAAAGGTGACCAAGATAAAACCATAACAGACTACAAAGAAAACTATCTTATAATACTTGCTTCTTCCTAGGTTCATAAAATTATTGTAATTGAAATAGAAAAAAGTACGCATGAAGAAGAAAGAAACCATTACATGTTTCGTTTACGACGTTTAGTTGACTTGCCTCCCTTTACAGTACGGGGTGGGGGTGTCTCTATTCCTTTTACATCGTTCACGGCACTCCTCATTGCCTGAATTAACATTTTCTTCACCTGCTCAGAGAAAAGCATTGCAAGAAGTTTAAAATCCAAATTTAAGTTAAATGAACAAGAGCTAACGTATGAAAAATTGGAAGTTAGGTTGGCATGTACTGAGCCAAAATGGGATGACCAGAATGAGGTAGCTAAAACAAAATCATGAAAAAAGAAACATCGAACCTCAAGCTTGTCTTCCTTAGCAATATGATTCAACGGCAGCAGCCGGAACTCTTCGGTCAGTTTGAAGCACGAAGAAATATTTTCAGGAGACACAAAATCAACGGCGACTTTAATGCATGACTGCACAAAGATAAACCATGAGGCAGACCATTCCATGAAGGTTACAGTAGAGAAACATTGCACCAAACATTAAGAAGTACTCTAGAGAATCCTATGTAAGGGTCTCAGTTAAAACAGACTTACTCAAGGATAAAAGTTGGCAATTTTAGGAGCCAATGTGCTAATATACATGAAAGCTGGTCATGCAGTAATAGAAAAAATGGACTTACTCAAGGAAATAAGTTTCAAGATTGACTGCTTCTAAATGAACAAAAAACAGCTTGATGAAAAGGATATATTTAACCGTTCATTCATTCAAAGCTACACTACTTCATCAGCTGAGCATGATCCTAGGTAATTGAAAAGGCTACAAAATCTTAAATTTGCACTAACATCGCCAGTTTTCAAAGTAGGCACTAATTTCTCAAAGAAAGCAAGAAAACAGGAAAAATGCAGTTAATCCTTCAACATTCAACTCTGTTACTGCATGAAAAAAAAAAAAAAAAAAAAAAAAAAAAAAAAACTCTGTTACTGCATGATGAAGAGAAAACGTTCATACAACATCAAAGATGAAGGACATGGCTCATATGTGACCTAAAAACTATCTTCTTAAGGTTTGCCAGGCAGATTTAATGATTTCTTGACTAGCCTAATAAAAAGCAAAAAAAAAGGTAGTACCTTTAAATTTCGAACTTGATGAGGGCAGCCTGCTGGTATAAATACTGCATCTCCTAACCTCTGTACAAATGTCCATGGTTCAATTCCTATTAAATATACAAACAAAACAAGTCAACAAAAAAACCCTCTCTAAGATGATTTATCACACTAGCAAACAAGTTGAGGAAAGGAAAACCAAACCATATTCCTCCTTAAGTCGTTTTTTGTGCTCTACAGTCAAGTAAATAGTTTGATCATGAATTGGATGGATAACCTGAAATTAAGAGACAATAACGATAGAGGTCAATACTAAATAGAAATTATTTTAAATAGATGGATAGGTTGATAGATTGAGGTTCAAACTATTATCATCATATACAAAACCAGACAATGGTACTAACTTGCTAAAAGGTATACATGCAATAGTTCATTTCACAGCCTCAACTAATTAACAAGTGGAACTCATGAGCTTTTCAACATTATTAAAGTGACATACTCAGAAGACAATCAATGAAGCCCAATTTGCCGAAGTGTGCAACTGAGAAAACAAATAAGATAACATAGTTGAGAAGAAATTCAAAAAATATTCAACTAAATATATAAATAATTTTTTCAATTAGATTAGTATTCAAATTCAAATACAAATCAAATATTAAGATATTCAATTCAATAGTCATAAATATTCAACTAAATATATTAATATTTATATTTATATTTATATAAATAAGTAAATGAAATATATAGATATAATTTGTTTAAAGTTTAGTTTATTTTGTAAATTAAAAAGTACTTTCTAACTTAATCTTCAAATCTTTATAAGAGTGTGATTTCAAACTGCAACGAATATTAATGAATCGAATTTCAAATTAAAAAGATTTGAATATTAGTATTTAATATACTAAAAAGACGAATATTGAATCGAATAATTTGAATATTAATATCGAAGTGAGTACAAATAATCATTTAATTATGGAATATGGATCGAATAGTTTCACAAATATAATTGAATATTGTGATATTCGCTTAGTTTGAATTTGTTTATATCCCTACTCTCCATTATTATGTTCTCAAGACAGCATACCAAAAAGTAAAAAACTAAATAAATAAAAGGCCAAGATGGTGGAAGTTCTCAAGAGACAAGATAAAGTGCAAAACTAGATATTTAAGAGCAATCATAGCTGTAGAGACAACGGCAACCTGAAAACAACCAGAAGTTGCTACAACTTATTGTTTTTCAGAAAATGGGATAGGAGATAATGGTGTTGAGGAATAATCTGTTGCGTTAACTTCTTTTTATTCATCCTATACAATTGTCGTCATCAATGAACTTAAAATTTTGTTTCTGTTATCAACATAAATTGGTGTATGAAATAGCCTCCAAAAGTATGATCTTACCTATTCTTTCTCAAATAACACCAAACAGAACTAAATCAGCACATTTATGAGTTAAGAGTATAATTACCTCCCGAAGCAGATTACCATGGATATGCCTGAACTCGTAAAAGTGCCTTTTGATATATTCCTCTAGCTTAGGAACATCTTGTTGTCTAAATATGTCCCAAAGAGCTCCACTCTCCGCATCATCAAGACTACATCTAGACACAATATGGTGTTCCTTTGGTAGATCACATTTCTCAGGATCTTTGTCTTCCTTGCATTCATTGTAAGCATTCAAAGCTTTCGCCTCTAATACGTCATTAGGATTCTCTATGACATTCTTAGTGTCATTTTGGATTACGTTTTCAACATCGACCTCAGCCTTGTTCGTATCGGCAAGCTCAGACTCGTCCAAAACATTCACTTCTTCCTTAATTTCCATCTGAACTCCAGAAATCTCTCTTTGATCTTGGGCAGCATGCTCTGCTTTGAGTTCTTTTATTTTCCGAAGTCTCTCAGGCTTAATTGTAACTTCTTTTAAATGTGTCAAGACATTAACCTAATGGAATGGAATAAGAATTAGCACAAGTATACGCCACAGTTTAGCACGATGTGGAATCAGGTAACTGCAACGACAATTGTGGAGGAACTAAAATTATTTGTGCAATGCCAAAGACTACACGGAGTAGCAGCCAAACATAATGGAAAACAATTTCCTCAAAGGCATCATTGCTTAAGTAGGCAAAATGGAGAAAAAAGAATAAACTATGTCTATGAGACCTATGATCAAATTGATATATATAGATATAGATATGAAAGCTACTGAAATTAGAAAACTGAACACAATACCGCATCAGACATATCACAATGAAGCTTTGTTACAGAATCTCCACGCCCTAGCTCTTCATGAAATCCATAAGCTATATAGGTTTTCGGCCCCATATCAGGTTTCAAAAACCCTGTAGGAAGCTTAGTAGCAAGATTAAAATGTCCATCTCGGGGATGTGTATACTCTTTAAACGGCAAACAGCTAATAAACTCAATGCCATGGCGAGGCAACAGCTGCTCGAATAAAGTGGAAGGAGGCCAGTCTTTCAGCTTTAGTATTGCAGGCCACCCCTTTTTATCAAATTGATCCTTGTTATATGCATCAGAGTACTGTTTGAAAAATTGGTGAACATTCACATCCCCCTAGGAGTCACCAATAAAAAAAGAAGTTTAAAAAGGAAAGATAAATTGCATTATCAAGAAAGCACATGAAAAATAAGTTTATATCTCATTCAGAATGCTAGGAAATGTCAACTAGCACCAGACAGATAGATATGGTTAACTAGAAAAAATATTTAGCATGCTAAAACTATAATGAAATCAAGACAGTAAACATGAAACTGATAGTAGTAGCATACTGCCATATTCTGGAAAATGTAATAGTATACAAAACAAAATGTAATAACACACATTGTTCCAGAATGCAAATTGCAATAGAAATAAACAAACCTCACACCAGTCAAGGCAACGAATAGCATTCACATTGAGACGTCTTTCAATTTCACGGTTTTTAATCTGTCGAAAAGCACGCCACATAACCATAGGTTCCCAACTCAAGCCAAGAGTAGTTTCAAGCACATTACTAACTATCACTGGCTCGCCCTTTAACCAATGCCACTGGAAATGTTTTAGATCCTCATGATCAATTTCTACAGCTGATGGACGGTATAAAGCATTGTCACTAGGATCTTCTCGAGAGGCTGCTTTGCATACCTTTTGGCTCATAACATTTTCTCCATCAAAACAGATGGAACAGGAACAACTTTTCTCAAAACATTCCGGCACATATTCAATATGATCTGCATCAAATATTTCTTTCGCTTCCACAAGCAACTTTGAAACGTAGTCATCTGTTAACAAGCACTTCAATTTCAATTTTTCTTTTCCACATCCACCCCTGGTTTTTGGTGGACAAAAAATGTCACCAGTTTCCATTAATTTCCATTCTGATGGAGAATACATATTATCCTCCAGCTTATTCTCCATCATAGGACCCTTCTTACTAAAATCCTTTTTGCCACCATGTAGATAATCAAACCCATAGTCATCATATGCAAAAGGCGGTCCTTTTTCACCTCCTTGCAAGTGCCCATCTCTAAGTTCTCGACAACAAATAAGGCAGAGGTCATAGGAACACAGAGGACAGCTTCTGTGGTAATCAGCAATAGATGTTTTACAGTTGTCGCTGTGTCATCATGGAAAAATTGAAGCCTTTAGAAATTATCAAAAAATATGAATTATTCAAAGTTCTTCCCGAAACATACCAATAAATGCGCTCGCCCACATCCATTGCTGCTTCATCGATTCGAATGTCTGAAACTGATACTCCTGACAAAGGCCCCAACCCAATAAAATATTTAGGATACACTTAATGAATCTAATTATGGAGTCACTACAAGCCTCTATTAACCTTTTATATCATGCAATAGAGTAATATCAAAATTGAACATATCCCATCAATACAATTAACAAAACTCACCAATCTTCATAGAGGGAATCATATAAATATTAATCAGTGTAAGAAAAACCACTTAACAAAAATACATTTTTTTCTCCCCAACATAGTAGCACATAAATATTTGCCTTTTTTAGGTTTTTCAGACCACAATACCTCTTCCATGTATGAATGCTACGATTCTATCAGGATGGTATGATTTAAAATTATTCATATCATTCATACCCACTTTCAAAAAACTAAAAAACTAAACATAGATATGAATGGTATGAATCATATTGACTCGTACATCATTCTTGGTCATACCTTAAGGAATGCAATTTGGAAAGTTTACGCTAATTTAGGCTAGAATATATATGTTATGTTGGAAGACAGAATTTGTTTTTTGTTAAGTAAAGTGGCTAGTTTGGTATATTATCTGTAAGTGCTCATATAACACACATCCAGCATGCTTCATGAAAAAGGAATTTTTATTCCACATAAACTAGGAAAACCTTGGATTCTAGCCTCGAGTTCCCTTTCTATGACTTGTTCTTTGTTAATCTGTTCAAGAAATGGCAGGAGCGCTTTTATCGTGTACTTAGAGTACTGATGCTTCTGCTCATCGCTAATTGTGAAGTTCGACTTCTCCTGAATCGTCACTTTCGCCTAGAAGCAGAAAGTGATTCGACGCATAAGAAAGGTAACAAAAAAATGTGGAAGAAAAGTAATAAATGCACAAAAAGTCAAAGAAACAAACTTCAAGGGGAATTTCCATGCGTAAACAACTTTTGCAATTGCAGTTATGTTGACAAACAGGACAAGCCTTAGCAAAATCTTCGGCTGACATCTCAGGGTACCTACCATCAGAAACAAAGGCAAATGAAGATTGTTAAATGCATGTAAGTCCTTTTAGCAAACAGAGCATTCCACAAATATTAGATATTAGTTATAGACTTATAGTGGTATAACACAACACAATGCTTTTCAATTTGATACTCTACAGCTTATCAACAAATTTTGATGAATGATAAATAACCTTTAGTTTGTGAGTCCTACAACAATACAATAAACAAACAATAATGCAATCTTTTAGGATAGCAATAAAACTTCGGTCCATTAGCATACCATTCTTTCCTACATGGCATACAAAACCGCTTCGTCTTACATTTAGTGCACCGGACAACCTGTTCTTTGTCATTTCTCTGACACTGATGACACATATATGATTCCAGAAATCCCTGTAAAAAATTACAATAAATCAACATATAATCAATGTTCAAAAGTATAATCTCGTAACCAAAAATACTATAGCATTTCCAGACACACTAGTAACTGAAGAGAATAACAAAGGGACTTTTCAGATTTTTCCTACATTATCATCCCGCTTCATTCCAACCCGTTTCCTTTCTCCACTGTCTTGTATCATCTTCTGTTGAGATTGAGACTCTCCACTCCCTTTTATCTCTTTTCCTTTACTACGTAAACTCCTTCTGTGCACCGCTTTCTCATCATCCATTTTAGCTGTTACAGCTACAACTCCATTCTCTACAAGAGAAGTTCCATTATTTTTCTTCTTTTCACGACGCCTCCTTTTCGCTACCTTTGAAATACCCTCATCTTCATATTCTATGATCTCCGACTCAATACACAATTTCTTAATCTTCTCCTTAGCCACTCTCCCAGACAACCTAACTGTCGAGAACTGCCCATTATTCTCTAACTTGCTATTTTCCTTCCCTAAGTCGTGATGCTGTCCTTTTTCCCTACCTATCACATTAGAGCCATTCTCTATCACCTCTACAGACATTCCCCCATTCTCCATCATCCCTAAATCCCCTTGCTCTTTCTCCAATCCTTCCTCTTCATCTTCCCCGCCTTCTATCATATCCACATCCTCTTGCTTCATCCCAATCCCCAGTCCCTTCTCCCTCTTAACCCTACCGCATCTTCTGATATATGTGTTGACCCCCTCTGATTCTCCAGTTTCCATGCAAACACCAATGCCCTCCCCACAAACTTGACTCATAATTCCACCACTATCGTTGTTGAGCACCTCCAAAGTTTCAGAAATTGAACCGCCGGCAACCAATCCTTCCTCTACTGGAACCTTGATTCCACCGTTACTTTCGAGCGTATCTGCCGACATTGGATCTTCAGCATCAGCCTTTAGTGAATATGTTGAATATGTATTGAATATGAAGAGACGATGAGACTCGAGATTTTGAGAGGAGAGATAAAAAAAAAAGAGTCCTAAATAGAAGTAGGGAGGCGAGGTGAAGCAGAATCTCCCCCAAATATATTTAAAAATCCCGCCTTTTTTTGGTTTGATATGAGGAAATTCATAGCCCTACTGCGTTGATTTGGAAAATTAGGGCAACTCACTATCTCCGATTTTCCCTCTCTTTCATTCTTGTTCGTCCAATTTCCAAATATACTCGTCAAATAATCTTTTACGTATTTGTAGGAAACAGAAACACTCAAATTGAAATATTTTGAATTTAGTTGGATTTTTAATAATTCTTTAATTTTTATTCACTTCAATTTTTTAAAATCTCTATTCTTTTTAGTTTGGTTTGGTTTACTCAAACCTTTATATTTTTATAATAAAAATAAATTTATTCGCCTTAAGTTTTGGTCTTATATGTCTATTTTTATGAATGATTATAACTTTTGTTAGTCTTGGGAAATTGAATGAAAACTATGTTTGTAATATTTTTGTGCATGTTCGGAATTATAGTTTTTTCTTAGTAAAAAAAATAGTAGGATAGTGACCTAATTATTAGAGAAATTATTTATGTTTGGCTCGGATTTATATAGCTAAATGTTCATCCCTAATTGATTGTTAAGTCTTGTTGAATAGGAAAAGTTATATTGTTTATATAAATGGACAGTTTAAACTTGATGAAGTCATTATAGGTTGAAGGATAGCGTTCAAGTAAATGCAGAAATGTTTGAATGAGTGTATCAAATCATTTGCTTAATTGGTTTTAACAGTAACAACTGCGGAATTTGTTATTGGGTTAGTTATTTTTCGTTATTACTTTCCAAGTCCGAACAACTATTATTGTAGAATTTATTAGTAGCATTTAATCTTAAACATGACTACTTGATAGTTACCAAAATGCGAATTTCTCTTTTTGTTTTCTAACGACATATAGATTTCGTTTAAAGACTAAACTACAAATAAATTTAAGTGGGGTTTTGATTGTCTTTAGCTATATTTGTAATGAGCTATTCTCTTCTGTAGGACCTAATATATATATACACATATATATGTGTGTGTGAGAGAGTTTAATTTACTGTTGATAAATAATATCCTATTTAGATAATTATTTATACAATAATGTTAAAAATGTAAAATGATTATATGAGTGACTGTCACTTTTCTAGATTCATAGGATTTATATCATTTATTTGTAGTAAATATTCAATGTGCGCGATTAGTATTTGATTCATATTGAACATCAATTTCAATGGAAAGTGTGAATTTATAATCATAACAAAAAATGTAAATGTATTACATGCTATATATTATGTATAGTCTTATATAGTTATTAATGTAGTAAATATTATATATTGATGCATCACATATCATACATGGTCATAAGCATTATATATGAACATGAAGCTATAATGCATTAGTTGATAGTTGAGCAATGCATTTATCTAAGTAATATAATGTATCAATGTAATTGTTATCATCCATTTCAACTAATATAGAAAAAAATCAAACCACCAAAATTTGAACAATGCATTAACTGAAGTAGTATAATGTATACATAAAAATAATATAATGCATGAGTACTATACATTTCAACTAGAGGTGAGCATGGTTTGGTTCAGTTACTGAACATAAAAAATAATGAAAATCGAAAAAAAATCAAAATAATCTTGAATCGAAAAAAAACCGAACAGAAATTTTAGATTCGGTTTTGGTTTTTCGGTTCGGTTTCGGTTAAAAATCAAAACCGGAAATATTGAATAAATAACTATTAAAAACATATTTAATAAGTAATATTTAATAAGTAATATTAATTAAATAATTATTTAATAAGTACTTCCTCTAATTTTTTTTAAGTGTCCTATTTCACTTTTTTTCTTATTTCTAAATAAGTGTTATATTTCAAAATTTTAGAGTATATTTATGACAATCTTTCAATTTTGCCCTTATTTAATACTTATTGGAATTTGATATTATTTGTATGAATGTATTTATTATGCTATTTAATAAATGGTATATAAGTAAAAAATTTATTTTATTGGTATGTGTGATTTAGTAAAATTGGGCACTTATTAAAAACGGATGAAGTAATATTTAATATCTATTTATATATTTAATAATTAATATTAATTAAATAATTATTAAATAATATGTTTCGGTTCGGCTTTCGGTATTTCGGTTTTTTAATGTCAAAATTGAAACCAAATCGAAAAATCAAAATTTTATAAAATCTAAACCGTAACCGAACCGAATTTATCAATTCGGCTCGATTCGATTCGATTTTTAATTTTTTACCATTTTTGCTCACCCCTAATTTCAACTAATATAAAAAAATCGAAAGACGAACATTTCAGCAATGCATTAATTGACGTAATATAATGCATAAATGAAAGTAATATAATGCACTAAGATTGACATCAATCAAGTGGAGTTTTAAACAAAATAAAATCATTGTACAATACTTTTTTCTATTTTAGCATGATTTTTATTTTGTATCATCATCTAATAATATAGTATTCCCTCCATCTCATTAAACATGACATCTTTTTTCCAGCACGGTTATTAAGGAGAGTGTATAAAGTAGTGTGTAAGAGTGATAAATGTGGTAGGGTCCACATCTTTTTGAAGAGATAATACTTACTATTTATGGAATGTGCTAAGCTTAGTGGGACGTTCCAATAAGGAAAGTGTGTCATGTTTAGCGGGACGGAGGGAGTACAAAAATTATATTCCCTCCGTCCTGCTAAACATGACACATTTTTCTTATTGGGACGTTCCACTAAGCTTGACACATTCTATAAATAGTAAAAATTATCTTCAAAAAGATGTGGACCCTACCACCTTTATCACTCTTACACATTACTTTATACACTTTTATTAATAACCATATCAGAAAAAAAATGTGTCGGCTTAGTGAGACGAGGGAGTAAGATTTAATACTATAATGCATCAGACGTACACAAAAAAAAAAAATGCATTATGACTTAACACATATGCATCACATTTGCAGTTGATATATTTGGAAGTTTCATTCAAATCTCATGTTTTGCGCACACCATTTTCGTTAAAAACTCACATACTATATTTTTCATCTCAATTTTAACCTTAATTAGTTATAACACGTGCAAACTATAAATATGAGATTCAATATGATCATTAATTTACTATGGTATGGATTAGAACGGCTCCTAGCTCTTATTTAGAGAAGTATTTTTCCTAGATCCATCTTCAAATATATAAAATTTTGAGTCGAAATTTTAATTTATTAAATAAATTCATCATGATATTTCTTTGTTTCCTTAATTGTTAAAATGTGAAATTAGATAATACTTCATTCATCTCATTTATTAAATTCAATCACAATTTAAGTTAAGGTATGTATAAATTAATGAAACGAATAAAGTAGTACTTCATCCGTCTTACTAAGCTTGACATTTTTTTTCCTGCACGCTTATTAAAGAGAGTGTATAAAATAATGTAAAAATGATAAGAGTGGTAGGATCCACACTTTTTTGAACATATAATTTTTACTATTTTTATAATATGTTATTTTTAGTGGGATGTTCCAATAAGAAAAATGTATCAAATTTAATGTGAAGTGCTCATCCGTCCCACTAAGCATGACACTTTTTTTCCAGTACGATTATTTAGGAGAGTGTATAAAGTAGTGTAAGAGTGATAAAGATGGTAGGATTAACACCTTTTTAAATGAATAACTTTTACTATTTTTGAAATGTGACAAACTTAGTGGAAAACGTTGTTACATGACTACTAGGAAGGAATCTATTATCTAAGTTTATTCACTTAAATATTGATTCAATTTAAATTTGAACGTGCGTGGAAATGAACATACTATAATGACATAATCCTAGTTTTTTCTACCTGTATTTTGTCTAATGGGACATTGTTCCACTATTTATCTTGCACCCCATGTTTGTTATATATTGAAAAAATATTATTATAAATCATTATTAGAGCATCCATAATAAGAGGTTCTAAAAGAAAGTTTTTCGGTGGTATTTTGTAATAAAATAATATTTTTTTGGTAAGATCCACATATTTTAGTGTTGTTTTTCCAACAGTGAGAGTCTTTCGAACGTGAGTCTCTACTTAATTTATATTTTATGATTTATATACTTTTTTGAAATATTTGTTATGAATGAAATTTATTAATTTCAATTAATGAATATGTAATTTAAATTTAATTTTAAATATTAATTTTAATATTTTTGATTTAATTAGATTAATTTTAATAAAAAATAATTTAAATACATTAATAAAAAACGAAAATTAAAATGAAAATACATTAATTGAAAACAAAAATTAAAATTACATTAATTAAAAATCTACATTGAAATTGAAATTACATCAATTAAAAACATACATTAGAAATTGAAGTTACATTAATTAAAAACCTACTTTAGAAATTAAAATTATATCAATTAAAAACCTACATTAGAAATTTAAATTACATTTGTGTCCGCTTTGTGGAGATAAGGATGAAACTATTGAACATATTCTTTTCCAATGCTCCAAGGTACGCGGAGCTTGGGATGAATGTTTAAGGTGGTTGAATATTCAGGCAGTTTTCCCGGCAAACGTCATACGACATTTCGTAAGCTTTTATGGTTTGTTTCGTGAGAAAGCAAGAATAAGAATATGTGCGTGCATTTGGGTGGAGATGGTGTGGCTAATATGGAGTTCGAAGAATGCAATGGTTTTCAAACAAGAAGCGTGGAATGAGAGGAAAATGGTGAACGACCTAAAGATTAGAACGTGAGATTGACTTGGTTGTAATAGAGTTCTAAATTTGAGATTTCTGGATTTACATACTTGGATTAAGAGTCCCTGAGGAAGTTTGTAATTCTTGTTTTTGTTGTTATGTGGAGATATTCTTCATTACCTCTTTACTCTCTTAATAAATATTCTTGTTTATTGACCAAAAAATAAATAAATTAAAATAAAGCTAAACTAAAGAATCCACCTACTTTTGATTTGATCACACATAATCATGTGTGTCCTAAGTTGCTCGGTAGTCATTTTCGATATATCTTTCATCAAAAACTTGTAATGCATGACTTTGGTGTGTTCCATTGTGAAATCTTGAATTGCGTTGGAAGTTTTCGCCAAATAGTCCAAGGCCTCGCCACTAGGCTCGTTAGCTTTAGCCTTCTCTTTTCTTTTGACCGCTTTTGTTCTAATTGGACATTCCTCTGGTTCTGCTCCTTGGGTTGAGTCGTTCGTGAAGCCTTCGTCCATGATGTTTTTGTCCCGTTTATTGGAGCCGATATCAGGCATAATTAGTTGGAATTTTTGTGTGTTTCGCAAAATCTCTCAACAATGACGGTATTTGTACTCCGCCTTTTTGGTTTGTTTGTACTCAGCCAACGCCTTGTAGGGTGAGAATCGGGAGTACTGGTCCCAATCGGGATTTCGGGACTCCTGATTCCCAAAATTGAAAAATTGTAAGTCCTGGTAAGAAAAAAAATTATTCCGATTAGTCCCGAGTGGTCCTGAAATTTTGAACGAGACCAATTGTCCTGAATTTTAAAATTAATTTTAGGAAACTAGAAGTCCCGATCGGGATTCGGGATTCCCAAGTCCCGAAAATTTTGATTTCTTCAATCCCTATCCCGGTCCCGATCCTAAAAAATTTGAGACTCGGGGTCCTGAATCCCAACGGGACTTGGGACGGGACCGGGAAAGTCCCAATTCCCGATCACAAATTCTGACCCCTAACGCCTTGTTATAGATGTCGTGGTCAAGTTGCCGCTTGCCCAAGCATCGGAGCACCGGTTGTAGATGGCGCAAAATTCCTGAGTCGTATTTTGAATATGACTCCAATGACACTTCAATTATTTTACAGTGTGACCCTTCAAATTTACCCGTTGAAAGAGTTGGTGATGCGTGTCCAATAGGCTTCGCCTTTTTTATTGTTGCTGTTCCCAACTTATTTTTAAACTGTAGTACGTGGCGTTGTTGAGTCCAGACTCACTGTTCGATAAAGGGATTCAGTATTGGGCACGAGGAATTTTTCCAGCCAATATACTTACAGTTTATTAAATAAACTAGTTCGCAAGAGTACGAATTCGTTGTATAAAGGTAAGTTGATCCTAAGTCGTATTCTCAAGGAAGGCTAAACAGGGCTTTATCTATGTTGCAGAACAGAAAGCAATTAAAAAGAAGGGTTTTGGATTTTTAATCTAATTAATCTATCTAGGCGAATGAAAATAAAGAATTTAAAATACAAATTACCTAGGCGAGAATTAATAAAGTAATTAAATCCTAAATCTAAAAACGAAGAATTAAGGAAACTGAATTTAAACATGCTTTGAATTGAGTAATTAACATGATTGAAAGATTTATATTGCTGAATTGAAAATTAAACAATAACAAAGCAGAAAGGAAATAAATCATAAAGCGAGAAAGAAAGCAGTAAAAGAACTCACTGATTGAAAGGAAAAATAATGCATTAAGAACTCCGGGTTCGAATCACGAACGAATCCACAACGAAATTGAAAGGAATGAACAGTTAAAGAAAAACTAAACTAGAGTATTTTCTCTCGTGGTCTAAACCCTAGACTAGAAAATAAAAACGTGAAGAAGAAGAACATCTGAAATATCACGCGTGGGTGTTTTAAATAGGAGAAGAAAAATTCGCCTGGCCAGCGTTCGCTACCCCCAAGTTCTGGTGCCTTGGATTTCCTCGGGGCCAGCGGTCACTAGGGGGCTAGCGACCGCTAGCCCCAAGTTCTGTCTTTGTAGAGTCGCATGGCTAGCGATCGCTAGGGGGCTAGCGACCACTAGCCCCCAGTTCTGTCCCTCCTTTGATAATCAAGCCAGCGGTCGCTAGGGGGCTAGCGACCGCTAGGCGTGCGTTATGCCTTTTTCATCCTTTTCTTCATCCTTTCACCTCTTTTCGCCCTTGTTTCTCTTCTCGAACAATGTTTCACTTTGTGTGTCGATCTTTACCTAAAATGTAACATATAGAGCACAAAAGCATCAAATCGAACGAAATAAGCAATACGATAGACTAGATTACGAGAGAAACGCGACCGAAAATAGATAAAACAGTTGCCAACGATGAGGCCTTCACTTATGTCGAGCCAAGTTTGACAAAGGACGATGTCATCCTCCTCGGAGTAGGCAATATCGGTTTTTGTACGAGTTGACCCTTTACGTATTGTGAGGGCAAGGGTCTCATCCGAAGCATCGTCGAAGGAATCGTTCAAGTTGATTCCTTCGAGTCCACCGGCCCCGCCGGACGAAGCGGTTGAAAATGTAGGAGATAGTTGTGAAGAAAATTGGAGAGAATATGGAGGAAATCCGTCGGAGAAGGGAAATTGTTGGCCGGAATAATTTTGGTTGAGATATTGTTGATTAGAAAATAGAAGAGAGTTGAATTGTGAGGGTGAAATTTTGGTTTGCAAAATTTACAAAACCGGACGGCGAATTGTCGAAGTTTGCACATTGGCTCCGACTTCGGAAGAGAAACTTATTGAATTCGTCTTCCATTTTTTTTTTCAAATTTTGGAAGATGTATTTTTGAAAAGAGATAGTTGAAGGATTGAAGAATGAAAATAGATGTGTTAAATTGTGGTGTTGAAATATGGTATTTATAGATGAAAATTAAATATTAAAATAAAAAAAAATTGAAAAAAAGAAGAAATGAGGGGGTCTTGGGTGACCCACCCCCCACAATGCGCGAGTGGCGCCGGATACCCTAGGCCAAGGCCAGCCTCTCGTCCCAACGACCCGCCTCCCGAGCTCATCGTCAGTAGTGCCGGTCTTGCACCTACGGCGGTCTCCTGGGTTGCCCGAAAGACCTGCACTGCGGGTGCTTTTATTATTTATTTGAAAATATATATTTTTAATCATATACCATATTTTTATATTTATCAATTTTAGGAATCATTAAAAATGATATTAAAATATTAAATATTAATTATATACTCTATACTATATGGATGTGATATAATTGAAATTAAAAAATTAAATAAAAATTTACTTGCCGTGCAGGTATTTCTATTACATAATTTGATGACATTTCCAAAAAATCTTCTATTAATATAATTTTGGAATTTAAGGAAATTGCTTTGAATCGAGTCTGGTCAACTCTTTTAGCCAAAAAATAATTAAAGATAAATTGTACTACTGTTATTTAATTTGGTAGAATCAATCATGAACATCTATATCCGAATGAAACAATGAGTATAGGGTTGAGGGTTTATACTTGGTGTAATTTGAGTATCTTATCCATTACAATAAAAACATTAAAACCTATTTATATACAATCGTAGTAGGCTTATACTGCAGATGGAAATGTTGAATGTAGGACTGAATATTTGAATTAATGTTTTTACTGCAAATATTTCTCATGTGTATGAATGCTTGATTTTGACATTTGGTTACGTTGTTCTTGTAAGCTCCATTTCGTAGACTAGTTAGGATATAAGTGGATATGATAAATATAAAATGGTGAGTTAGGATGTGATGAGTTAATTCTGGTATGAAGATTTGTTGATTGATAAGATAAGAATGTAGATAAATCTTATCTATTGTTTGGTAGGATGGTTTATACACTAGATAAAGATGTGTTATTATTATTTTGTCATTCTATTTTTGAAGAATTTACGAAAATACCATTATAAAAATAAGCACATAACACATATCAATAGGGGTGTCTATTCGAGTATTTCTTGTTTACATATTTTAGGGTTTTCGGGTATTACCCAAACCCAAATTTTTTTATTTATACTTATTAATTATATAATATTATATTTTCAATTTGCCCAATCGAGTCGCACCCAAATTCGCCTACCACATAGTAGCACCCAAATTCGAAAATCAAAAACTCAATGAGAGAGATGGAGTCAGAATCAAAGTAAAAATAGAAGACATGCATCACCCATTAACTTACTCAAGCCGCGTCGCGATCCTTCGAAAAATTGTAGAGCTGCTTTGTCCAGACCCACCGAATGAAACGCGGAAATAAAAGAGGTGCTACGGATAGTGAAGAAAAGAATGATAGAGGTAAAATATGAAAATGATATTGTAGTCCATATATTTTTTTTTTTTCGCTTTCTACTGTTCAAGTTAGTTTATTTTAATACTTGGGGTGAAGTGGGTTTATTAAACCCCTTCAACCAACACATATACACGGGCTTTACAAATAAACACGGGCCCATGAGTTTAGCACATTTCCTACCAAATATAAGTTAACATAAGTTCCGGTTAGCATATATAGGCTAAACTATGCTACCGAAAGGAGTCTAAGTGATTAATACCAATGGTCCTGGAAATAAGTTTTTTTAATACGATTCATATAATTTTGCTTGTTTGGAAATATCTACTCGACTCATTTGTACTACTATAATTTTTTTTTTGGCAATTTCATATGTATGAAATTATAAATATATCACACGATTTTGAATAAAAATATAGATTTAAAGAAATGACATATCTATTTACTTTATTAATAACCAAATAAAATGTCATTTACCTTTTATATTGATTCCTATAGATTTGATAAAAACAATTTTTGAATGAAGAAATGGATAAATAAAAAAATAATGATGAAGTGGAATCTTAAACAATTAACCTTAAACATTAATAAAAAAGGTAAAAAAAAAACATTAATAATTGACCACGTAGTCCTCCCACTTAATCTTGTTCGTGTTTAAGCAACTAATTTTCTCCATCTTTACGTTACCTATTCTATTAATGTCACTTTAGTAAGATGACACAAATTATATAAGAATAAAAGGTGAAAGTCAAATATAGAGGTATTTACTAGTATTTTCCATTAAAACAATTGTGAGTTGTTTTTTGATAAGAATCTTCTTGGACATAACAAACGAGCTGATGAGTCGGCTATTAATTACTAAACTAATTGAAATCTCTTTCAAACCACCTAAGACTAACCAAGTCTTTAAGAAATAAAGATTTATTTAGTCAATTGATCCCCATTTTTCAAACAAGTCTTTCATTTAATTACTAGGAATGATCATGCTATCTCATCACAGATGTGTAGTGCCCGGTCAACTCACATAAAAGAAGACGAATAATGATTAATGACAAATACAATAAATTTTAAATTTAAATTTTTGTGTGTAATTTAATTTAAAAACGATAAATGTACGATTCATAAAGCATGAAAAACTCAAAGAAACGAAGCATACCAAAATCCAGCAAAAATGAACGACACGGTTTCTTTGTTGCCTGTCATTGCAACCGTATTTGTTGTGTGTGTAGTCCCTTTCTCCCTCTCACTCAATTTCCAGCTGAAGGGATTCGGGTCAGAGGATGCAACCATACTCCTCGAAGGCGACGCCGTGATTTCAGTGGGCAAAATCGAGCTCAACAACGTGAATTACCTCTGCCGTGTAGGCCGAGTCATATACAACGGGAAGGTGCCTCTCTGGGACTCCAACACGGCCCAACCTGCAGATTTCACCACCCATTTCTCCTTCATCCTCGACACGCAGAACCGACCCTCGCATGGAAACGGGCTCGCCTTCTTCCTCGCACCGGCCCCCTTC
>JAPKLX010000085.1:354889-461613 GCA_026898415.1 Leonotis leonurus | reverse complement strand
TCTACAACACCACCACTACCGGCTCGTCGCTGAGCCAGATAGTCTCCATAGAGTTTGACTCCTTCGTAAACCCCGAGTGGGACCCACCATACGAGCACGTGGGGATCAATAAAAACTCCATTGCATCCGCAGTGACCGCACCGTGGAACGTCTCCCTTCACGACGGAGAATCCATCGACGTTTGGATCACCTATAGTGCCACTACAAGTAACTTGACCCTTTTCTGGAGCTACTCTGGTAGCCTCAACTCCACCCTTTCCTACCAAATAGACCTCAAGGATGTTCTTCCTCAGTGGGTCACTGTTGGCATCACTGCTGCTACAGGTATCAATGTGGAAAGCCACATTCTCGAGTCGTGGGACTTCGCCTCTACTTTGGATATTAAAGAGAATAGAAAAGAGAATATTAAAGAGAATGCGAAGTACACAGGACTGATTGTGGGCTTGGCTGTAGGAGCGTGCGTTGTGATTGCAAGTGGTGCTATGGTAGCATGTGTAGTGGTAAAGAAACGAAGAGACAGTGTGGTGAAGAAAACAGGAGAAGCTACAAATTTGATGTCACTAGGAGATGATCTTGAAAAAGGAGCAGCAGGGCCGAAGAGGTTTACTCATCAACAGCTTGCTTCGGCTACTAATAACTTCGCAGAGAACAGGAAACAAGGAGAAGGAGGCTTTGGAGCAGTTTATAAAGGTCACCTCATCGACCTTGATATTCCCATTGCGGTCAAGAGAATCTCCAAGGGATCTAGGCAGGGGAAGAGGGAATACATCGCAGAGGTCAAGACTATTGGCATGTTGAGGCACAGGAATTTGGTCCGCCTAATCGGTTGGTGCCACGATCAAGGCGAATTCCTGCTCGTGTACGAGTTCATGCCAAACGGGAGCTTAGACCGTCATCTTTTCAGCAAAAGCACTACCCTCGGCTGGGTTATCCGATACAAAATAGTCCTTGGCTTGGGATCTGCTCTGCTTTATCTTCACGAGGGGTGGGAGCAGTGCGTGGTGCATAGAGATATCAAGTCGAGCAATGTGATGCTCGATTCCAACTTCAATGTCAAGCTAGGGGACTTTGGACTAGCTCGACTCATGGAGCATGGGATTAATCCGGAGACCACAGGTTTAGCCGGTACACTAGGGTACCTGGCCCCGGAGTATATGAGTAGCGGGAGATTCAGCACGGAATCGGATGTTTATAGCTTCGGAGTCGTGGCTCTAGAAATTGCTACTGGGAGAAGACCAGCAGATCCTTTGGATGAGCAATCACAACAAGGCTTGGTGGGCTGGGTTTGGGATCTCTACGGAAAAGGTGAGCTTTTGTCAGCTGCAGATGGGAGACTGCAGAAGGATTTCGATCCGAGGCAAGTGGAGCATGTGATGATAGTCGGGCTTTGGTGCGCTCACCCCGACTGGGAACTGAGGCCCTCGATACGACAGGCGATTCAAGTTCTGAATTTTGAAGCAGAGCTGCCCAAACTTCCCTCAAAAATGCCCACACCCATATTTTACGCACCTGCTGACAAATCCCTGTCACTTGGCTCGTCCGATGAACCCCTCGTCACTTGCTTGAGTATCAACAAGGGCTAGGCCTGTAAATAATCTCTTGAAAACATGAAATTAGGCAGTTCAATCTATAAAATTAAAGTGATAATAAATAATGTTGTGTAGCTATATATATATCCGACATTGTTACTCTTCAGTTGACTGATTGAAGAATCACTTTCAAAATGATGTTTCATTTATGCAAAACTAGAGAGGAAAAACAAAAGAGATCTATTATGGAAGAGAAAATATTGCTGATCAACTTCTGAGCCCTCAACTAACCAAGTAGAGGGCTTGCAGCAACTTTATATAATAGCAAAGCAACTAAATGGCATGAAAAAACTAACAAAAAAACTCCCGTTCTACAAAATTCTCTTTGTGGGAGAAGCACATTTCACCCAGAGTGACCATCATACTCATCTATTCCACGATTAGCAAATTGTTCACCATCATTCCCTCGCCGACAGTTGGGAACTCGTTGGAGACCTTCCATTCACCATCCACCACGAACTTGATTTCGTATCTTCAAATGAATGACAAATTTAGAGACAAGAAAAGTGAAAAGTAATTACAATTTAATGATTTGCATTATCGTTGTCTACTCGTACCTTCCTGGTCTAAGCATCAGTGTGGTTGAGAATATTGTATATGAACCATTATAATCTGGCGAGAGGTGTTCCCCTTCGGTCCAACCATCAAAAGATCCCATTACTTGCACGTTCTGAAGGAAAGATGCATTATGTAATATCACATTAACACAACTATTCATGATATGTATATTTGACATCCAATCACGGGAAAAATCCATAATTATGTAAAGGCATCTTTAATTACCTCTGCCATTCCATGCCAACTTAAATGAACTTCTTGGGATTGTGCAGCATCCACACCCTTGATCTGTTCCACCAACCTTTTTTGTACAACTTTCATCATGACAAACATTATATAATAAGAAATCTATATAAATATGTAGGTTTCATATATATGTATCCCTATACCAACATAGTATTATGTAACTTAATAGTTAATAGTTCAAAGTTTCAAACTATTCTCATCGTACGTGGGAATCTTGTTTGAAAACTTTTAATTATAGTATCTTCTTTATAGAAATACAATATGGTAGGAGACAGTATCTCTGGCGAGTCTAGGCAAGTTTTAACACTTATATGATCAATCATAAGATCCAAAAGAATTTACATGAAAACATAATTCTGCATAAATAAGTTTCCAAATCATAACGCAAATCAAAACTATGATCCTTTCTCAAAAAGGAAAAATATTATTTTTGTTTTTTAACAATTTAAGTGAAGGTTGAGATTTCAAATAATTGCTACAAAATAATTCATACTAACAACTCTCAAATAATTTCTAGAAATAAAAGAGATGTTTTTTATCTTATAATTCACAGAGGTTTTTTGATAAAAAATGCTAAAGTCCCCTAAATAGAACTAGTTTTTACCTTCAATTCTCGAGAGGAGGTGATTTTGAATGTACTTCCCATTAATCTTTCTCGAACCTTCTGGAATATCATAATTAACGATTTCTTCTGCCAAACCAGAAAGAGCCTACGAGTAAAATTCAAACATTTTATCCTTACACTTTAACAAATATGTTCGTCAGGTTTAAATAATATATGATGCAGCTGCCAAAGACATACCTGAACTTCAAGTTCTATGTCTGCAAGTTCACTCTTGAAATCGATTAGTTCATATTCCTTAGCTTGTAACTACATAGTAAACGAAAAAAACAAAAGTTTTGCATCATATTGCAAGACCAGGCCTAGACAGAAATTGCTCATGATGACAGCATTTGAATCTATTCATTTGATCATCAATGCAGCAAAATTTATTAATAGAAAAAGGTTATAAACAAACCTGGCGTTGCAGATACCTATTCTGTTGATTTGCATCCCTCAGTTTTTTGAGTAGAGTTGTTCTTTGAGAATCAACAAGTAATGCCTTCATCTGTAATGGAACAATACCACTAGCCACTATCAACAAAGCACTGACAAATGTCCATTACAATAGTACTAACACTAACAGTGAATTTAGATGATCTAAGATAAGATGTTATTTTTCTTTTTTTTTTGCTCATTGATTTAAATCTAAATAAAACACCTCATCACTTGTAGGGACTCGTTCAACCGTCTCATTCGCCAAGGTTTCAGGATTAGATTCCTCATCCTTGGTGAAATTCTGAGTTTTGACTGCTGAGAATTCCTCCTCCAAACTAGCAGCACTACAAAATACTTTTGAAGTTCGGCTACAAACAGAACCCTTAACATTCAAACCCCGATTCTGTTTAACGAAGCACGGCATTTCCACTCGAGGCTGATCAATTCTTTTCGAAGAGATCCTATCCGTTAACCCAGTAAATCATCAATGGAAAATAATAACACTCAAAAAGCATAAACTATAACTAAACCTGAGTGCAATCAATAGGAACGGAGTCTCTTTAACAATTGCAATAACTTTGAAGTACCTATCTTCAACACTGACTTATACCTATTAACTATTGAATATCAATGGAATTATACATTCAAAAAGCATTAATTGGAACGAAACCTCATTCGAATTGATGTAACAAAGAGTCTCATTTAAATATGTGAATAAATTTGTAAGTACTGAACACCATCACTAAATTAAGAAAAGAAACATTAATTCGAGGTTGAATTGATAGTCACCTGGCTATAAAGGGTTGGCCGGCGACGCTGAACATATTGCACGCCATAATTCTAAAAGAAACAACGAAATCAGAAGCAGAGAAGCAGAATATTATGAAAAAGGTAATGATAATTGGTCAGGAAAGCAAGTTATATAAGAGAAAATTGTGACTAAAAATAGTAATCATTTTCCAGAGTCCAGAGAGTGAACTGAGAAGACGAGATGCCACTCAACTATGCGTGCGTCTCATTGAGTTGAATGTGAGGCAGAGAAGCAGTCGGAGCGCGCGCTCTTCGCCTCTTCACGGGGATATTTTGCACGTGTTACAAGATTGAAGAATATTGCACGTGTTACCAATATATCATTCTTATTTGGATTCACCTTATTTTATTTTATCACTTTTTTATTTTATTTTTAGTATATCCAAAGCCTCAAGAAAATATATAAATAAAAAAGTGTTGATTTTTTTAAGAGAATGTGTCAAAGATCGCGATATTTGGATTTACCTTCACCTTACAATGAATGATTCAACCACGATTACAAATTTCAAATGTTAGTCCAGAATTCACTGATTACCTATATGTAAACAAAATATTATTGCAGCTTTTTTTATTGAATTATAAATCTTATAAAGATAATATTGTGTAGAAAAATATTGTATCGACTTTCTTTATTTTTCGACTATGTATCTGTAAACACCTTTTTTAGTTTATATTAAAAAAGATAATTTATTACAAATCTATATATTTATATGGGAATAAATCATTTCATTTACACTTAAAAATGTAGTGAATGTTAAAAAATTTAATATATGTTTAAATATATTGAGTATATATTTTAATATATTTAAAATTTATTAAAAAGAAAAGGTATAAAAGTTAAATTTTTGGCTGCATAGCCCGTGACACGTCTGGGCGGAGCATGAGCTTGTGTATAAAAATCATGTACTGGTTTGGACATAAGAAAGCCTGATCAAATTAGCTTATTGTCTTTGCTACTTTTAACATATTTATCGTGACTCATTGTCATTCCTATTCATGATTGCATATATTTAGTGTGTTTTGAGCTTGACTTGAATTTTTGAGATATTTTTCGAATTTGATTCAAGTTTGACTCATTTGATATTTATATTAATGATTTTTGATTTTCAGCAAGTCGTATAAATTTTTTATTTTTAAAAAATTAGTTATTTTAATTTGAGATTTGACTAAATGCTCGATTGAAGGTTAGATGGAAGGCTCAATAAGATGCTCGTGAACAGATGAACTCGAACATGTTCACGAACATAACGAGCCGAACATTATCAGGTTTGAGGTTGACTCCATAAAGATATCGAACTCAAAATCAAATTCAAATTTAACTTATTTGGTATCTGAGTCGACTTCGAATTGACTTTTTTCTAATCATGCCCAGAATAACTTGCTAGTTGCTCTATTTGTTTTAGAGCCCTAGTTGAGAGAGTGCAAAATTTATGATTTAAGAAAGAGAGGTTACATTTGATATACATTCATCACTGTAAATCAGTTTTATACACATGAAATAATAGCTTTTCTCTCTCAAATCTTCAGCCAAGTTTATCTTTGATACATTGGACAACATAATGCTCCATTACTTATCATATTTGTACATCTTAATAAGGGTCGATATATGTATTGGTTTAAAATAAAATAAACTTTGTTAATAGAATGAATTTAGAAAAAGAATGGAACAATTCATTCCCCATTTTTATGATTTTTTAAGGAATGAAATAATAATTGTTTAATTATATTGTATTATTATAGTAAAAAGATTATGTTACTCCAATCTCATTGTTTATATGGAACAAACTCGATCCCAACCCACTATTATAGCGGGTCAGACTTAGGTTGTGATGCTTCAAGAAAATGGTCTAACAAATAATCATTTGAGGTTTTTCGTAGGCATGTTATGTGTTTGGGTTATGGATTAAATTGATGGAAAAATTATTCTGTTTGACATCTCTAATTAAACACATGGATTGAGCACGTGTTGGGCTGTCTAGAGTTGTGTTGATTTAGACCACTTGATAATCTTATATCTACTTGTTGGTAGGGTTGTAATTAAATTGAATTGAAACGACTACCATTAAGTTTGAGTTAGGTTCAAATTCTGAAAATGAAACTCGAAATCGATCCGATAAACAAAAATCAAGTTCGAATTTGGTTCATTAGTATTTAAGTTAATAGTGAATTCGAATTTGAGTTCGAACTCGACTAGAGTTTGTTAAATATTGGAGTTTTAGATTGTTAAAAATCTCGTTTATTAAAATTATTTGTTATAATATATATTTTGTATTTATTTGATAAGTTTGTGAACTAGTTTGTATATAAGTTTACGAACTATTCGAATCTCAGCTTGCTTTTAAGGTTTGTGAACAAGCTCGTCAACTAAGTTCATGAACTATTTGAAGTTTAGCTCGTTAAAAATATATTTACATATTCGCGAACCTTCCAAACCGAATACTATTAGACTCAAGTTCGGTTTAGAAAATAATTAAGTTTGGTTCTAAGCTCAAGTTCAGTTCATTTAGTGGACGAACGAATTTCAAATGAACTTTTATCAAGCAGAGTTCAAATTGTTAACCTACGTACGGTTTGGTATATTTAGACATCTACTTGTTGCTAGGGCTAACAAAAATAATTTGCGAGTACACTTAACTAATAATATGTCGGTTTCAAGATGAGTTAGATTGACCCGATATATTTTTTGCCATGATTATTCGCTAGTTGTGCAAAAATAAAAAATAAATAAAAAACTACTCAAAAGTTATATTGATCATTTTTTCTTCATTTGACCCAATGAACCAAGACTGGTCTGGTCCAATCCGACTCAACCTAGCCTACATGAAATTCCCGAAAAAGTTTAATAAGTCATTTCTAAAACATAAGTAACAATTATTTTTCAAAAATAAAAATAAATTACTTCATTTTTTATCATGGGGAATAATTAATACCAAGATTAGTAAAATGAATGAGTATTTATGTATTCATGCGTTTATTGATATTTGATACCTACATAAATCATCATTCCTGATTAGTATTGCATATCATTCATGTGATAAGGAACGAAAATAATCATCATTTTATTTCCAAATCATTTATATACATACCAACCATGTAATAACAAAACCATAACCATCTATCATTTCATTCCTAAATCATTCATCTATACTAACTATATATACCCATATTACTATTAATATAGTGGACGCTCTTGTTTGTCAAAAATGGGGTGAGGAACCAAAATAAGGTGCGAGTGTAGTGGTCATCCCGAGTAATAAGGCTGGCCAAATATGCATCTTATGTATTAATCCAAACATGATATATATAGTGGCACTCATCTTTCGTTAATTTCTCTATTGATCTCAAAGCAGAAACCAAAAAGAAAAAAGAAAAAAGAAGAAGAAACAATTGTTTGGAGTGGAAATTAAAGCTAGCGTCGAGAAAAGTAATATAATGGCTGATGAGGATCCACAGGACGTAGCAGACCGCGAGCGCATATTCAAGCGTTGCGACACAAATGGTGACGGGAAAGTGTCGGCCACGGAGCTCGGAGAGGCCCTCAAGAAGCTCGGCTCCGTCTCACCCGAAGAAGTCACGCGTATGATGTCTGAGCTCGACACCGATGGGGATGGCTTTATATCGTTTGACGAGTTCCTTGAGTTTGCCAAAGCCAATAGGGGACTAATTAGGGACGTTGCCAAGATTTTCTAGTTTTTCCTTTTTATTTTTGAATTGTGATTTCAAGATATATGTGGTTATTATATCTATTACTATTATGCATGGATGTTTATTAGTTTTTAATTTTTAACTGTAGTAGTTTGTGCTAGCTAATTATATTCAAAATTGATTGTGCGTGTTGATGTATATTGTTGAATTTACTAATTACGACACATGAAATACATCTAGCAATTAATGCAAACAACAAAAGGATGGATGAGGCCTCAATTAATTATTAATGTAACGTTGCCCCTCTCTTGGACTGGACTTGAAATGGGATCTTTTTATTTCTCACCACAACTCAATAAATTAATTTCCTCTCTTTTCTTTCACCTAAAGATTAGAAGACCAACCTAAGCTGTAAGGCTGTAAGTTAAAACTTGTTTGAGAGGAACGCAGTGATAGACTGATAGTTAAGGCGCTAAACCTTGTACAGTATGAATCTTCACCAACATATTTGATATTTCATACCTAAATCCAGAAACAAACCCAAATGCAATTCTTATCCCCCAAAATATCTACTCTCATTACTCGTCAACGGCGTATTATCAAGAAAACTGGGCCACTATGCTTCTACCTTAAATCCCACCAATACTCTCCACAGATTGAGGCTACATCTGCGGAAATATGCAAGATTCTGAAGCTCAACAACTGGCAATTTCTATTGGAATCATCGCACGTCGTACAAGATTTGAACCCAGATGTGGTCCATTCGGTGCTGCAAAGAAGCCATATTTCGCTTCACCCGCGGCGCCTTCTTGATTTCTTCCACTGGTCGAATCACCACCTGGGTGGTACTGCTAATAATCTCAATTCCTGTTCCATTCTTGCATTGATTTTGTGTAGTTCTAATCTTTATGCACCTGCCATAACTGTACTCGCCAAACTGGTCGAGGCACGGGTTTCTGCTTCTGATGTTCTTGACTCGATTCTGAAATTGTGCAATGAATGTGCGAGGTTTAGATCAACAGGGGTTGTGTTTGAACTGTTGATTGATTTGTATAGGAAAAATGGCATGTGGAGTGAAGCTGTTGCTTCGTTTTTGGCCGGTAAGGGGGGCGATTTTAGGATCAGTTTGCTGTGTTGTAATACTCTGTTGAAGGATTTATTGAGGTGTGGGAGGATCGAGTTGTTTTGGAAGGTATATGGGGCAATGTTGGAAATGAGAATCGATTTAGATGCTTACACTTATGTTAGCGTTATTACGGCTCATTGCAAGGTTGGGAATTTCAAAGAAGCTATAAGGGTTCTTATTGAGATGGAAGAGAGAGGTTGTGATCCGAACGTGATTGCTCATAACATCATTATCAAATCGTTATGCAGAAATGGTTCCACTGATGACGCCTTGCATCTGAATAGGGCGATGGCTGAGAAGGGGTTAGCTCCTGATCAATATACTTTTAATATACTTATTGACGGGCTCTGCCAGCACAAGAAATCTTCCGAGGGAAAGTTACTTTTGCAAGAGATGTATGAGAAAGGCTTACACCCTGATCATGTTGCATATACTGCCTTGATTAAAGGGTTCATGAAAGAGGGTGTTGTGGATGAGGCCTTTCAAATCAAGGATAAAATGGTTTCGCGTGGAATTAAGTTGAATTTGGTGACATACAATGCTATTGTACATGGTCTTTGCAACACGGGGAACATGGAGAAGGCAGAAAGTGTAGTACATGAGATGATCAATTTGGGAATAAATCCTGAAATCCAGACATACAATTATCTGATTTATGGACACAGTCGGGAGCATAATATGGAGATGGTCTCTAAAGTTCTGGCTTGGATGAAAGAAAGAAACTTGGCACCTTCGGCATACATGTTTAATGCTATAATAGATGAATTGAGTCACACAGGGAACCTCGAACAAGCACATCTATTATTGAGGTATATGTCTGAAAGTGGTATGAAGCCCAGTATTGTTTGCTATGCAAACATTATAAAAGGTTATGTGAAAGAAGGTAAATTTGAAGAGGGAAGGATGATATTAGATGATATGTGGCAGAAAGGTATTTTTCCTGATATTTTCTGCTACAATTCTATTATTATTGGTCTAAGCAAAGCCAAAAGGATGGATGAGGCAGTAAGTGTTTTCATTGCAATGGGGAAGAAGGGAGTAAAACCAAATGCCTATACATATGGGTCATTGATTTCAGGATATACTGAGATTGGTCAGATGGAGATTGCCGAAAGGTATTTCATGGAAATGATTGATCAAGGTATAGCTCCTGATCTTTATACTTATACATCTTTTATTGACGGGATCTGCAGAAACGGGGACACATTTCAGGCCTTTTCCATATTAAGTATAATGCTAGAACGACATTTACTTCCACCCATGCATATTTACAGTGTGCTTATAATTGGCCTTTCAAAGAGTGGGAAAATGGTAGAAGCAATGAGAACCTTCTCCTGCTTCTGTGATAAGGGGTTGGCCCCTGATGCTTATGTTTACACTTCGCTCATTTCTGGTTTTTGTAAGCAAGGTGATATGCCCAAGGCTTTCAGTCTTTACGATGAGATGTCTCAGAAGGGTATAACTCCTAACATTGTCACTTATAATGCCTTGATTGCTGGGCTGTTCAGATCAGGTGACTTAGTTAGAGCTAAGGAAGTATTTATCGGATTGCCTGATAAAGGCTTCTCACCTAGCAAGGTTACGTATGCTACAATGATTGACGGGTACTGCAAGTCTGCAAATTTGGATGAAGCATTTCGATTGTTTGAAGAAATGCAACTTAAGGCTGTTCAGGCTGATGCTTTTGTATACAATGCTCTTCTTGATGGATGTTGCAAAAATGGTGATATGCAGAACGCTTTGTCTCTATTTGATGAGATGAAAGAGAGAGGTATAGCATCCGTACTTACATTCAACACAATTATCAATGAGTTTTGTAAGTTAGGAGCTTTGGACAAAGCATTTGAGTTGCTTAAAGATATGGCTGACAAGAAAATCATGCCAAATCATGTGACCTTCACAATAATAATCAGTCACTATAGCAGGATGGGTGATATGGAGGAAGCAGAGAATCTTCTTTCGGAGATGCAAAAGAAGAATATAGTGCCCACAATTGTCACATATACGTCCATTTTACATGGTTACAGCAAAGTAGGGCATCGGTCCAAGATGTTAGCCATATTTGAGGACTTGGTGGCTAAGGGTATTGAGCCTGATGAAGTGACATACAATCTGATGTTTGATGCATTCTACGAAGGCGCAGATTTGGACAAAGCATTGAAGGATTGGAATGAACTTTTGAGCAAGGGTGTATTGAAAGGAAAGGTTAGTGAAATGCTGATAGGAGCATGGTGTGGACATGAAGATATTTCATCAGTGTTGGCCTTACTTGCCAAAATGAGAGAGCAAGGATATACGCCTAGCACGACTACGTGCAGCATCTTGGCCTATGGTCTGCAAAGAGTAGGTTACAAAGAAGAACTGCATAAAGTTATTGATGCTAT
The DNA here is from genome assembly GCA_026898415.1 of Leonotis leonurus. Lineage (NCBI taxonomy): Eukaryota > Viridiplantae > Streptophyta > Magnoliopsida > Lamiales > Lamiaceae > Leonotis > Leonotis leonurus. The sequence continues at coordinate 450,216 of JAPKLX010000085.1, read as the reverse complement.
GGTGAGCCATGGCTGGATTCCTCCATTGACTAGTTTAAGCGACTTAGTCAACCAATATCAACAGGACGATATCCAGAGAGATCATCCCATTCTAGCAGCACCTGAAGTTGCTTCTCAGATTTAGTTCTAATTGATTGAGAATTTTCATCTGCTAGAGGCTGATGATGTCCTTACCAGATTGTTATGGAATTTTCATCACTTTTTCTTTCAGAGGTATGCTATTTTCTTCGATTTACATAACTTTTATTCTTGGGAAGATATACATTTACGGCCAGACCTTTGAGCAAATTTCAGAGAGAGCCCCATCCTTAATACTAAGTGCAATTTTATTAGTTTTGACGTTTTGTCACTGTTTCCAAAATCTAGGATCGGAGTAAAACTATGGATGGCATCAAGTCCGATGTTATTTTGAATACAAACTCTCACCTCTACATCTCGACATACAAAGCACGCCAAGGGAGGTTTGCAGCAGTGATTGGGGAGTCCACCTACGAAACTCACTTTGGCTTTCATCAACCAAAGGTGGCAAAGTCTTTATTGCGGTCGGCCTACGAAAACCTGTACTGAGCCAACTTTCTTGTCTGAGGGTGATCTCTCTCTTTCTTTAGTGTAGTTGGCTTTGAATATGGTACCGGTAGTCTTCATCTTAGAGCTAGCTAGGACAGGAATGAGAGTGTTGTTTGTGGGACAATGGAGGATTGGCCAAACGCTTGGGCAAGGAGAAGCCATGTTGACTACGCAAAAGAGCTCTTCAGGAGACCGTAGTGGGTCTTTTCCTACCTTATAAAGTCAAGTTTCGTCCGCATCGAATCGGGTCTTTGACAACGGAACCGGAGAATTTCCGCATCGAATCGGGTCTTTGACAACGGAACCGGAGAATTCCCACTACTGGTGGCAGGCCAGGCAAGCTATGATTAATAATATCAGTATGAATTCGTAGCTACAACTTGAACGAATTAACATGGAAAATAAGTTTTTTATTTTATTATTTATTATTTTATATTTAATAATATTAAATTATATCTTAATCAATAAATCATAGTCGAAAAATGAGAATTAATAAAAATTTTATTTATTTATTAGACATATCAAATCATTCGATTAATGTCGCCCGCCATTTTCACATGAAATGAAACTTTATTCTGTAAAAACCAATAATGATTTCACCTTAAAGATTTTCATGCAGACTACTATGTTAAAACATGTTATATTTTCAAAAATTCACTTGCTAAAACATAAATAGATTTATTGAGTTGCATCATCAGAATGGTAGATATGTGTGTTACGGACGATGGTAAACCCCTGGCCGCTTGCATTTTAATTCTTTTATTACTATTTACATGAAATTTTAATTTCACGAAACAGACAAAGAACCTATATTCGACCTTAAAAGCCTAATATTCAAACATGCCAATATTAATTATGAATGTCCCAAATCAAAGTAAGTGCACATGAGGTTCATAGTAAGAATCAACAAAGGACTCTAATAGAATAGCGAAGGAAATATTTATGTCATTTTTTTTCACTCAACTGAAAATGTGTTTCCTTTGCTGTTAAGCTTTCCCAGCAGATCCAAATAGACGCATCTTCTCAGCAACCACAACTTTCATTGCTTCCTTCGCAGATGTCATTACGTGGATGAGATCTTTCCGAGCAACCGTTAACGAGTTCATGTATGCCTCTCGGACCTCCGTGTTCACGTTGAATTTCCTTACTCCCAGTCTGATGCATTCCTGTTTATTCAAGTGCTGCGACTTAGAGGAGGAAGCTAAGGTAAAAAATTTATAAATCTATATCTTAAGACTACCATAATGCACTCACCTTAATAGTATCCTCGTGCAAGCCAGAGGCGCCGTGAAGAACAAGGTGAACTCCTTTTTTCGAAGTTAAATCATATATATCCTGTTGTTAAAAACGAAAGAAGTTAAATCTGCCAACTTGCTTATAAATACAATTCAAGGAAGTTAAGGAGCAATCAAAGTGCAACAACATATTCAGAAGTAACCAGTTTCACTGAAATTTTCCATTAATTAATACTCCCTCCGTCCCACCAGGATTGGCCCCTTTGACCAAAACTGTGAGTGCTTTTTGGTCAAAGGGGCCAAGATTAGTGGGACAGAGGGAGTAATACATTGTCGAGTTCAAACATAAATTTAAACAGACAGCAAATAATGAGATTGAATGTGTCCCTCTGATTAAGGTGACTGATAATATTTTTAGCACAAACATTACGTTTAAGAGGCTAATAAGAATAATCCTATAAATCTAAATATACTTGAAAAGTTCAAATCTTATCCAACTCAATTTTTAGAGATATATATCACACGATTGGGAGGAAATGCACCATCTCTTAAATACCAAGACTATTGCCATATTATACAGGAAAGCAACACTTTGAAATTAAAGTAATTTACCTTAAGCAAATCAAGTCTTAAATTTGGACCACTAGCAGGATATTTTCCATGAACATTTCCAATGCAAACGGCCAAAGCATCTATACCAGTTGCATCAATGAACTCGTTTGCCTGAAGTTTGCAACATGAAATGATTTTAGAACATAATACCTTTGAAAATCATTTAATAGGAATCAGCCCTTCATTTTCTTGAAATGAGGTGCATCTTGGGTCCCCTTTGAATTAAATTTCCCTTATTTTTTCAAGTAGGGGGAGGAGGGCACCTGGTTGACATCAGTTAATCTCGATTCATAATCTTCTACAGTCAAATCGTCTTCTGTTCCGGACAATCTTCCCAGCTCAGCTTCTATTGTCAAATTTTTAGAATGTGCTAAGACCGCAAGGTACTTGGTGTATGCAATATTTTCCTCGAAGGATAGATGAGAACCATCAGCCATGATTGAGTCAAATCCCTGTCCGTTTGCCAAGTACATATAATCATAGTTGGTTACTTTGTCTCTTAAGGTAACATTCTATTTTAGGGATAAATTCTAAGACTATTACCACCTTTTAAATTCCTTTATTTTAATCATTTTCTACAAATTAAGGACCCAACATTTCTTCTTCTTCCACTTCACTCTAATATTATCTCTTCTTAGGGTGAGGTGGAGGAAGAAGAAATGGTGGTATTATAATTTAAAAAGAAGGGAGAGATGAAAAAAAAGAAGGAATTTAAAAGGTGAGAGTACTCTAATCCCTCATTTTATAGAGAGAAATTTATACCTCAAACTTCAAAGAGAACGCAAACTAAGAGTGGTAAACTCAAGGAGTCCAGATTGACCAAAGAAGAGTTTGGCCAACTGAAAAGGAAGAGCTAATAATCTAATTTTTAGAAGTACAGAAATCAAGAAGCTCACCAATTCCAGAATCTCCAATAATTCTTGCTTCGAACTTCCATGGTCAAAGTGAACTGTTATAGGAACCTGTAATAGAAATTATAATTAATAACTCAAAAAATCACACTAAAAACTTGGTGACGAACTCGGGTCATATCATATATAATGTAATCAGAAAAGATATTATTCAGACAGAATTGGATATAAATGTCAGTTTATCATGATTGAAGAACAAATAAGGCCACTAGGAATTACTGTGCTACGGCCAAGCAATTATAATACTTAGAAATAAGAGAACAATTGTCCACTTGATACAATGAGAACTGAAAAGATATGACAGCATAAAATGCCATACTCCAAGAAAGAATTTTCATTTGGAAGAGTAATATTCACTGAAGCTCCTTTCAATAACTATGTCCCCTTTGGCTTTAATTATTAAAGATTGTGCCATAAGACAGTTTTATTTCAAATTATAATTCACTAGGCCGGTTATCCAGCTAGACTCTGGGCATGAACTCTACACGGTTCTTATGTATATGGCCAATTGGAAAGTTCAATATTGAAATCACTGCCTCACCACATCCATATATAATATCTATGTGCAAAGCTTTGATTAAGTAGATCACTTGAAAATGAGGAGGCAAGTTTTAGATATTTAATTAAACTAATGGAATGATATGTGTGGCGGACATAAAATTTAAAAGATTTGAATAATATAAACGAATGTAATTATAGTTTTGAAGAATTCTAGATCTAAAAGGATTCTTATTTTATATCAAAGAGATAAAATCTAGAATAAATAAATCATTCTATCGCCCTTGAAATAAATATATTAAGATGGAGATTTTAGGTAAAAATAATTTTAGAAAAATCCACTAAATATTTTAAATGTGTCTAATAGCTTAAGCTTTCGGATGAGAAGGTCATGTGGCAGAACAAATGCCTGATAATCCTGTAAGTTTGCACCTAAAATTTACGAACGAGGGACAAAGAATTAGTGTTGGAAGAAGAAACTCAACTCCTCTTCGCACAGGGTTTTGGTTTTCAAGGACTTTGTTTCTTCGCTTTAACTCCTACTTGATTATTATTTTCAGTTAACGTTTCTCTTTACTCTCAGTTTTCAACATGTGCATTCATTTGGTGTATAAACTTTTTATAATTTTCTCATGTTCTGGTGCAACTCACACTAGCTCGTTCAGCGGCAAAGATACAACTGGCTATCAATGGACCTGCTCCTTGTTTGAAGGCACCGGGATGGATCTGCAACATAAGAAACATCTAACTTAGCCAATTGATTGGGAAATATAATTAGTGATTAAATATGCATACACACACACACACATATATAATACATCTAGCTACCATACACTGATAATTGCCCTACCTTCCAACGTACAATTTTTATACAATAACTACAGCATTGGCTGGAGGATGTCATATTTAATCCAGAAAAACGGGATTCATGAAGATCTTTAGAAAAAAAAACATAGGTAAGTACAGCTAAAATCACTCAAAAATTGATATTGAAGATCTTATCAGGCAAGTCATAAGTGTACAGTTTATGAAAGTGCAACAAAAGCATACCACCTACTCTGTAAAACACACTTAAGGGGAAGGCGTTAGATAGAGGAATTCTTATTTACTGCTTAAATTGCAAAAAACAATCACTGAAACGAAATTAATGACAAATTATTTAATGTGTTATGGAAACTCGAGATACTAGATGAGATGATGGAGGAAAGTTTTAATTAGGGAAGAACCAAGATATGAGCTTAAGAATTATTCAGTACTATATTAGGGACAACAAAACACAACTTTCAACACAAAGCTAGCTTCTAGTTGCGTGCACAATTCAAACCTGCAAAATCGCAGGACTCTGTTGCTCCTCTGCAGCAGCAACAACTGCCTGAATGCCTTCCAGATTATAGACATTAAAGGCCCCAATAGCATAACTGCCTTTTTCTGCATTCTTTCATATGTAAATGATAGTCAGACTCTCGTAGAAATAAAGCAAAATTACAATGAATGAAAGAGATCTTACAAGAAGAAGTTCCTTTGTTGAAAGCCTGCCTGGATGAGTCCAGTTTTTAACAACTTCAGCTATAGCTTTATTATCACCAACATTTCCTGAGAGTTGAAATTATTTGTGAATATGTGAATCATTAACATCCAGCGGAAACTGATATTGCAGTATCTCTAATGACAGTACCAGGAAAAACAATATAGGGGATGTCTGGATGCCTGCTTTCAGGTCCTAGTTGCCATAAAGGTACCCCAGCCAGAGCTTGGCCCACAACTTTGGCTCGTTTTGCTTCTAGAGCTTTTGTAGCAAGGTCCGAAGAAGTAATTCCACCCTATAATAGATTACATATGTATATATTGTTATTGGCTTAAATGGAAGCAACCTCTCTCTCTCTCTCCCACCAGGCAATAAATGAAATTCAATGCAATGACAATAAAGTTGCATTGAAGTTAATAATTTATAAAAGAAGAAAAATTATCCAGTAATTCATATATGGATATTTGTGTTTATTATCACTGAATGTAGGTTGTTTGCATTAGCAATTTTGAATCTTTAGCACACATGAAAAAAGAAAAAATAAGCTGGCCAATTACAGCATAGTTCAGTCTTAGCATTGATCTAATAGTCTTCTCACTGTTTGTTTCCCCAACTAGAAAGTATTTGCAGATGCCCCCTCTCATCCAAAATGGACCGCACAATAGTGAACAGAACTCAACAATAAGCGAGTGGATACAACTGGAAAATACTAGACCTCTCATTCCCCCATGTTTCTTTAAAACCAACATCTTGTTGTTTAGACCTCAAATGTACATTTTGATCTTTTTTAGGCAACCTTCTAAGTTTCAAAAACTAGTGGATTTTTCTATAATTTGGTAAATCTTTAAGTGGGTGTTCGTCTTTATCCCCAACAAACTTGCACAATTTTGCTACTTGAACCTATATGCAGTAGACAAAGGCTAGAGCAATGAAAACAGTTTTACAAGGGTAACCTAAAAATTGAGCACCTGGCACATTTTTACCGAGTCTACTCTTGATGAATATGGAAGAATATCATACCTTTGCAAGAATATAACGTGGTCTTGTAGTTATCCTACGCACTATCTCCACTAGTGCAGAGCTTACTTTGCAATTGATCTCTAGGCTTTCGGAAGCAGCTGTCTCACACACGTAAGATTATCAGTAGCATCTAAGATTCATTTAAAAAGCTGTTTTATTTCAGAACTGGATCAAATAGAATATGAGAAGCCATGAGACATTGAGATTGATATACAATGCTTGGTTGAAAGAAATGTGGCCATTCATTAAGACTTACTTTTCCCTACAACAAGTTGCCTGCTAGTCACTACAAGTGTGTCTTTTCCACTTTTTAGGTATATGTCAGCCATATCAGCTGCTTGATTAATCTCTTGCTCCCTTTCTTCTATTGAGTTCTCTGCAATTTTATTAACTGAAACCTGAGATAAGGAGAGCGAAAAGTAAAATATTTTAGGATCATCATATAATACATCTCAATCACTCCTTTTTCTCTCCTCTTTCACATGGTTTATTGATTATAAAAGTAAAGAAAACAAGAGGATAAAAGAAAACTGAAAAACCTCAATCCTTTTCAATGCATGACCTCTTTGAACCAAGAGTTCTTCAACCTGCATGTTTTGGAGAAACTTAGCTCATACTGAAAGCTCAAGGGTATATATTCTAGAACAAGCCTTTTTAGCAACTTGAACCTGTTTTGTCGTTTTGGGAACATACGACCCTACAACTATGAGTCCACCAATCTTTTCTCTAGATATCATCAGATCATGAGGTAACACTGGCGCTTTTGGAATGATTCCTACCCTTGTTGAAACAAAGCTAGCAGCAGTACGGCATAAGAAACTTTTGCCCTTTATTTCTGCCTGCAAGAGATGCAGGTTAATGAAGAATCAGCTTTCTGTAATTACTAATATCAGCAACAAAGTTCAACAAGCAGTACAATGAAACCAATTATCTACCTGAATCATTCCTGCAGCAAAGACAGCCATGTCTCTTTCACTAGCAGCATTGACTATGCAAATAGATCCCTGTTCAATCAATAACACATAGTCCATCGATTTAGAAAGCCCATACAAATTTCAAGACCTCGTACGAGATTCTTATCTGTTGGTTGACTGACCCAGAGTAAGAGTATTATCCCAGGACCTGAGACCAGATCCTTCTCGGATTGTTTAAAATTGAAACAATGACCATATATTGTATCTGGCATCATTAAAGTTGAGGACAAGAATGGTACTACCTCCGTCCAGCTAAAAGTGGCCATGTTTCCTTTTTGGGCCGTCCCACTAAAAGTGGTCACTTTCCCAAAAAGGAAAAGTTTTTACCTTTAAAATACATCACTCCTACTTTATTCAAAATTTCAAACACAACACTTTATTTTCTTAATCTCCGTGCCGACTCCTTTGTGGCCGCTTTTAGCGGGACGGAGGGAGTACAAGAAATTTCATCCTATAGAGACACATGAATAATTCCTTAAACTATAAGAAAATTTACACAAACACAATGTTGATTGAAAGCACGCATTAATAATTTTTAACAGAGTGGATGAAGATTGTCATCATTACACAAATCAGTACTATCACACTCATGAGACTCTTCAAGAGGCTCATTGATATGCATTTACTGTATTTTGCCTCCAGATGCTAATTCATCATAACAAATTAGAACTATGCATGAATTGAATTAACCAATAAATATGAAGAGAAAGATAATAAACCATATGAAAATTAGTATTCGCACTTCAAAGTGTACCTTCTTTAAATTGCAGAGATGTTCACAAACAGCTCGAGGCCCGCCCTTCCTTAGCAGTTGAATAGAAATGGAAGCCACACTGCTTGCAGTTATACGATTTCCAGTCTTCTCCTCCACCCACTGAAGTTCAAAGAAAATCACATTGAACTCTTGTCTCATAGTATGTCATTCGTCTTATAAATACTAGAAGTACTTGACCTCCCGTAGATTAGAAGATCTATAACCAAACGAAGCGTCCTTTGCAAATTCAGTTTCACCTGCAGGGATGAGACTACAGATCCAATTCTCCTAATTATATTAGTTAGTCAACAAAAAAGTGCAGCAAGGTGAAAGAGTAATACCTATCAGCATCTGCAACATAGTGTATGTCCCCAATAGTATAGCGACCTCCTTGTAGGAAGAAGGGACAAATTATCCATGCATCCACCGCACCAATTACAGATACAACGGCATCTGCTTCCTACACATTCAGGAAAAAAGAGGCAATTATCTCTTTGAGATAATAAGGGTTGGATAATTACAGTTTTTTATATGTTCAGTGCCCTTGCCTCAGGGAAATGACCTCGTAATGTTGAATCACCCCTCAGAACCACAGTGTACTCAGTGTTATACACTGTTTTTGCAGCAGCGGACAAATTGCTGCAGATCTCTGTTATTAGTGCACTAGCCTGTAGAAAGAGAGCTCTAATAAGTAGCACAAAAACATTACAAATAAACAAACTTAGTTTTAGCTCAATATTTACCTTCTTGGAACTCATTGATCGCGAATTTGTCAAAATAAAAAAGCATTTTGACCTTTTACCAAATTGTTCGACAAGTGATTCCATGCTCCTGAAATTAAAGAAGAATGTTAGACTGGTTTGTTCAAAGAAATGAGTGATGTCTTCTCACCACATTATAAAGTAAATGTAATTTTATTCTGTTGTTTTCTCTTACGTTAATCAAGTCACTCTATGGATTCAGAGGCTATCAAATTAAGATATGACATGTCCTAATAGACTTTTAGTTGTCACGAAACATGTGAACATGCTATAGGAGTTCACTGCTAAAATATTTGTAGCAGCAAACTTGGAAAAGAAAGATCCACATTTCTGTATGGAAACAGAAGTTGGTATATTAAGTATTAACTGGAATAATTAAGCAAATTTCTCATCATCTTTGGTCCTGATGTATACCTCTAACCCATCTCTTATTGCTAGTGACCCCTTAAATTCATTATCTCAATCATGAGATCAATAGACCATATTCTTTACACTTGGATATGTTCAAAAGCATGGTAAAGCCTTACTGTTACTGTTACGATATTCCAAATGAAAGTGTGGAATGGTATATAAATGCGAACCAAACATGTACCCTTGACCATGGTTTCATAAAGGGGCTACTTGACGGTGGGCGGCGGGCCCACGACCCTTATGTGGGAACAAGGGGGTTACCACCTGGAGTGTGCCATCTAGGGAGTCCAATTTGAAAGGAGATGGATTGTTACACTATCCCAATTCCACATGAAAGTGCGGGAGGGTATATAAGTGGGAGCCAAACCTTACCCATAAATATGGTTTTAAGTTAAGTTATGGATCCCTATCTCATATGCCAAACAGTTACTAAAGAGAACATGTAGATATGTAACAAATAAGTTAACGTTTTTGTCTAATCTAAAGAAACTCTGACCCAAACAATTATGGCTGTCAATTTCTGTCCTCACTCAATGGGACAATGATGTAACCGTAATAGCACGATTTTGTCATGGTGTTCCATACTCAAACTAAATCTTAAAGGACATCTACATTCAATTACCAGATAAATAAACATTTCAAGTTTATAGTTTATAATGCTTAGGGAAAAACTTTTTACACCTTCAATAGATCCCAGAATGCTCCTTTAAGATGCTCATGTCCTATCAGCATAGGAAATTCAAAAGAATTTATTTTGTTCTTCTAAAGCAAACTAGTCTATTCTCAGTCACCAGAGTCAGAGGTTATTAAACAGGTCTGGGTGCATGAGAGCAATTTGTCAGTTGTGTGGTATGGAGTTTAAGGTGTGATTAAAATTAACATCAAATTGACTAATCTCTTCTGTATCAATACATACATAAAGTAATACAACATTTATATCAAGTCAAGAATAAAATTTTGTTACCAAGTGTTAGACTGAATATTATGTTAAGAATGTATATTAGGTAGTTGTGATATATTATTAGGTAGTATAGTATTCATCATTATTCCTTTACCATATTTAGTCTCTTCTAGCTTGTATATATATGTGTACTCCTTTCATTGATTAATATATTTCTTCCCACAACTTGATATGTTATACTCTTACGATAACACCAAGTCATTATAGCATACTATTAACGACTCTCACTTGAAGTACTATATACAAGTGCATAGATATAATAGATTTAGATGCGTATGTGATTTTAGTGCTTGATGTTTGATGCATATTGCAAATATCAAATAAGGGATGCTTTATATCCCAGTGATACAATTTTGCTGATTTAAGATGATTCATATTCCAATGCCTTGATTCAATGAAAAGAGCCCCCCACATGATTCTCAAGAGAGGCGCCTATTATATTCTGACACCATTAAATTGGTATTGGTTTACACATCAGACTAATCATGTTTTCTTGCACTAACGTAACAGACAATAAATGAAATAAGAGGTGCTCCATATTCTTAAAGTGACATCTACCTCCCACCATAAGTTGTTTGATGCAACACTTGTAGTTTCACCATTTAAAAATCTTAGTCATCATTCAGCTTATATTGACAATTGGATTCGGTTTTTTGCATGGGACTATGGATACTTAAGACTCACCATTCTGCCAATACATCAATGTCATGAACTGTTTGGGTCCCAGTTGGATCATCATCCAAAACAACCAAGGTTTTTGGGTTTTTCTGTGTTAGGCTAATTATATCCTCAATAGGATCCATCGGCCACTCAGGTGGAAGAGAACCAAGGACAAATTTTTTGCTCAAGGCATGGGGTTTTCCTTCAACTTTGACTCCTGTAAGTGTCTCATAAACCTGTAGATATCTCGAAATTAAGTATACAACCCTAGACATTATTTGCTCTACTCCAAAATGTACTAAAGTATTTTGGTCCAATTCTTACCAAAATTGCTAAACTATGATATATGAGCATGCTTACAAACATATAAAATATTAATAATTTCGAATTCCGTCCCTGGAGTACTTTAGATTGAAGCTTAGTTGTTACTAATTTATCATAAATATCAAAATAAAACAGAAAAGTCTTATAACACTATAATGTAAAAAGTAAAATCATTTTGCATAAATTTCTTCATGTTTGCTTATGATGCATCGTTAGATCTGATAAAAGCAAATGAATATTGTTTCTTGAATTCAAAAGAGTACGTATTACATAAAACTAAACAACTTAGAAGAATCAAAATACTTTTTTCTTGTACTAATAAATAAACTAGCTAATATAAATGTGCATAGGTAAAATTACTAAAATACCTTAGGAAATTAAGAATGTTATGAATATATCAATTTTTTTAAGTTCACTCTTCTATTATAGGAAGAATTGCATATAGACCAAGGCAGTCCTACAATAGGTGTAAATGAAGAATTAAAAAACATTTTAATTTCTTAGCACTAAGATAAGTACAGCATAATAAAGTCGAATATATTATAGGAAAATAACTTTGAATTCATAAGATATACCTTTACTACAGAAGAATCATCTATTCGACCCCATCCAGCTGCTGAACCTATTCTAGCAAGGATTCCAAGTTTATTATTCTCATAGTGTATGCTATGATAATTAGAGAGATAAATGACGATGACATCATTCAGCTTACCTGACAAGAACAGTTGGTGTGCACCGTTTGAAACATGAAGTGGAACCTTGCGAGAAGAGCCTTCACGAGAAACTATGCCCTGTACATGATTATAATAATGTAAGTTTCTCTGAGCTGCACACAACCCAAAAGCAGAAAAGTCAATCTTACCAGATCCTTCACAAAGATATCAAGTGCAGATAAGGGTGTATAGTCATTCTCCACCATGTGACGACCACGATTCTCAAACATCCTGCAGTAGATAAAATACAAAAACTGTAACTTGTTAGTGAGATTGATCATTATTTTAGTATACAATGAATTGTTTCAAAATAATATGAAAAGCAACTGGTGAGCTTCCATTAAGAATATAGCATCAAGTGGGTCCTGAAAAACATATGGAAAACCCTAGGAACATAGAGAATAAGAAGGAAAATCGGCCTCAGGATTCCCATTATGAAAACTCAGAGCTTTAGCTTCTATGGGGTTATTCCTCTATTATGTTATAATCAAGGGAATCTACGAGAAAACTCTTAAGAAAACAAACTTTTCAACCACTTGACATCTGTTCTCATTTTTTCGTGTTGGTAGAAGGGTCCATTGAGCTCATTCAAAAACATTACTAGTGTAGTCATATTAACTCATCACTGAAGACAATTAAGCATTATACAATTTAAGCCTCTCAAACTTTGTGCGTCATTTCATTAAAAGAAAAAGATATCCTTTGGACCTTCTATAGCTCTAAGCGTATTTACTCAAACAAAACTAGCGTTCATACAACATGATCTGATTATTATCTAGTAAATAAGGAAACCAAAGTAATTTAACATTGTGAAATAAGCTTAACAAATTATAAATGAAAGACGAACAGAAAACTAGGAGATGTAAACTTAGGATTTCAGGAAAATTCCAGTTAGGAATTTTGTGGTGAGGAATAGCTCAAATCAAATATAAATTTATACAAGAAACAAAGTCGTATTAGTAATTTATACTCCCTTGTCATGAAAAAAATTCACTTATGTCCATTTTCAGCCGTTCACCAAAAGCATTTACTTTCTATATAAATATACTACCCCGACACACATAACATCTCTAGTTATTACCCACGATATCTATAGTTAATTACACCTTTTAATCCATATGGTCCACCACTATCCATAATTATTTAACACTACAAATCATGTGAGACCCTTTCCCCACTAATAATACACTCAACTTTGTTTTATAAAATCTGTACCACATCTGGTGATGCATGTTTATATGGACGGGGAGAATACTAGATATACACCCTCTTCAGATAAATTTACAACTTTAAGACCAAAGTTGGTTATCCCATGTCTCCATTTGACAAATCAGCTAAGCTAGTAAAACTATTACTCCCTCCGTCTCAATATTCATCATGGCCGTTTTTTTTTTATTTCAAGACGTCCCAATATTATTGTCCCCTTACCCAAAATGGCAACGTAAGGACTCCTTGATCTAATATTCCATTTGTGAGTGTTTATTGGTCCGTGTGCCGGAAACAATGGGGCCAAGAATATTGTGAAGTATAAGGAAAACAAGATCATGAAATCAAAAAAGAAAATGTAGTAGGAATTCGGTTGTCGGTCTTCTTAGCTCTTCTAATGTGAATTAGATTGATGAATATAATTATCTATTAAACTTACCATGACGTTCCAGCACTCGCCATAATAATGTCAAATAACTGACTAGTGTTCAGGCCCAACCGAGCTGCAAATGCCATTGCTTCTGCTGCTGATGCAATATGAACTCCAGCAAGTAGTTGATTGATCATTTTTACGCCACTAGAAAACTTGCATTAGAAAGGAGTGTACCATGTGTATATTCAAAATGATTTAGTGCAATGCCAAAATCAGGAGAGTCGTGTACTATTTTATTTTGTCATTGGTTTCCTAAAATATTTTCTCACGTTTCTACATAATAACATCTTACTATTTGTGGAGTTATGATTCTTTCTTTGATCTTATATGATCAAAAGAGCAAAGAGATTCTTCAAATAAGAATGAAGAAAATTAAAAACCTTAATATAATTTTAGGTTTTATATCCCACAATTCATAAATCTCCACCATGTTACATTTCTATTTGAGTTTTCTATCAACTCTATCTTGAAAGTATCTGAAATACCAATCACTAAACTTAAAAGAAACATTCACGCAAAAATCCCATTTATCTGTTCCAATGTAAAATTTTCAAACGTCATCAATTTAGACCTTTGGGAAAGAGAAAATTTGAAAACATGAAAATTTTATGATGTCATAAAGCTGCCAAGGGTATGGTCTGATGCTTTGGAAGGTCAAAATCAGTTGCGGATACAGGCTGTTAAAGTCAAGCAGATCGGGTAATCTTCTTCACACGCACAACAAAGATAGAATTTGAAATAATAGTTTTCAGTAATGATGCTACTAAAGTATTGGAAGATCAAATGAGAATTTGGATGAGCTTCGAATTGAGTTCTGGGATTGCTAAAGGCTATGCTCAGGATGAAGTATTCAAGATGGATAGATGGTCTCCTTGTATGGTTCTCTTGTACTTTTTGTATTTGGATCGCACCCCTTGTTCATTTTATGATTGAATTTTTCTTAACAAAAAAAAATTGAGAGCTTGTATTTGTAACAAAAAGAGGAAAAAACATATCTTTTGGTTTACTAAAGAACAACAAAAAAACATGGAAATAAAGATGTATCCTCATATCTTTTTAACTCATCTCCACCACAAACAAGGACATTTATTCATTTATATGTATTTACTGGGAAAGATGTCCAAGATATAGTCATTGTGAACTAAAGAATTAAAAGCACTTAGATGTACCTTCCAGCTCCACAACCTCCATTTATTATATAAAGCTTCTCACTTAGTGCTGAACAGAAACAACCAAAATACCTTAGTTTCAACTTTCAAGATGATATAATGGAATTAAAAATCAAAATAAAAAATTAATTCATTTTATCTAGCACAATTTTCTCAACCTGAAAGTACTGCACCAGCATGTTCCAGAGCTTCATCTGTACCTGATGCCATTATCTGCATTCAAGATTATATTATCAATTGCCATCAAGGAAAGCATACAGTATATGAGATGACATTATTCTTTTTTATAGAGATATGATAGAATTCAATATGCATACAGTAAGTGTCCCATCAGCGGCTCTCTTCACACCCCCAGACACAGGAGCATCCACCAGCTTGATTTTCTTTTGTTCATCTATAAGAAGTAGAGTTATTTTATGGATTAGCAATGACATACTGCTTCAACGTACGCATGTCAACTTGATGTAGAGCAAAACTTTTTAAGAGATATGCATTTTCAGCTGAGTCTTGCAACAAGCACAACCCGCTAATATTGCTTATATGAAGCTTAAGGATAATTTTGTTCATTTTATTTGATAGCATATTTTACTATCAAGTATTTGTCATTATAGTGGAATAGACACACAAAACAAGTTAAACAATAGTTTGTGCTAAAACAAAATTTCCCAATTAAGAAAAGAAATAAGAGGTTTAACTAATTTCTCAATTAAGGATATTTGGTTTGGGATTGACTTATATGACTGCCTGAGCCTGCTATGCAAGAAATTTTGAAATAAGTGTATTGGACTAAGATTTTAATATATTAAACTATTAATATAAGAGAATAAAAATAAACTTCTAAACATAATTATGAAAAAAATATATCCCCAACATATATTGAAGAATGCTATCTTTGTAATGAATAATACTTTGAATCTTAATTCCAAAATAAAGTTAAAAAATAATGAATAATAATTCATGTAGAGGAATTCTTAAGAAGATAGCGCTGTTGAAATTATTTTTTAAAAAAATGCAAAATGATATCTAACAAAAGTTAAACTTCTTAATATATTATGTCACACCGTTTCCATTATTAAACTAATTTTAAGAGGCCTTTAATAGACAAATCCAATTTTTAAAATAAGCCTCTAATCAACGGGTGGAGCCACGAATTATTTTTAGAGTGGGGGCATCTAAGCATAAGTTTTAAAAAATTACAAGGAAGATTATAAAAAATAAAAAATTAATTGAAAAAATAGTGCACACAACACATAATGTCGTTTAAATTATATATCAATTACAAAAAGCAGAATAAAAATGATTACCACATGACATTTTTTCTCAAATTTTCATATTTTTAACACTGCACGATAGCATGTATGCAACAATTTCAAATAATTTTATAATCAACTCGTAAGGTGTCCTAATAAATTTTATAATTAGTCTGATCAAAAAAAAAATTATAATTAGGAATGCAAGCAATTGCTTTGTAACTAAATAATCATATCATAAACAATTAAATCATCTTTGATAATGTAATATTAAAATCATCAAGATGAGAAATAGATATATCAAATGAACTAAGACATAGAACAAACCATAAATTTGGAATTTATAAATTCTTAGAATTACATAAAGAAAAAAAAATAACAATATGGGGATTACTTCAGGAAGAATGTAACCACATATTATTATAATTAAAACTCATGTAATAATAATGCAAAATATAGCATATATATAGTATTTATTTTTTAAAACCTGGCCCCAAGAGTGACCAAGACCCAATTGGCTTCACCACCACTCTAATACTACATGGATTTATTTATAGATATAGATGAAGTACACATGAAAAAAAAAGGAAATAATCACAAAATGAAATTAAAAATATTACAATAACCCAATAGAAATACATGGTTCTGATTTTGAATTATTATTGAACTGTTCTTGATTCCTAAAGCTCCCTTTTGATTAGAATACAGAAATTGTTTTAAGATATCGACTTCAAATAATCCCTTGAATTGGATTAAAAGAGAATAGTAACAGAATTTCCTAGCATCATGATTCCATTAATATTAACGGTTCTCACTGTTTTCACATTTACCATCACAGTTTGAAGTATCACACACGATATATTGATATGGATGCTTATTCTAAGTTAGAGAGTCAAGTATATATCATGCGAAAGGATGCTTCAATTTTCTCTTTCAACCTTAAGACAAATGACAAACCTATGGATCAAACATGCAAAAGAGAGCTTCTTGCTAGTGGCCAGAACAACATAAATATCAAGAACTAATATAAAGCTTAAATAGAAAATCAGGCAATATATTTTTGCAATATTGACTTGAGTGCAAGAAAGATCAACAATAAATTATAATCATCGATAACGTCAAGAGAAAATATTTCAAACTTTTATTGGAGGAGAAACCAAGGAATAGAATAGACCTACTTAGCAATCTTTGTTCCAGCTGAGTGACAAATGCTGGAGATACAGTGGATGAGAGGATAACAGTTGCTCCAGATGGAAGGGCTGCAACATCGTAAAACAGCCAAAGTTAATAATCCATATGAAAGGGCTCAACTTCAAGAGATGACACCCCACTGTCTACAAGAGGAACCAAAGACTCATACCTGCTACAGCACCATTTTTCTCAAACAGAACACTTTCAGCTTGATATTCGTTTGTGACCATCAAGACTAATACATCCACATCTGGGAATAACTATCATGTCAGAAACTATTCTGGAAAAATTCAAATATCCTGCTGAAAAACGTTAAGGAAGATTGTCTTCGACTTTTGTCTCCTTAACTTGATGGAAGATGTCAAAGATCATACTCCATGTTGGAAAGGTAGTTTACATAATCTCAAGTATTCAACATTTTTAGCTTTTAAATAAAATGGATTCCTATAGAACTAATTTTAGAGGTTATGTGTATTTAGGTTTTCTTGTATGTCTCCGCTGATCTTATCATCTTAGAAGTAGATTGCAACCCATTTTCACTCCTCTGTATAAGGGAGTCTCTCTACTTATGAAGACACATTATATATTTCTCTCTAATACATAATCTCTATTTTATTGTATTTCACAAGAACAAAATAGTATATTTATATAAGATTCCATCGTCCTTGAAAGAGAAGGCCAAATAATGTAATGACCGATGTTCATTTGGGCTTCCACGTGCAAAAGGTCCTACCAGATACAAATGGAATTTTTCTGTGAGAAGGGCCAGAAGGCCTTATGATGTAATGATACTGTTTGTTTGGGTTTCCATGTGCAACAGGTTCTACCAGATACTGTGGAATTTTTCTGTGTTAACTGTTAATACTCATGTTAATCCGATTTAATGCTTAGACAGAGGGAAAATCCATTTTTTTAAAACACTGGTACAATTTCAGTAAAGAATCTGCCACTTCCCACCCACCCTCCCCCAACACACACACAAAAGAAATGTATATTTACCTTTGGATACTTCTGCGGGACTGCTCCCTCCAATGCCGCCTTCGTTTTCAAATCGTGCTAGTGAAGGTTTGTATACCTATTCAGTAGAGACAGGAAGAAATTCTCCATTACCTCTCAATTTTTTGAACTTTCAAAAAGGAATCATTCTTAAGCTCTAAGTCGGTAATTTAAATAAAAACACATAGAATGGATAATGAAATAATAGTTTGCATCAGGTATTATCAGACATGACAATTTCTAGAACACATCAGTTGCAACAAGCATGTCAAATCAAACTAATATAGTCCTGTGCTTGATCCAAATTAGGAACAATTTAGCTACTTCCAAAAGACAGTCAGCAAGTTAAACAATGACGAAAAAACAGTAGCTTACTTCTGATACTTTGTTCAAATTTCCTAAATTAACCAGATCTAGATTGAGTAAAAGCTTTAATTTTTCATTTTCCAGACCATGCTTACAATCTTTTAAAATGCTCACATAGCAACAATTGATTGAAATTGTATCTGCATCAACAGTTCAGATCAAGTTCTTTGGTCTTGGAGGGAACCAGTATAGATGTTCAAAGCAATTTATTGCATTTAGTATGCAAAATTTATGAAAATATTAAAGTACAATGTAGAATTTTCATATTCTATGTACTTCAGCACACGACTGCAGAATGATATCGGAGCTGAACTTACATCATAACCAAGTACAGTAAAATTTGATTTCAGCAAATGTGTTGCCATTCCAAACCCCATTGCTCCCAACCCGATAAATCCGATTTGCTTCACAGTTTTTGATTTTGCAGTTAACTGCTCAGCCAGTTCCTCTGGGTTGTAGAGTTTTGCATTGGCAGCACCTAGAATATTCACTCCAGATAACTTTTCCCAGACCTGGGACATATATTTGCAATTAAAGATAAAGTTATCAGAGTTTTGGAATAAAAACCATGAAAGCATCTCAAATTCTCAACAAGTTAGTATCATCATTTACTTTGAGCAATGTGGTGTTATCATCTTCCTTCACACCATGAGTATATCCTGTAAAATTGATAGTGATAAGTAGAAATCATATTGGATTAAACTAAATGGAATTACATTCTTGACTACAGAATAAATCTAGACTAAGTTTGAGATATGTATGACACACCTGCAAGGATTTGTTGGTGAGTAATACTTGTAAGTGGAAGAGGAAATATGAGTGATTTTGCCATCTCCAATACTATTCCCTTAGATGCACATGAAGATCATCACACTTATTAGTTGGCAGAAGACAAATGCAACCAACAAAAATTATACATTGATGAAGACAAATGCGACCAACAAAATCCGCCAATGTCATGCGCTATATCCCCGATATGGTGGAAATTTGGTAACATTATACTGATTAGAATCAGCACTATAGATGAGTACATTTACTTATGTGGTTAACCGTTTGGTATTTTCAGTGACCATACAAGAATCCTTTAATTTATAAATATATTGAAATCTTACCAAGTTTTTGTTAAGAGCACGGAGGAGATCAGAAGTGGACAGATTACTCCTTAACAGATTGGGAATATAATTCTTGAAAACCCTGCAAAACATTTAGAAGACAAAAGTTACAAGACCTATCAGATAGATGAACTATGGATTTCTAAAAAACATTCATGATGACATAAGACAAAATATGAGGAAATGCAGATTTAAAAGACCAGAAGAGAAATTGGAGTTGTCGTTGTTTACATAATCAACTTATCCACTTAGCCCACGACAAGTTGTAAGGTACAAAGGGACTATACAACATTACCAAGAAATAGCAACATCTTAATGGATCATGTTTATTTTATCACCTATTGCATTCTCAGATCCCAGTTGATATACAAAATCATTCCCCATATCGGAAAAAAATAAAATTCCAGAATCGGTAAGAATAGTAGGATGTACAAAAGTATATGTAATTAAAATCCCTTACAGTACTTGTTATGATACATGTTTGTAAATTCATTGAGGTTTATTAAAAAGTTATTCAGTTAAATCAGCATGAAAGGAAAACGTAATGCTGACCCAATTGAATATATAAATATAAAGAGAAAGTTCAATCTAGCATTCAAATATGGACATAAGTGATTTGGAAGACTGTATTTTCTATATTTCTGCAGAATAAGTAAAAATAAATCTGTGATGCGTAACAAATAACAATGCATTCTAAGTGAATTGTTTTGAGGAAACAACCAGCTACGACTCTGAACGTGTCTTCATTGACTCAGCATTATATAATTGATTGTTCGACATGCAAATATCGAATGACAGGGGTCATTTATTAAAACTTAAATCTATATCAACAGTCCAAGGATTCTTCATAATACCCAAAAGCCTTTCGATTTGCAATGACCAGTAGAGAGATGGAACACTAGTAAGTGAAACTATCTACAGATAAGAAAGTTGTCTGTAGAAGGGAACTGACAAAACAGAAGGGGTGATCACTACCCTTTTAGCTAGAGGTTGTAATCAGGAGTTGTAGCGAAAAAGAGAAAAAAAAAAGCAGATAAAACGTGCTGCCAGATTCCTGGATATGAAACAGCAGAGCAGTTATAATCACCATGAGTTTCCAGCTGCGTTGGAGATGATATCATATATTATCCATGGATGTATCCCAGCTTGAGTACCAAGAGAGATGGCTTCAAGAGAAGCCACGAGGTGAATTCCTTCAAGAAGCTCAATGACCCTTCTACACTTGCTGCCATAAAAATAGGGAATGTAAAGACAAGTATTGTGATAATTCTCATTACACCATGAGCATGATGGGACAATATGAGTTATGCTTCAAGAAATAGTTAAGCATTGCATCTTAGTTCTCTTAAATTATTCAAGAAATTGTTATTTTAAACTGAACTGGTTCTTGTTTATTAAAATGAGACAAAAATATAGAGTGCCCAGAAGAAAACACACCTGCCTGCACCTATGTCACCTTCAAATAAGAAAAGTTTCTCGCCCATAGCTGCTCAAAAGATAAAAGTTGGACTCGATTTTGAATAGTATTCATCACAACTAGAGCTGTCAAAACTACCAAGCCGGGCCAGGTATTTCATTTTTCTGAAGCCCGCCTAAACCCGCCCAAAATTTTCCAGGCTGATATATAGAGGCCCAACCCAGCCCCTTACGTGCTGCCGGGATGGCAGTCAATGTAAATTTTTTAAAATTTAATAAACTTATTAAAGTTATAATGAAAAAATATGCAATAAATATTTTTGACTATAGATAAAAAGATTGTAAATAAAACATCCTAAGTTTAATGATTTAGGGTTAGTTTTTAAAATATTTTAATCAAAAAAGAAATAAAAATAATTTACTCCATTCGTCCCACTATTATTGACTTGTATTCTTTTCCAGTTTGTCCACTATTATTCAATTGTCTCCAAAAATAGCACACATCAACCCTTTGTGGACCCTATCATTTTTTTAACTTTTACATCATTTCTTATTTTACATGCCAAAAAGAAAAAAAAGGCAGAAATAATAGGACGGTGGGAGTATATATTGTTTGTCGGCCCGAAACCCGGTCAACCCGGGGTCTTTTTGGACGGGCTTTTATGGCTCAAATTTTTCAAGCCTTAACTTTT
The DNA here is from genome assembly GCA_026898415.1 of Leonotis leonurus. Classification (NCBI taxonomy): domain Eukaryota; kingdom Viridiplantae; phylum Streptophyta; class Magnoliopsida; order Lamiales; family Lamiaceae; genus Leonotis; species Leonotis leonurus. Next base: position 428,459 of record JAPKLX010000085.1, on the reverse strand, counting down.
TGAAGCCCAACCCAGCCAAAACCTCAGGTACCTCAGGCGGGCCGGCCGGACTGGCCCATTTTGACAGCTCCAACTTCCACGTGGTAGAGAAAAGAGGAAAGGAAAAACTGACCAGCAAGGAAGGGCTCTGCCCTAGAGGTCGACTCGGATCGTCCAGAAGAAATAATCTGGAGATCAATAATCAACCAAAGGACAAAACAACTTAGCATGTAAGAACGAAGATGTCAATGTAACAATAATAGACTGCAAATAAAATTATTCCAAATTTTTACCATGAATTTTCCATTTGAGACATCAGAAACTGCTTTTAAGGCATACATATCAACAATATGTTCAATGTGATAATCATCTGCAATTGCAAAGATAAATAAATAATAGGGGAACAAAATGCAATACAAGCCAACACAACTTAGGTTGTGTTTGAAATTGTATTCACATGGGTCTGTCACTTGTGCTATTGTAATCTTCAAGCAGAACTTTTTATATTTGCTGGTTACTGGTACGGGAAAGACACTAATTCTGTGTTTTGTGCGCTTATAAATTCATAGTGCTAATCTAAAGCTCTCAAGACTAAAGCTAAGAAAAATAAATGAGAGCCCAAAAAAAATTAATATTCATAATGGTTGTTATCTAGGTATGAGGGTACACAAAGAAAGAAGACTGGATAAGGAGAATACAAATATTCTAACATTAGGCAGAAGCATGAGAAAGAAAGATACTAATGAGGATTAAGGAAATCGCTAATGAAAGCTACATAACTCCTCTTGTTTGGACAATATCTGCAAATTTGACCGGTGACTTATTATTAAACAAATGTATTTCTTGCCTTTTCACCTCTTTGCATAAAACCTAGGAGGCTATGACCGGTGATGTTTCAGAACTTGGAAGTTGGTACATATGAAATTGCTAAATATAATTTACTAATATCTCTGTCCTTATGACCAATCCATCATTGGCAATATAATTATATCACAAATTAATTTATAATTATGAGCAAAGTGAATTCAACTGATTCTTTCAGCAACTAAGTAGCTAGAGCCGAGTTTTATCTCTTAGTAACAGAAAATGGATGTGTCCTTTTTGACTTAAATAGAGGTAGCCAACAAATACATTAAATAAACCATTTATATGTATGGGAATATAATGACGCATTAACCAAAACATTCAGTATGCATATTAAATTTAAATTGCCTGTGAGACTTTTCGCCAACTTCTGGATGTGTACAGGAAGTATGGTTGAGTGAATAATGATGATTACGTCTTTTGGCAATCCTGGAATTTAGGGGAGAACAAACACATTAGTTGCATTTCAAAAATTATGGTGCCACAGCTGTAAAGGATTTTGGTGTGAGAACCTTCTAGAACACCCTCATCACCATGAAAGAGATCCTTTATTTGATCAATGTGAGATATCAGTGTGACCAAAGCTTTAACACCTGAATCAATAAGAAGGAAAAACGAGAATCAACAAATGTACACTACATAATACTTCCCACAAGGCAGTCCAAGTGGAAACAGTAGAAACATAGAACATATTAACAAAGAATGAAATGGTAAGGGGTAACAGTGAGAGAAGAACAGTGCTACTAAGGGCCCAAAAGAAAGTGGAACTTGTAGAGGAGATACGGCACTTCTGGGAATGGCAGGTTATAGTAGTTTCTTTATATAAGTATGCAAGCATATATGGAGACTACTAAATCTTCGTAGGACTCTAAATAGGACCAGTATCAATGTAACTAGGTCGCATACTCTGAGCAAAGTAACCAACTAATTCACAATAATACCTTTTCCGACATGATAATTCACAAGAACACTTCAAAATGCTAAATTTCAGTAACAACCTCTGACAGACTTGGCCAAGTTTCTAGATAGTTAAAATGGTTTTGTCAAATAATATTTGTTAAGCTTATAGTTGAATTAAGTACTTCTCTATTAGTAGGATTAGAAAATCCAAGCCATAGAAAATTAAAAAATCGGAGCTGCATTTCATGCAAAATAATCAATAAAATAACCCTAATGCAAAGTCCAGTTTCGTCCCTAAAGGCAAAAGTGAATAGGAGCCTGCAAATTGCGTAAAATTGGTCATTTACCTTGCTTTGCCTCAATTAGATTGGCACACCTTCTACCCCCAAGTTTCGAGAAGTCATCCATCAGCTGGCTGGATGCCTACAAGGTTGAGGTTTTAAGTGTGAGTAACATTGAAGACTGTAGTTAAGAACATGTTCTATAGCATTCCTTATAACTGAACCTTTCTTGAAAAAATTAACTTAATATCAATCTAGGAATACCAGATAGGAAATTACGTTTTCAATCTACAAGTAAACAGAAATATTTTAGTAATAGGGAGATTCATGCTATAAGATGTTTAGCCGTGTTCATCCATTCACACAATGTAATTTTTCATGGCATCGACATAAGAGACATGCTATAAGATTTATAGCCTTGTTCATCCATCACAGAATGAAAATATTCATGCAATCAACACAATAGACATTTTACTATCTAAGCAACAAGTACATTTCTATATTGCTCAATGAAAGTGATGCCATTAGTGGCCAATAATCTAATAAACTTGATCCATTCAACGTATTACTCCCAGCTTTTACTGATCAAGTTTAAACTTCTCAACTAAATTTGAAATTGAATTGAATTGAGACTGTCCAACATTATCCATAACTCAAATTCTCAACAAACACACTGGAAAAACAGTAGATATGAAAGATTGTACGAATAGCTGAGATTAGAGAACTGAATATTGAAAACCTCAAAAGACTGAACAGCATAGCCAGAGCGCAAAAGAGAAGCAGCCAATTCCAAAGATATTTCATCCAACCCCAGAAACCCCACTAAATCACCAGCTTTAGCCATTTCCACACACACGAAGCTCTTTTGCTATGATATGATCAATAAATCAATAAAAATCAGTGCAACAATGAACGCGCGCTATGAAGTAAGCCTTCTCTTAGAAATGATGTATAGATACAGGTCTGACTGAACTATCGCTATCGAAAACAACGTCTTGCCATTTTAATATATGCTTGTGCAAAATTTGGAGTTTTGTGAATTGTGAATAGCTGTACTCTATTTGCTTTCGTCGTTTACGTGAATCTGTCAGTGACAGTTGTTGAGGCAGACACGGAAATGCACTCTAGTGGAGAGCTTCTCCAATATAACAAAAGTAAAAAAAATACTCTAAGGCTGTGTTTGATAGGTCCCTCGTGTTTCGCCAAGTTCAGATTAAATAATGATGACTGACTAGATTAAATTAAACTCATTTTGTTTTTTTGTTGTTTGGTAGGCATTTTGTAAATTTTATGTAAGGATGTTAATTTACAATTTTATCCCTATAATAAATTAATAAAAAAACATTTACATCAATTGATTCATCGTCTTTAACATTCAACCTCCTGTAACTAAACTCAAAATTGAGGGATTCTTATTCATCTCTCAAGTAATTAATAAATTTTATTTATGTTTTTTTTCGAATAAAATTTAAAATTTTCAAATCCATTACCAGATGTGATTTTTTGAGATCCATTACAAGATCTGCTTTACCAAACGGAGCCTAACATGTTGGCTATACCATGTTGCGATTATTATAAATGAATAATAACAACTGCAAAGTCATCTTAAATCATACTAGTATCTAATGATCGTCTTTTTTAGACGAAAACGCTCAACGTGGCAGGCGGGTGAAGCCTTATAAAAAAATGGGGCAAGTGCTAAAATGCTCAATTCAAAAAATAAAAATAAAAAATAATCAATTAAAAAGAAAAGATAAATTATACCTACATTTTTTTTAAAAAGATCTTATTTATCCTTAATATATTAAAAATCTTAATTATTGGGTTAATTATTTCACTCTCTTCTCTCCTTGCTCACGGTTATTACGTGAGAATTGAGATGCATGCTTTTCTCATTTCATTCTTTCTTTTCATATATCTCTCAATTTCTCTTATTATTTCACTCTCTATCAACACAAACACAAAATTGATTTGGGGGAATTCCATGGATTATTGAGATATCAAATTCAAGTAAGAGGAATTGACTGTTGAGGTAGGTTGATTTTTATATATTTTATGAATTTAATAATTTTCTTGATTATTATTTTCGATTACATGATCAAAGTGATCATGTGCTCATGTTATAATTACTTCATGATAATTTTTCGAATAAAATGAGCAGAGTGATCATGTGCTCATGTTATAATTTATTTCATGCTATTGTTTTCGAATAACATGATCAAAGTGATCATGTGCTCATGTTATAATTTATTTTATGGTATTTTTTTCGAATTACATGAAGAAAGTGATCATGTGCTCATGTTATAACTTCATTCATGAGATTGTTTTCGAATAACATGAGAAGAGTGATCATGTGCTCATGTTATAAATTATTTCATGACATTTTTTCAAATTACATGAGGATAATGATCATGTGCTCATGTTATAATTTATTTCATGATATTTTTTCAAATTACATGAGGATAATGATCATTTGCTCATGTCATAATTTATTTCATGATATTTTCAAATAACTTGAGGAATTATTAAGACTCTAGCTAATTAATATATTTTGAGCAATTATTACAACATGCATGCCTAAGCCTTTTGTAACAATTCATGCCTCTAACTTTGAATGAGGATAAAAATAGGATTGTTGGTGTGCCTCCAAATCCAAAACAGGTTGGACGTCCACACACTTCAAGAATTCGATCTAGATCTGAGTTATCGACTAGATCTAGTGGTAAGGTTTGTTCTAGGTGTTCTCAAACGGGCCATTATCGATCTACATGCATTGAAAATCTTTCAATTGCACAAAAAGAGATCAATGAGGCTCGTGTAGGTCGTCGACATAAGAGTTGTTCTATTTGTCATGTTGTCAGTCATAAGTGTCGAAAATGTCCCAATAAACTTTAAAGGTACTTTGTGAGTTCTATTATTTAAATATTTGGTCTGCTTTTGAAAAGTATATCAAATAAGATTTCATTAATTATTTAAAGTTATTTTTTCAGATTACTACTGCTTATATATATGAAGATGAGTACATGATCAGTGAGAAGGAGCTTCTTTGCTAACAGGTTGTTTTATTATGCTAATTTAGTTATATCATGTGAGTCTTTGCCAACAGGTTGTTTTATTATGCTAATTTAGGTACTACAAGGAGAAACAAGACTAGGCTTGCAAATTGATTTCTCAAAATAATTGTTTCAAACAAGACAGTTGAAATTCTAAAAGAAACTAATAAAAGAGAGGCAAAATAAATAAACAAATAAAAATGAGAAAGGAGATATTTTTGAATTACATGAGAAGAAAGATCATGTGCTCATGTTATAAATTTTTTCATGATATTATTTTCGAATTACATGAGAAGAGTGATCATGTGCTCATGTTATAAATTACTTTATGATATTTTTTTTCGAAATTACATGAGAAGAGATATCATGTCTTCATGTTATAAATTTTTTCATGATATTGTTTTCGAATGACATGAGAAGAGTGATCATGTGCTCATGTTATAAATTATTTCATGATATTTTTTTCCGAAATTACATGAGAAGAGAGATCATGTGCTCATGTTATAATTTTTTTTCATGATATTGTTTTCGAATTACATGAGAAGAGTGATCATGTTCTCATGTTATAAATTACTTCATGATATATTTTTCTGAAATTACATGAGAAGAGAGATCATGTGCGCATGTTATAAATTTTTTCATGATATTATTTTCGAATTACATGAGAAGAGTGATCATGTGCTCATGTTAGAAATTACTTCATGATATTTTTTTCCGAAATTACATGAGAAGAGAGATCATGTGCTCATGTTATAAATTTCTTCATGATATTATTTTCGAATTATATGAGAAGAGTGATCATGTGCTCATGGTATAAATGACTTAATGATATTTTTTTTCGAAATTACATGAGAAGAGAGATCATGTGCTCATGTTATAAATTTTTTCATGATATTATTTTCGAATTACATGAGAAAAGTGATCATGTGCTCATGTTATAAATTATTTCATGATTTTTTTTTCGAAATTACATAAGAGATATCAGGTGCTCATGTTATAAAATTTTTCATGATATTATTTTTGAATTACATGAGAAGAGTGATCATGTGCCCATGTTATAATTAATTCATGATACTCTCTTCGTCCCACTTCATTATACTCATTTGATTATAAAATTACACTAAATTGAATATAAAATTTTCGCATTTTTGCAATTGAAGTATATGATTTATTACATTTTATATATGATTTATACATGAAGTGTTATCTATATTTTCACTTTAAATTAAAATAAATTATTTAATTAAATGAATAAAAATATACTACTCCATAGAGAACGATTTGTAAAAGAAAAGAAATAGAAAAGGTAGACTTACTCTTGAAGTAATGAATGGTTATTGTTTATAAAGCTTTGAAAGGTTTCATGCACTCACAATAACACAATGTCTTCATGTGGTTAAAATTTTAAAATAGGACGACAATATCGGGACAAAGAGAATACTAATAAGCTAGCATATTAATTAAAGAAATCACTGGCTACAAGCTACAAAAGCAAAAGGTGACACTAACTATATTAAAAAAGAAATGTCTTAATAACGCTAGCTAAAATTTGAATGAAGAGCAACAAGAAAAGTATAGATAGTTTGGGAGGCTGCAATGAAAAAATGCAAGACATGTAGAACTATATTAAAAAAGAAAATAAAAATGACCATTGAGGGGATATAGATATATTAAAATAATTAGGATTAGATTAGAGGTACATATAGCTCAACATATGTATAAATTAGCTAGGAGATGACTCTTGTCCTGATTAATATACTCCAGATAGGTATATATGTTGTAGAAAATGCGAGATTCTTAAACAACAGAATATGGATCGTCCAAAAGCAAAAAAACACACGATACTTACTTACTTACTATAAGCTACATATTAATTGCTGCAAGCTACAAAAGCAAAAGGTGACACTAAAAGCATTAATACTCGGTCAGTATTTCCATTGTTTACAAAACACAAACTCTTAGCTAGTCTCCAAAAACACATAACACAATTCAACATTCACTAGAAATGGTATCATCATCAGTACTAAAATGATAAACTGATGTAGCTAGATGAATCTTATAGTTCTTCAGGTCTTTTTTATCAAAATGGTCCTCACACTGGCCTGTCAATATAGACTCCAAAAACTTCAAAGCATATGCTCCACTGTTGATGTCATCATCTTGCTTGTACAATTTCTCTTCTTCATGATGTAAAACACTCCACTGAGTGTACTTTGGCTTCACATCTTTTCTTGCATCATAAAAACCATTGTATCTTAATAATATTGGTAATATTCGCGACAAAGGAACAAAGAAATTTCTTGAATCTTCAAAATCAGTCTCATCGAACATGTGTTGTTTAGAGTCATAGACCATAATGTAGCTATCCCCCAGATTAAAACAACATGTAACCCAATGATGTGGCATATTGGCAAGAACAACAACCTTATAAAAGAAGTGTTATTAAAAGAGTTAAAAATATTAAAATACTATATTGAAGAACTCAACATGATCTAATTTACCTTATCATAATTAAACCACTCTTTCACGACGCCCTAGTTTGGAAATAACCCTGTAACAAAATCAGAAAGCTCGTACAAGTCCTCATCAGAAACAATCTACTCCTCTTCTTTGTTCACTGGAGACAATTCTTCATTATTATGTGTCTTGGCCCACACATAATGAACTTTAGGCTATAAAAAATAATTGGATCAATCAAATGATATAAAAAATAAACTATATATCTGCCAAATTACCAATTCTATACAATTACCAACAAAAGTGTGCTGGTGAATGTAACTTGTCTTTCACATCTGTGTAATTTTGCATACTCTGGATTTGTGTACAAACAAGCCAGATATGATTCCATGTGTTGATTATCTAGTGGCTTATTCACGTTTGACATATCCTTAAAGAAAGAAGTTGTAACAGCAAATTCAAACCCAACATTTCTCCTGCACATTTGATAAGGATTAGATACATATACTTAATTCGAATTTTTTTAAATGTAGCATTGTAAATGATAATATTACTTACTTTTTGTTTGTCTTCAAATACTTCTGATAATCCACACCTCGTCTGTCATACGGACGAAATGGACTGCACAAGTTAGGAGGTAGTTTCATTTTCCTTACTTGAGTAAAGTCAAGTTTTGGAGGGAACCTTGTTTGTACCGTGTCACTTTTAGTTTTCATACCTTCAAAAGAGATTCGTTAGGATTGGGGAATTGCTGGCGATTGTTCCTGAATAGCTATGATAATGGATTCATTGATTCTGGAAAAAAACTCTTACTAGCACAAGAAATACAAACTCACTGTAAGTAGGAAAGCTGAAACAAAAACAGAAGCAAAAAAAGAAAAGAACAAGGATTGTGCTCAAACTTGATATACATCTAGAAAATTCATGTTAAAGTTAAAAAAAAAATGCTGAAAGAATGTCTACAAACTATCTCCTAATGCAGGTGAGGTAATGAAGTAGACAATGTAAATTGATGCGCAACGAATTCAACATCAAATGACACAAATTTGCTTTCTTGGCCTAATCACCCCACCTGAAGTAGAAATCTATTCTTTTAAATTAAGGATTTAGAAATCTAATTTAATTGCAAATTTAGTTTAATGGTCGACGAAATGAAACAACTATTGCCTATCATAAAAAAGAGATTAAGTCATATAGTTAAAAATAAAAGAAACAATATACCTTCAAAAGTAGCTAACCAAAATTCAAAGATAAATTATACCTTCAGCAGTACAGTATGTCGGTGTTGGGCCCCATGACTCCTTAAATGCTGCGTATGATAATGTTTCAATCATAGCTTCATCCCCAACATTTTCATCTTCCATGTCTTCAAGAGGACTATGATGATCAAAGACCATATTATCTTCTTGTGGTTCCTACTTATTCAAAGTTAGAACATTAATAATTAACGTATAATTACAAAAATAACTTTGAAGTGTTTATCCTAACCTGTACATGTTTAGGGTCGTGGCTTGATTGTTGTCTTTCACAGTTTATGTCTTCTTGAGAAAGTGGAAACCGGAATACACTTTTCACTTCCAAAGAATTTTGGTTAATCCGAATATACAGTTATGACTAAACAATAATGGAGAGTTGCTATTCACTTGGAAAAACAATAAGGCAATTATAGGTGTATTTGTTGCATGAACAGAGATACACCTCATAGCCTCACAGGGAAGTGGGCTCCAATTGCGAAGAGAATATGAAAAGGAATATAGCCTTTGAGCAAAAGAGATTAATAGTGTGATAAGCAAGACCAAGTGAAACAATACTGAATAGAAAATAATACTTCTATAGAAGAAGCTGTGTAGAATATAGCCTTTGAGCCAAAGAGAGTAATACCAAGCAACATAATCAGCAGACTGACTTAGTTAACAAAAAGACCATTCACACACTCTCACAAATCAAAATAGAATCGTGGAAATGGCCGGCTTTTATTTGGGGTCTATTGTATGAAAATAGATTTTAAACTGAATATGTTGAGTTCAGATTAACATGTTCATAACCAATCAGGGAACTAAAATTTACCACAACGCTAATAAACCTCATGCTAATGTGTGATGCAATTAAAGTTGAAACTCCAAAAAAATAGCATAATGTTGCACCATCCGACCATGCATCTCAACGAGTGACACTTGCAATGAATAATAAACAATAGAAAGAGATTTCACATACTTAAATATGCATAACACTACAGGTCTAGAAGAGAAAAAGAATATAATAAAACACCTCCAAGAATCCAGTTAAACTCGAGAACAACAAAATTAAAAAAAAAAAAGAGAAACCGTTAATATGATTACCTCTCCTATTGTTGAAGTAGTATGAGAGCGCGGTCGTTCGGGTTCCTATATACCACAAAAAGACATCAGTGCATGTTTCAATTTTCCATACCACAAAACACAGCACATGCAGACCATCTCATCCTTGGACCACCTATATATATTTATATATATATGCTAAAAGACCATTTTGATAAGACATAATATTCTACAAACCTTATAATCTATTAAGAATCAAAACGACAAGAAAGATGATATGATACATAACCAAGAAAATATAAATAAGGCAGACAGTAAGTACAAATTGATTAACATCATCAATGGTCGGAAAGGCCTAGAAATACAGAAATAGCCAAAACAAAGTGAATCCTAACAGATTCTTCAACTTGAATATATCCCTCCTTACCTGAATATTCATATTTTAACATATATATATTGGAAATGAAAAAACAAGAAAACGTGGCAATGATAAATCAAAGCGGATGACGTCCTAATTACAAACAAGGAAAGGCAGAGCTGATAGATTTACAAGAATAGCAACAACTCATCGTCAACAAGGATTTCGTATTCCAAAAAGTCAATAACAGTCACTGTACAACCTAATGTCAACTAAATTTGTCACTAAGAACTAACACAAGGATATTAAATCTCAAAAGCAAACAAGTGATAAGCTTTCAAAATGGAACCAACTAAATTACGCTCATCCTATCTAAATTATTATCTCTTTTCTGTTTTACTTTTTGATCCATAATACTGAAAAAGAGAATAATATTCATGTGTGTGTTTAAAATGACAAGTAAATTAATATAAGGTTGGGGACTTGGGGGTCAGAGATGAATGTGCAATTAATTAGGTTAGGTAATTTGGTAAGACCAATTTGTCCACCACCACACGTACACATATAGTGTGATTATAGATTTATAGTCTCCTAAAGGCTAAAGTAAAGTGAGAGAAGAAGTGATTAATATATATGCTAATTTTGTGGTGCATAACAAGTTGACATATATATTATATGCAGATTTTGAGTTTTGCACAAGTTTGTAATTGGTGTTGAAGAATAATAAAGTTTTGATTGAAGGTGTTACACTACTCCACTGGCATTTGGTATGAAATTATATAACACATTCTCATAATATATTAGCATTAAAATATGTCTTTGAATTTATTTATTTATTATTCACAAAGTCAGCAAGCAAGCAAGCAAGCCTAGACTATCTATTACTACTATTATCATTCTCAGTCTCAGAGGAGATCGAGAATATATTAAGAATCATAATTTATGAAAAATGATAGCACTTCACTGACTCGATCATCCCTCTCAATATATTAAATCTCAAAAGCAAACAAGTGATAAGTTTTCAAAATGGAACCAACTAAATTACGCTCAGAATTACATTGATGATCAAAATTACATCAATTCATCACCATCACGACACATCAAAGAGAAAGAAACAGAGGATTTGCCTATTTTCAGTCTTGCCTACAATGTGCTCAAAGAAATGCCCCATAATATAACTTTGTATTTGAATAGTCAAGTGGGTGAAAATGATCATAAGAGCGTAGGTAGAGTCTAGAATGGTGAAAGGCATAAGGAAGCAAGAAAATTACCTGAGATAATGTCTTGATAGTCTTACGGCGGCGGCGACTGTACACATTGAGTACAAAATCGGAATCTGATTCACTCCCTTCATCTTCGTGTTGTTCCGCCATTTATAGGGTAAAGAGAAACATGAAGTTTAACTTGGAGCTTGGAGGAGTTCTTGGTTAAAATTTCAGAAAAGAAACAAAGAAACAGACGGGTTGGGTGGAGAAGATGTAGGTAAGGTAAAAGTGAATAAAAGAAGAAGGGGAAAATTGAGGGTTAAAATTGTAAGTATGGATATTTTTTATCTGTTGTTTATGGGTGAGTATTTTTTATTTTTTTCCTTATAAAATTGGGTAGTTTTACCCATTAACCCTAAAAAACTATTGAAATCTAAATAAAAAGTTTAGGGGCAAAGGCTAAAATGCCCAAATCCAAAAGACAAAGATAAAAAATAGTCAGCTAAAAAAAAATTATACCCACTTTTGTTATAAAAAGACCTTTTTACCCTTAATGATTTCATTAAACGGGTAAATGCTAAAATACTCATTTTGATAAGTAAAAAATAAAAAATATCCACTTAAAATGATGAAATTGATCATGTGCTCATCTTATTGAAGTTATTTTTAACTTGAATAAGATGAGCACATGATGAAATTCATCATATTATCGTAAAAAGTGGGTATTTTTTATCGTTATTTTATGAAAGTGAGTAATTTTACTTATTACCCATTCATTAAACTTAATTTTTGAATTACATGATGCAAATGTTCACGTGTTCATGTACTTTGTTATAAATTTCTTCATGATCAGTTATTCGAATTACATGAGGCAAATACTCATGTTATCCTTTTTTCCATGATCACTTCTTCGGATTACATGAGAAAACTTATCATGTGCTCATGTTATAAATTTATTCATGACCATTTTTTCGAATTACATGAGGCGAATGCTCATGTTCTCATTTTTTCATTTGCTTCATGATAATTTTTTCGGAATTACATGAGGAGAGTGCTCATGTGATCATGTGATTCGTGTTTCAAGAATATATTGATATACATGACAACATGAAACAACTACTCATATGTTCATGTTATCATTCCTTCATGATTTATTTTTTAGAATTACATCAACAAAGTGTTCATGTTATCAATTCATTTATTATCATTTTTTAATAAAGAATGAAAGATAGAAAGATATAATAGTAAATATGGGTATATTTTACTTTTTATTTTTGAGTGGACAATTTTTATCTTTACATTATGAAAATGGGTAGTTTTAACTATTAACCCAAAAGTTTATCTATTACATTTTTCGATTATAATTTATTAATTAGAATATAATTTAATATTATTCAATATAAACTATAAAAATAAAAAAAATGAAATTTATAATGAATCGTATGATGATGTGTTAATATCACATCAATCGTAAACACGTTAAGCGGTATTTGCATTGAACGGATAACTCATACTCCTTTTTTATACTCCCTCCGTCTACTAAAGAAGTTCCTAATTTGACCCGGTGCGGGTTTTTATATAGTACTTTTGACTTTAATGATGATATATAGTGAGTGGAATGAGGATCTTACTTGATATATTGTTTTAAATTGTGTTGTGTGTAGTTAGTGGATTTTGGGTCCCACTTACTTAATGTATTATATTAAATTGAGTTGTGTGTAGAGAGTGTGGTGGGTTCACTTACTATAAATGGAAAATTTAAAATAAGAAGAAGTTTTGTGAACGAATGAAAATGACAAATTAGGAAGAAGTTTCGTGGACGGAGGAAGTTATAATTAACCCAAACTCCTTTTGGCATCGGCAAAATTAACCTCGTTCATATAAATCCCAAATTTTAAACAATGTAATTTTGGTTTCCATATTAAAGGGATGTAATTTTGGTTTTGCCACCCCTATATAGTAAATGATTAATTAAATTAGTTTATACTCCGGTTTTAGTGAACATTTCTTTAAAATCTAAGATTTCTTTGTAGCTAAATGTAGAGTAATCTACAAAATTGTTCTTTTGACTTTATCAAATCTAGACCATACTTTCACTATTATTATTAAATTTAGAATGAACGTAATTCACCGACACTTGGTTTTAATTGAATGGACACTTGAGAAGCAGACTAAATGAAGAAACAACTCACTGACTCACTATAGATTGTGAAGGCATTATTCTTTAATAAAGAAGAAAAAAAACTTGTGTGTTTGGATGACGTTATTTGATGATAGCTTTTGAAGATTGACTTTAATAAGTGCACACTCTATTGACTATTATAGATGTTGAACAGAAAATATATAGGTCTTGCTGACATAAATCTTAGTGTATGTTAGACTGTCTCCAATGGTAACTTTTTTATTTATGGGTTTATAATGTAGGTTTAGAAAAAAAATAAACCAGTTTTTCAAAAAAGTGGTAGAAACCAGCTTCTCTGTAGAAACCAGCTTCACAAACTGCAAAGTAGTAAGATGAGGCCCAGCCGCCCAGCATAAATTCATTAAAATGGGGCCCAGCATAAATTAGCATCCAATGTTATAAAATTGTGTATTCTGCTGCTCACGTAAAAAGGTATTCTGCCCTTTTTTTTTTATTCATTAAAAATGTATTTTGCTCACATAGTGTTAAAATTATGTTAAATTGGGTTTAGTGTTCAACGGATATATGACCGTTAAGCAACGGATATATATATATTTTTTTGTCTATAAATAGTGTTCTTCAACACTTCATTTTTACACATCTTCCAAACATATTTTCTTGTTTTTCTTTTATTTCTCTCCATTTCCACTAGTAAAATGACAGATTCAAGCTCGCAAAATTCCAACTCTAGTGCTTCTGAAAACCAAAATTTTCAAGGTTCTTATCCAATTTCACAATCTCGTCAAATACCTTACCCTCACCAACAAATTCCAATGAACTACCAAATGCTAGAGATGATGGCTCAACAAATGACGTTCAACTCTCCTCATGGTTCTAATTTTTCTCAACAAATGCCATTCAATGGTTCTGGTATTTCTACGTTTGCTCCACAAGTGCCATTCAACGTCGGTGGTTCTAATTTTTCTCAACAAGTTCCATTCAACTCCCCCGGTGTTCCAACTTTTTCTCAACAATATCCATTCAACTCATCTGGTGTTCCAACTTTTTCTCAACAAATTCCATTCAGCAGTCCCTCTGGATTAAGTTTTCCTCCATATTCTTCACAAATTTCACCTATTGATGATGATGATGATGTTGTTGTTGTTGGGGAAGTTGGTAAATCCACTGCAATGTCAAGTGAGAGGAAAACGCCGTGGACGCATGATGATGGCATCCTTCTTGTAAAATCTTGGTACAATACCAGCACCGACTCCATTATTGGCAATGGTCAAAAGATAAAGGAGTTCTGGGAGAAGATTGCTGCATACTACAATCAGAATAGGCCAGCGGGCACTGCTTCGCGAAGTCACACACATGTAAAAAATTATTATTACAGAATCATGCCAGATCTTAATAAATGGTCAGGTATCTATAATAATTTTTGGAGCAATCGAGCGAGCGGACAATGCGACGATGATGTATTGGAGGCGGCAAAGAAAGCATGGAGAAACGACAATCCGAAAAATAAGGATTTCAGGTGGTTGCACGTTTGGAAAATCATCCAAACTTACGAGAAATGGGCTCCTCAACAAATGCCACAAAATCCTCAGAAAAAATCCAAGAATTCTAAAATAGATAGTCCGTCTTCTACTGATACTGGACGTCGTGAGTGGCCGATGGGACAACAAAGAGCTAAACGACTTGCTAAACAAAAGGCGAAAATGACATCATCGACAAATGATGAGAAATGGAAGAATTTGCAAGAGGTTATGGATAGACAATTAAACATTCAAGCAGAGCAACTTAAACTCCAAAACATGGAGTTTTGCAGTAAGGATACTAGTGGCATGTCGGAGGCACAATTATATAGTTATAACAAGATGGTAGACGAAATCAAGGCTAAATATGGATAGAACTAATTTCAATATGTCTTAATGATTAGCCGGAGTTTAAGTATTATGTGTCTTAAGTATTTGTAATATGTATTGTGTGTCTTAAGTATGTTCAATTATGTGTCTTTAGTATTTGTAATTTAATTATGTCAATTTAAATTAGTGGTGCAATTAATTTATTTCAACTCTACAACACACTACCTAACTACACATACTACTTACCACAATTATTCACCTAACTCTACTACTACTCACTTAACTTTTTATACTACTCACCTCAACAACTCACCTCAGCTACTCACCTAACTCTACAACTACTCACCTAACTTTTTACACTACTCAACTCAACTACTCACCTAACTCCACAACTATCAATATTTTTGGCTATATATACAATATATTTTCATTAATCTCAACCACAAATTACTCATTTCTTCACCCAAAAATAACACAAAAAATGTCAAACAATCCTAGTGAAATTGATGAAATGTGGAAGACATGGCTCCATTTTTCAACAACAAATCCAATCACGCGAGAGATGATTGATCATCTTGATGCAAATGAAGCAGAAGCTCAACCTTCACGACGGCGAAGCGCTCCGAGAAAATACAGAGATCGAGAGTGTGAAAGCGGTCATGATCGTCTCGTTCGTGATTATTTCTGTGACGAACCCATCTACGATGATGATCTATTTCGTCGGCGATTTCGAATGCGAAGAGAGTTATTTGTTAAGATCGTTGATGCAATGAGCAACTACTCACCATATTTCACATTGAGACAAGATGCTACTGGAAGAAGTGGTTTATCACCACTTCAGAAGTGCACTGCAGCTATTCGACAATTGGCATATGCAGCACCTGGTGACTCACTTGATAAGTACATGCGTATGGGTGAGAGTACTGCGTTGGAATGTCTACATAAATTTTGCAGGTGTATGATTGCCAATTATAGTGCTCAATATTTGAGGGCACCAAATGAAGCAGACATTCAACAACTACTACAAATGCATGAAGAAAGACATGGTTTCCCTGGAATGTTGGGGAGTCTCGATTGTATGCATTGGGAATGGAGAAATTGTCCTGTCGCCTTCAAGGGGTTTCATACACAAGGCGATCAAGGAGTTCCTACAATAATTCTTGAAGCAGTGGCATCAGCAGATTTGTGGATATGACATTCTTTCTTTGGTGTCGCCGGTGCAAGTAATGATATCAATATTTTTCACGGGTCTCCATTATTTAATCAATTTCTGCAGGGGAATGCGCCAGCAGTTCAATTCACGGTGAATGGTCAAACATATAACCAAGGATATTATCTAACTGATGGCATCTATCCGACTTGGGCTTCATTCGTCAAGAGTTATCCAGCACCAGTTGATCCGATGAGAAAATATTTTGCAAAGAGACAAGAGGCTGCAAGAAAAGACATAGAACGAGCGTTTGGAGTGTTACAATCTCGTTGGGCAGTAGTTCGGAGTCCCGTCAGATCTTATTTTAAGGACGACATCCGCAATATAATGCTCACATGTATTATTTTGCACAACATGATCATTGAGGATGAGGGTGAAGAAGCGGTCAATTGGTCTGAAGAAGACGCAACTCCACAACAACCAATATCAATGGTTACTAATAATTGGGAAGCATTTGAAAATTATCTGAAAAATCACAATGATTTAACAAATACTCAAGTCCATCTACAACTTCAGGAAAATTTAAAACAATATATTTGGGCACAATTTAATATCAATGATTTGTAGAATTGGGTAATAATGTAATTTATATTACTATGTTTTTATGTACTGTTTAATTAATGTAATTTTGATTTTTTTTAATGTAATATTAATTTTAGTAATGCAATTTTAATTTTAGTGAAGTCATTTGAATTTAATTAATATCATTTTAATTATTATTTATATATTTTTTATTATATTACATAATTTAAATGTCTATTTTTTATTGTTTAATGTGCAATTTAAATATTGAAATAAGATAAATACAATTAATTGAAAATTTTAAATTTATTATGGTAGGACCTTGAAAAAGTTAGAAACTAGGTTTATTGTTGGAGAAAAAGAGAGAGAAAAACAAGTGAGTTTTTAAAAGTTGATGTGGTACTTTGAAAGTTGAAAATATGAGTTTATGGTGGAAGGTACCCTTACGTCGCATGAAATAACTACATATGCCCAATTCCAAGTTTCCAACTAGGTTTGTGTCGTTTTCATTGCCATTTAATTACTTTTCGAAAATTGGAAAGACTCATATATTGTGTTTGTGTTGTCAATAATATTATTATATAGATATACTATTGGAATATTTATTTATTTAATTTTGTAGATATAATATTAAACCTTATTTTATAAAGAGTGCAGATCTTCAATATTAGGTGCGAACGTTTTTTCTCCTCGTGCGTTTGTCTTCTCATTTTCTTGATTCTTCTCCATCTTTACTATTTTACACAATCATATCATTTCTTAGTTTATTTAATCAATTTTTGGACTATTACAAATTAAATGAAAACATTGAAAGCCCATTTTGTTGTTGGGCTAGTGAAACAAGTAAATGGATTTAAAGTACTACAATTTAACTAAGCTCATTTGATAATACACAATAATATGAATTGGTTTCTATGTCTTTTCATGTTGTAAAGTTTATTGACGATTATGTCTTTTTCATGTTTTGTGGTAAGTAGGCTCCTTAATGGGTGGGTTTTACCCGGATCGGAATCGCAACCGATCAAAACTCGCTCATTTTAAAGTTATGGTTTTGATTTCGGTTCCGGTTCTAGACCCGTACAAACCCGCTCATGGTCGGTCCAGACCCGACCTGACCCGACATGTAAGGTACAGTTCCGGTTCAAGTCCGGTCCGGCCCGATCATTTTTTTTTTCAATTTTTTTTCTTCAATTTTTTATCTTAAAAAAATAATATTTTATAATATCTCGTGTTACATCATTGATCGTAGACGAACACTCTATACGTCCTAATTCAATAATAAATGTACCCAAACAATAAACACATATAAGTCGTAAAATAATTATGGTATTTAAGTGATCTTTTAATAATGGTTAAATAAAATAAGAGTGAAATTTTATTATTAAATATTTTATATTTAATTAATTTATTTAGAATTCGGATTCGTTTTAACGAATTGGTGACTAAAATAATTATATAAATAAAACATAGCGAGACCCATGGGTAACCCATACCCAATAATACTAATGGGTATTCTCCCGGACTGGAACCATTAACATTTTAATTAATGGTCTGGATCCGGATCCGGATCCGATATTCAATGATCCAGTTCCAATTCTAAAATCGTATCTAATTTAACGATTTTGTTTCAAATTTTACTCACTCATTGACAAGCCTAGTCATAAATCATCTTAGTGGAGTTACTTATTGACTTGGCCAAAAACACGTCTCACACACACATTGTCAATGGTGGTTGATCATATCTCTCTGTCCCTTTTTGAAGCTTGCAACCGAGCGCCCGCTAAATTGTGAGTGTGACTTTATGATTACGAAAATTCAAAGAACACATGTCAACGGTCTCTCACTCCTAAGAAATAAGTGACTTCACAAAAAATAAAAATGTCCAACGGTTTCGTATCTCTCTCTTTTTTGAATAGTATGTCTATGCCCACTTGATGTTTCCAAATGAAGAAATTTGGATTGGATGTGCTCGTGTAATTGTAAAATGACTAGGCTGGAAGTTAGGATCAAACAAGTATATATACCAGGATTTTTTTTTTAATTGTATGCATACAATCAAACAAGTTTATAATTAGGGTTGGAAGTTCGGATCGGTTATTTCGGATAATTACTAACCGAATCGAAATTTTCGGTTAACCGATAACCGCAATTTTCGGATAGCGAATCGGTTATCGGATAGTGTTTTTGATAATTTTCTGTTATCGGTTATATTCGATAATTGATTGGATATAACCGAAAAACCGAAATAACCGAAATTTTAATTTAAAATTTATATATATATATTTTTAATAATTATTTAATATTTATTTTTATATACATATTTTTTTTTCTAATAATTATTCCTTATTTATTACAAAATTGAAAAAAATAAATAAATAAAAATATAATTGATATTAAAATTTATTTAATTTTAATTTTAATTTTTTAATAAAAAAATCGGTTATTTCGATTATTTTAGTTATTTCAGATAACCGATTTAACTAACCGAACGGTTATCGGATAACTGAAATTCGTAATTCGGTTCGGTTTCGAATAGTGATTTTTGGATAAATTTGGTTAGATTAACCGCAAATTTCGGTTCGGTTATTCGAACTGCACTGAACTTCCAGCCCTATTTATAACGTGATAGTTTTGTAAAATAACTATTTTTCAATAAAAAAATTCAAGTGATGAGTTATTATTATTATTTTTTTTTATTTAAGGATCGACTAAAAATGGCTTCATCATTATATTTATACATTTAATTATGATATTATAGATCATTTTAATATTTATATATTATTCGTCTAATTAGTTGAAATAATAAGAGATATATAAATACATGCCATACCACCTCAATCTTGTATTATTGTTGTTTATAATAAAATTATGTTTGTTTGATGAACCTAAAAAGTAGTGTAAGGCATGTGAATTTTGGAAAAATATAAGTGTTTTAGATTCAAATATACCATTATTTGAAAAATGGTAGATAAAAATTCACATATAGTTTTTTCTTAATCTTATTTCAAGTAAACTCAAATGTTAAAGAATTTATATTTATATATACTTTAAAAATGAAGGACGCAAAGATTGAAATATCATAACCTGAAAGCTCATATATTGTATATTGAATAATCAGATGTAGTTGTGTTGAAAATTAAACATTGAGATCTCAAAATAAAAAAATTTCATTAAAAGTTAAAAGATGTGAGAAGTGAAAAGGATTACTTCTTAGATCCTTCAAAAAACATGTGAGAAATTAAAAAGATTACTTCTGAGATCATTAAAAAGAATATAAGGGTAGAACTTAAGCTTATACTTCAACGTCAAAATCAATCATATGATATTATGATGAGAGTCCTATTTTTTAAAAGTATTTAGACATGTAGATTGCAGATTTGCAGTGGGTAAAAAATTTGTGCACTTTTGATAAGCCTAACGACTCCAATAAAATTAATAAGCTTGGTCAAATTGAGCTATCTGACCATCCAACCCAACTAGCCTACTATAACTATAAGTCCACAAACTCAGTTAGGTGATGCGAGCCCGTAAACAGCCCAACTAGTCCAAAGTCAAAATTCTATCAACCCAGTCAATAACTATTCTCATCGCCAAATGAAATTGATTATCAACCCATGAATATCGCAACCAAATATATTAAAAGATAACATGAAGATATGTATGATCAAACAAGTTGACAAACCCTAATTGATTAAGAGTCGTCACATATAACTTGTTCTACGTACCCATTTGAGATATCCTCATTCACGTACTCACATTCTCGCATAATAATTATTTCCACGATCTTCCTACTCTCATGTCCCACGTCGTTCCTGAATCAAACTTTGGCACACCAATCTATGCAATCGGACCATTCATACCTACATTTCATATTGTCTTCTCTTACAATGTTTTATTACTTTAATCTATTTTTTTTATCGTTGTTTTTATACCAATCGTACTAACTCAATGTCATAGGTTCTTTGGCTGGTACTCCACCGATGATCTACTTGAACTCTTACATTAGTTTTCTGATTGACATGTTTTTGGTGATCGTTCATATCAATTAAATCACCCTCTACATAGACAAGCATCAATTTTGCATACACGTTTTAGGAAATATGAAACATAAAATAAAAAATAAATAAACGAGACATGGAAACTAGGGCTGTAAACGAACACAAACATATTTACTCGTGAACTATTTGAGACTAGGCTTGGAAAAAATTTGTTCAAAACTAGACTCGATAGTAAACAAGACAAGCTCGAGCGCGGTACTTTTATTGAGCCGAAATTGAGCCTGACAATGCTCGACTTATTGAGTTCACGAACATGTTTGAGTTTGTTTGTTTACGAGCATGTTATCAAGTTTGTTCTTGAACATTCTATCAAGTACTTATTAAAGTTTTAAATTAAAATAACTAGTTTTCTAAAAATAAAAATTTATAGGAGTTCGAGCTTGAGTTCGAATCGACCCCAAACGCAAGCTCGAAAATATTCATATAAATATCAAGCGAGCCAAGCCTGAGCTCAAACTCAAATATAATTATATTATCGAGCATTCCATGAATCGAACTCGAACTTTATAACTACATATCGAGTTGAGATCGAATATCATATCAAAGGCTCGAGTCTAGCCAGAACCTAGTTCAAACAACCTCATATTTAAATAAGCAGAGTCGAAGCGAATCAAGCAGTATTCAGCTCGTCTCGTTTACAGCCTTATGTGGGACACACACTCGATAGCTTACCATTCATTGTGTAGTTGTGACTTGAAGGCCACGCTCCAAATGATCTAATTTCATCATAGTTAAATTCACAATGCGTGTATTCATCTTAGGGGATGGTTCATGGTTGGTATGTTGTAATGGTCCATTAATGGAATGAACATTTGATGGAGACGATACCACTTGAAAACCATGTGTTATATTGATTAGTTTTATTATTTAATGTCTGCTATTAATTCCTTAGTTTTGTTAGGACTTGTTCACAATTAATTTATTTCTGCTACTTAGTATTTAAAGATGTTTTATTAGCGTAAGATTATAGACCTCATGGACGGCTTGCTCAATTATGAAAACAAGACTTCAGAAAAGGGATGCACATCCTCTCCTTCCTCTCCAAAATTAGCCTAAAACTCCCGCACCAAAGTAATAAGCGGAGGTTCCTGCGGCTCACAGAACTCGGACCACATGTGCTCCTCTATCGGCCGACTGATGAATACAAGAACCCTTTCCACGCTTCTCCAGAAAAAACCTTTCTCAATCAGTAATTTCTTCTTCTTGATTTGCTCAAATCTGTCACGAGCTTCGGGAGTAGAGAATTTCTCGATCTGATCAATGGGCATTGTTGAGTAAAACGCACACACGCAATCACGAATAAAGACAAGAACACAGCAATTGTTTACCCAGTTCGTCTTTCGACTACGTCTGGGGGCGATACCAAGCCAGGTTATTGACTATATTTTTCGGATACCGCATACAAGGAGAAAACCGCTATATATATATGTAGCAATTAAGCCCTAACCCTAGACCCAATAGGATTACCCAGTTGGATCACCGGTGTTGGGCTTTAGCGTTCAGTCTATTCAGGCTCCACACTCCAACAATCTCCCACTTGGAGACTGAATCCTCCAAGTAACCATATCTCCATGCTTCTCCTCCCGTATCCGCTTGGTATCGCCTAGCCTCATCTTCAAGTTCCAAGGCCAATTGAAGCTACGCATAGCTTCAATTTCTCTAAGGTCACCACCTTAGTAAACATGTCGGCTGGATTCTCACTTCCAAGGATCTTCACGAGCTGCATTATTTTCTTATCTAGAAGGTGACGAATGTAATGATACTTCAACTCAATGTGCTTTGTCCTTGAATGAAATGCTGGATTCTTGGCCAAGAAAATAGCACTTTGACTATCGCTGTAGAGAGTGCTATTCTTATGCTCCTTCCCAAGCTCATCCAAGAAATTCTGCAACCACACCATCTCCTTACTAGCTTCTGTTACAGCCACATACTCCGCCTCGGTTGTGGACAAAGCAACAACTTTCTGCAACTTGGAACTCCAAGAAATAGCAGTACCACCATAAGTAAAGACATACCCGGTTGTACTTCTCCTCCCATCAAGGTCATTTGATGCCAAGTCTGCATCAACATAGCCAGCCAACACAACACTCTTGCCGCTGAAACATAAGACCCTATCTGTGGTACCTCTCAAGTATCGAAGAACCCATTTGACAGCTTCCCAATGTTGCTTTCCCGGATTACCCATGAATCGGCTCACTACTCCCACTGCATGCGCAATATCTGGTCTTGTACACACCATCGCATACATGATGCTACCAATTGCTGAAGCATAGGGGACTTTTAACATTTGAGCACGTTCCTCCTTGCTCTTTGGCGACTCCCTCTTTGACAGCTTAAAGTGACTGCCCAACGGGACACTCACAGGCTTCGACTCGAGCATGTTGAATCTTTCCAGAACCTTCTGAATGTAATTCTCCTGCGAAAGATACAACTTTCCCATCGCCTTCTCACGCTTGATTCTCATGCCCAAAATTTGACTTGCCTCTCCAAGATCCTTCATGGAAAACCGCTCGGACAATTGCTTCTTTAACTTATCTACCTCGCTTGCATCAGCTCCTGCGATCAACATGTCATCAACATACAATAGTAGAATAAGATAGCTGTTGTCGAACCTCTTGTAATAACAACAATGGTCTGCGTGGCATCTTTGATAACCAATCTCCACCATGAAACCGTCAAACTTCTTGTACCACTGCTTCGGAGCTTGCTTTAAGCCGTACAAGCTCTTCTTCAACTTGCACACAAGCCCCTCCTTTCCTTTCACTACAAATCCCTTCGGTTGTGTCATATATAACTCCTCCTTCAAGTCACCATGAAGGAAAGCCGTCTTCACATCCATCTGATGTAACAACAAGTTTTCTGTAGCAACCATACTCAACACCATGCGAATAGTGGTTAGTTTCACAACAGGAGTAAACACATCAGTATAATCTATACCATGTCGTTGGTCAAATCCTTTGACAACCAGCCGGGCCTTGTAGCGCTTGCTACCATCAGCTTCAATCTTGATCCGATAGACCCACTTGCAATGCAAAGCCTTCTTACCCTTTGGGAGCTCAACTAGTTCCCAAGTGCCATTCAACAGAAGAGATGCCAACTCATCATCCATAGCAACTCTCCATTTTCGACGTTCTCCACCCTGCTCTGCCTCTGCATAACATTCAGGTTCACCACCATCAGTAAGTAACAAGTAGTAATTAGAGGGCGAATACCTCTCGGGTGCACGTCTCTCTCTAAATTGGTCTCTGCAGCGGATTCTCCGGTGGTGGGGTCCTTGGTTCTTCATCAAGATCTTCTTCTAAATTCTGACTCTCATTGCTCCCACTCGAGTTTGAGATGTCTAACTCGACCTCTTGGGCTTTGTTCTTGTCAGAATCAGATGCCTCCAATATGTCCTTGTGCATAACCTGTTCATTGAAAACCACATCTCTACTGCGAATAATCTTTCGGTTATTCTCATCCCAGAATCTATAACCAAACTCATCACCTCCATAACCAATGAATGTACACTTGACAGATTTAGCATCTACCTTACTTCTCTCAACAGAACTAACATGAGCATAAGCAACACAACCAAAGACACGTAGGTAAGACAGATTTACCTCTTTTCCCGCCCATTCTTCCTCGGGTATTCTGTTCTCCAGTGGAACTGATGGACCTCGGTTGATCAGGTATGCAGCTGTGCTCACAGCATCTGCCCAAAACATCTTAGGCAGCCCACTCTTCAACCTCATGCATCTTGCTCGCTCATTCAACGTTCTGTTCATTCGTTCTGCCACTCCATTCTGCTAGGGAGTTCCTCTCACAGTCTTCTCCATGCGAATTCCATTCTCAGCACAATACTCTTTGAACTCACGAAGTTCATATTCTCCTCCATTGTCGGACCGGAGACACTTCACTTTCAATCCCGTTTCATTCTCAACAAGGGCTTTCCACTTCCTGAAAGTATCCAATGCATCAGATTTATTCTTCAAGAAATAAACCCATACCTTTCGAGTGGAATCATCTATGAAGGTCATGTAGTACTCAGAACCGCCAAGGGACTTCACAGGTGCTGGTCCCCATAAGTCACTATGCACCAACTCCAGCTTTCCTGTCTTCAAGGTTCTGCCGCCTCTCAAGAAACTCACTCTTCTCTGTTTCCCGAAAATGCAATCTTCACATTGGCCAACTTCAACATTTTTCAGACCAGGAAGCCTCCCTTTCGAACACATCACCTTCATGCCTTTCTCACTCATATGACCCAGCCGACAGTGCCACAAGTTAACATTGGTTGTAGCTCCTGCGAGATCAATGCAGTCCTTGGAATTAGTAGTTGTATACAACGTACCCTCCTTCTTCCCTCGAGCTACTATCATAGCTCCTCTGCTGATCTTCCAACTGCTGCTACCGAAAGTCACTGAGTATCCTTCAACATCAAGCTGCCCGATTGAAAGCAAGTTTCTTTTCAATCCTGGAATGTGCCTTACACCATTTAGCTTCAACACTGATCCGTTTGGTGTAGAAATTCGGACATCTCCTTTTCCCACGATCTTCAGGGGCTCATCATCAGCAAGGTAGACTTGTCCGAATTTGCCAGACACATAGTTCTCCATTATCTCAGCATCACTGCATGAATGGAATGATGCTCCAGAATCCAACACCCAAGACTCCAGCGGACTACTGACACTTAAGACCAACGCATCTCCAAAATCATCTGTGGTTGCATTTGCTGTCTTCTTCTCGTTCTGTCCCTTCTCGTTCTTCTTGGGTGCTGGGCACTGGCTTTTGTAGTGACCGAGCTCCTCACAATTCCAGCACTGGATTGAGTCTTTGTCCTTCTTGAATTGACTTTTTCCTCTGGATTTTGATCTTCCTCTTTGCTGCTTATTCTTCGACCTGCCTCTCTCTTCCGTGTTCAGGGCTGACCCTGAGGTGGATCCTGATTCTTTTCTGCGAACCTCTTCACTAATCATCAGATCCCTCACCTCGTCAAAACTCAGCTTAGTCTTCGCGGATGAAGCACTAACTGCTGTAATTGTTCCGGCCCAACTTTCTGGTAGAGAAGATAACATGACTAAAGCAAGTACCTCATCTTTGAAATCGATCTCAACTGAACTCAACTGCCCAATGATCATGTTGAACTCGTTCAGATGTTGTTGCACGGGTGTGCTCTCCGACATCTTGAAATTGAACAACCGTCTGATCAGATGAACTTTGTTCGCTGTTGTAGGCTTCTGGTACATCTGCTCCAAGATCTGCAACATCTCTTTTGCCGTCTTGGCTTTAGTCGTGTGATAAGCCACGTTCCTGGACAGTGATAACCGTATTGCACTCATCGCTTTTCTGTTCAACTGATTCCATTCCCGCTCTTCCATCTTTTCGGGTTTCCCTTCCTCCTCCAGGGGGAGAAACAGATCTTTACCGTAGAGGTAGTCCTCGATCTGCATCCTCCAGAAACCGAAATCAGATCCGTCGAACTTCTCGATTGAAATCTTTCCGTCGCTCATCGTGACTGCTCCCTTCGAAACTGAAGCTCTGATACCAGTTGTTGAGTAAAACGCACACACGCAATCACGAATAAAGACAAGAACACAGCAATTGTTTACCCAGTTCGTCTTTCGACTACGTCTGGGGGCAATACCAAGCCAGGTTATTGACTATATTTTTCGGATACCGCATACAAGGAGAAAACCGCTATATATATATGTAGCAATTAAGCCCTAACCCTAGACCCAATAGGATTACCCAGTTGGATCACCGGTGTTGGGCTTTAGCGTTCAGTCTATTCAGGCTCCACACTCCAACAGGCATAGAAGGTGTCGTGTTATCGTTCTCCCCACACCGCTTCGACGATTCTGCAATATGTGCTTTCTTATAACCCTTAGAGACTTTAGAGTTATGTGGGGTTTGTGGGTTGGAAGATCTTTGTAGCGGTACGTTGCCCTCCAAAATGTCCGTCATATGGAGCGAAATGACACTTCTCCAATATGTAAGGTACTTCTTCTTCCAGAACACATCGTCTAAATATGTTATCGGCACATTGTTTGTACAGAAACGGATCATCCCAGTAGTATGCTCTAGCATCATGGAAGAATCTCTTCAATTGTTGGTTGCTCATTCCAGGTGGTTTCAACCCACTAACCAAGAAGTTAACGAAATTGGCAAACCATGGAAGATTATGCTTCAACACTAGCAATTGCTTGTTAGGAAATGACTCACGGATGGGCTCTTCAGAATGACCTTCAAGCTCATTTTCAAGGCGAGAAATGTGGTCAGCAATCTGATTTTCAGACCCCTTTCTATCCCGAATTTCCAAATCGAACTCTTGCAAGAGTAAAATCCATCGGATGAGTCTTGGTTTGACATCCTTCTTTGAGATGAGGTACTTGATTATCGAATGGTCTGTGAACACCACCACCTTTGTTCCCACATAGTAAGCTCTGAATTTATCAAAACCAAACACAACATCAAGGAGTTCTTTCTCGATCGTCGTATAATTCAACTGGGCATCCGTCAATGTTTTGCTAGCATAATAAATAGAGTGAAAAATATTATCCTTCCTCTACCTAAGAACTGCCCCGACTGCAAAGTCTCTTGCATCACACGTCAATTCAAAAGGTAGAGACCAATTCGGAGCAATGATATTAGGGGTCGACACAAAAGTCTTCTTTAAAATTTGAAATGCTTCCAAGCATTCCTTAGTAAAAACTCACATATTTTATCATCTACATCTTTCAACAATAAACTTAGCTTTTTACTATTAATGGCCCCATTGTTGTGAAATTTGTAGCCCATAAAATGATTATATGTTTTTTAAAGTCTTCCATTTTGGATTTTGCAGAGCGCAGTGAAGAAACTGGTTTGTGCACAATGGTAAAATTGGATTTTCCATGTTGTATTTTTTCCACAAACTAATTTAAAATTTTCCGATGGTAAAGTTAAAACAGAAAAGGGGCACCTAAAAAGTCTAATATGAAGACGACCATCAACTAAAGATATTTGAGCCTGGGCACTGGTGGGTCCCACCCTGGGGATTCCCGCTTCCGCTTACGCAGTGAAGCTGTAGATAGTTTTGCGCCACACACTCTCCTCATATTCACTGCTACTCATCTTTCTTTTCTCCATAAATTATTATCCCAGGAAGATAACTGCAGCAATGTCTTCCACGCCATGCACAAATCTTCATACTAACACCCTACTCTCTAGAAACAGCTCGATTTCTCTTATAGGAGGACCCACAACAAGACCTGCTCGGGTTTTCCTCACAGGTTCATAGCTAATTTTCTCACTCGCTATATATTCTTTTCAGTTCATGAATTTCTTCTCAGTACTTGATTTCATTGCTCTAACTGTTTATTGTTACGGCAGTTTCAACCTGTTTCCTTTTTAGCTTTAGGGAGCTTGGTTAAATTTTGTATTATGATATCTATTGAAAATCAATCGGTAATGTTGTGGTGAGGCAGGATGACTGAGTCTTGCTGTTTTTGGGCTATATGTGTGTGTAGAATCAAGAGGACTATATGTGTGTGTGTGTGGAGAGAGAGTAAAATACTCGTATACTCGTAGCATGGAGGACCAATTGCTAGAGTCTGATTTCTTTTGAAGCTTAAGACATAATAGAGATGGTTCGTAATAGTTGTGGTTATCATCTGTGATGATGGTTTAAGGCTGTTAGGGTTACCAGAGAAGGTCGACAAATAACTTATGAGATTTTGCTTCCTTTGAGAAAAAGACCGAATGAATGAAAAAACCAAAGCCTAAAAGCGTATGTAAGATGTTAGAAATGCAACCTTGGATTACCAGAAGATTGATGCGAAAAGCTTGGAGAAGGGGAAAAATATATATAAAAGAGGATCTCGTATATATACAATTTACCAAAGAGTTTGTTTGGAAATGGTAGAAATGAGGTTTTGTTGTCTTTATAAGCTGAACAATACTAAAAATTAGCATAAATTTAATTTCATATTTTAAGTACAATGTGCATGGCTTTTAATTTGACTAAATAGTTCTTTGATTGTCATGCTAGTTTTCAATGTCTGTTGTGTTTACAGAAAGGCCATGTTCTCAAGACCTCTCACAAGGAATATCTCCGTGCATAAAGAGATTTACTTCTTCAACGCCGAAGAAACCGATTTCCATAATCCCTAGATGCAGTGGCTCCTCGAACATAAGTGGTGATAATAAGGATGAAACCTCAAACTCTGCAAAGGCATGTCTAGACACCATGAACTGAACGTTTGCATAATTTTCCCCTATCCCTATTATTCAGCACATAGCATTGTATTTCAGCGGGAGTTTCAACTGAATTGATGAAAATTTCCTGCAGAAAGTGCACATACCATAAAAATGATAACTCACCCTTATGTTATATGATTCAATCACACGACAGATGGTGTGGATTAATGCTTAGTTTCGGGAAGTCTCATGTCAGATATATATTATTATTTGTTCCTAGTGCAGAAGCCTTTTGGATATACAAGGAAGGATGTTATACTCATAGGAGTTGGGCTTACTGCTTTTGGTGTTGGCTTGAAAAGTGGATTGGAGGTACCCTAGTTCATATCTGAAATTATTTCATTTTGACATTATCTCAATAAGATACCTTTCTACATACTCTACCAAATATACAAAATGTAATCAAGTAACATTGTTACAAAAAGTACAAAGAGATAATCACTCAAGTCTATCTACCCAAGGTTATTATAGAAGGAAATATAATTCGAATCGGAGACAAGTACAAGAAGTCCCAACTAATGAAAATAGCTACTGCAATAATCATGCATGTGATACTTCATTGCTCACAGTTTTTTTATATCAATCCTTTCTCAAGCTTCATCATATCTCCCAGTCTGGAAAACAATCATGAAGATAGGAAATAAAAAGGTGCGACTGATGAGGCTTATAGTAATTAAACAGCTCCAACCATGATAAGAGATACAATTTTGATAGACATCCATAAATCTTTCACCAAATAGTGACCGTAGCTCAGTAATAAATAATGTTCAGGAATTTCCTAAAGCTCGAATAGAGAGTTCTGCTATTTGATCTCACTAACTCTACCACCCCACCCCAGGTCTTGTTCACAATATAAATCTTTATTTTCACGAATTCATTGTGCATGAGACAAAGATGTCGATATGAGCTACAAATAGGTTAAATATAAGATTGCTTAAAGTCCATCAGGTAGACCTTGAATGTAATGTTTCTTCTTGAAATCTATTATGCAGTATCTTGGAGTTGATCCCTTGCAGGCTGGAAATGTCGTTCAGTTAGTTTTGGTTTTAGGTCTTACAATTGGGTGGATTTCAACATATATCTTCAGAGTCTCAAACAAAGAAATGACATACGCGCAACAGCTACGTGACTATGAAGACAAAGTCATGGAGGTGAAGTCCATATCCATTCATGCTTTATTTTACGTTTGGTTTTCCAATGTTTTTCATTTTCCACTTCTGGTCAAGAATCAACAAAATATCCCAATTTCATCCCCTCTTTCAGTATCAAGTTCAATTCTTCCTGTTGACTGAAAATTTTCTTTAAGAAAGTGATTACTTGAATAGTTTGAGTAGGTATCAAGTGCAGACAACTTGATTAGTAATCTGCCTAAGAACTCTTGAACATATAATAATCTAAGTGGCAAAGTTTGATGATGTCTAAATTATTAGATATCATGACAAATTACAAATCTTAAATAAGTCTTCTAAATTTTTAGTTCATATATACTGTTTGGTGATATCAGATATGGTCACAACAATAAGCTCCTGTTGGCATCTGATTTATAGAAAGAACCGGAATTCCCTATTATTTTCTTCAAATAAAATGAATGGCCTCCTTAATGGTCCTAACGAAATAATCTATTCTCTTTTCTCTATCCTTATTTATTTCTGATGCATAGTTTTCCAGTTTCTCATGATACCAATGGAGTCTCAGATATCTATTCATTTGGTTTTTATTCAGTGTGGAACTTGAGCTCTCAAAACTCTTAGATTTCGTAGCATGAGCCTAAATATTGGTCTTCTGTGCAACTTACAGAAAAGGTTGGAGAGCTTAACAGAGGCAGAGATAGAAGCATTGCTAGAACAAGTCGAGGAAGAAAAGCAGCGTTTGGCGGGTGGTGAGCAAGTGAAATAATTGTTTCATCCGAGTGTTGTGCATATGAAAATAGAATAAGAGCACCACTCAAAACTCTTTGAAGTGAAACTTCTGTACAGAGTTATCTTCATAGATTGGAACCGAGTTTTATCATACCAGATGGGTGTTCTTGATGTATACAAAGTTTCGAAGATAATATTTGATAAGTTGTTCAAAGGTACAGTTAGTTATACTTCCATATTAAAATTCTAAAATTTCTCATAAACTAAAAGAGGATTCTAAATACTTACTTTAGTATTCCATCTATTCCACTAAACTTGACACGTTTTCCTTTTTGGAACGTTCTACTAAGCTTGACATACTCTAAAAATAGCAAAAGTTATCTCTTCAAAAAGGTGTGGATCTTACTACCTTTATAACTTTTACACTACTTTATACATTCTCCTTAATAACTATGCCGGAAAAAAAAGTGTCAAACTTAGTGAGACGGAGGGAGTACTATTACTTATCATTTTGAAATCTCTCATCTTACTTGTCTCATTTTTTTTATTAGGATAAAGTTAACACATAAAAAATCAAGCAGGTATAAGTGATTGGTGAAACAATTAAAGCACAAATAAATTCTCGGTATGCGATCCGAACAAAATCAAAACTGACATGACGCCTGTTATTCGAGACAAGATTAATCAACTCATTTGTGACGATTATTTTTTTGCTTTTACCAATAATTTTCAATGGCTACAAAAACTCTCAACTTAAATCTTTCAGGAGCTCCTCAAATTTATCCCATTAGTAGCAGCAAACAACAATAATATCACACCGAACAAAGTGGTGGTACTATTTGGTGGGGCACCTCACTATCTTCTGCTCTTTCCAGGCTTGAGTCTCTGAATAGCCA
The DNA here is from genome assembly GCA_026898415.1 of Leonotis leonurus. Taxonomy (NCBI): domain Eukaryota; kingdom Viridiplantae; phylum Streptophyta; class Magnoliopsida; order Lamiales; family Lamiaceae; genus Leonotis; species Leonotis leonurus. The sequence continues at coordinate 396,313 of JAPKLX010000085.1, read as the reverse complement.
TGAACGTTACTGCTGCTGAAAGAGAGTACCTGCACAAGACATCTATCTATATTAGGATAATAGATATAGCAAAGCAGTCATTTCATACTAGTCGAGTAGAGGCGGCACAAATAAACAGGAAAAAGAACAGAGAGTTGCCTACACCATCAGCTTTATAACCAAAAGACTTAAAATAAAGTGAAATCATGACTCTCGTACACAAAAAAAGAAGAATTTTGTAGCAAGTCACCTACATGAATATCAAATGAACTTCTCATGCGAAGTTGTTGCATGACAGTCCAATTATGTGCCTTAAATACATGCTTAATAGAATCAAGTCGCAGTCCAATAAACATTAGTAGCCACTTACAACATGTAAAACAGGAGTCATAGGACTATCGTGCATATCATTATCATCTGAGACTCGTTAGTTGTTTTTAAGAAAAAAGTTGTCTCCTTCAATGGGATTTATTGAATAAGGTTTTTCTGTATAAAGGACACCACAATCATCTCCAAATATTATAGGTATGTCAATTTATTGATTAGATGAATTGAATGCAGAGGAAACTGATCTCATGCCAATTATTTTTTGGTTATATGGAGAGAGATATATGCATAACTATCTACATATACAACGGATATTGTATTGTATACAGGAATAACTTCCCCAAACAAATAATGTTCTCAAAACCAGTGATAAATTAAGGACATCATGAAGCAGCAATAAGATATAGATCCATATGCAAATATTATTTAAATAGAAGAGGGATGATAGATACCATGTCAATGTGTAATTAAGATGGTCCTGCGGCATCCTAGAGGTCCGAATTAGCATATTATGATCCTTTTGTACGGGATATGGACTTCTGGCATTAATATGTTCATTGATCTCTTCAATATAGAGTGTTCTCTCTGGAAGCCCACAAGCACGAGCAATCGCTGGAACATCCACATAAAACCACTGGGAAGCATTTGGATCATTTGATGGAACAAAATAACTAGGCTTCTCACTGCAACGTATAACACCAATGACTTCAACAGAGATGACAGACGGAACATGCTCCTATCAAATTGAAAATATTTTAATGTGATACACAGAGGTCATCAATTGACATCAATAAAAAAGTGAAGGAAGTGCAATTACAACCTTAAGACCCTCATGCTTACTAGACCCAAAATGCCACCATGAAGTTTTAGTACGCTCTTCAGTTGAGGTGGGTATGCTACTGATCAGGGGCTCACCTTCTGAAGAATCTAAAGCCTTGTCTCTCCAAGTCCGCGGAACCCATCCTCTATTTACTAGTATAGGTGACGGCACACTGCAAAAGGTTGTAGTTGATGTAAGAGCAGAGCATAATGCATGGTAAATAAATAAAGAATAACTGATAATGATCATACAACCATGACATATAGGGGACATTTGGTTTGAGGGATTAATTTATCAAGGGATAAGAAATTTTCACTGTTTAAATTCCTCATTTCTTATCACTCCTTAAAATTTCACCACTTATTCCTCCTTATCACTCAGATTAATGATTATATCAATCACCCGGAATTTGGAGTGATTAATACAATCAAGAATTTGACTGATAATGAGGAATAAGAATTAAGTAGTGAAATTCTTAAGCATGTATAGTGAATGAGGAATTTAAATGATGAAATTTTCTTATGAATCTTATCCCTTGATAAGTTAATCACTCAAAACAAACACCGTCATAGGCAATGCTAGTGATTATTCAGGGAGAACATATTCTGAAAGTGAGAACCGAGAACGTCTAGGAATCTACATAGTGAGCTCTGTGCTGTGGACAATTCAGGAAAACAAAGATATATACAATTGAAAATACTTTTCAATCACAAAAGCTAGAATCATATCACTAAAGATAGGCATTTCCAAATCATTGCATTTAGTGGGAGGATAACATGTTATATAATATATAATTGTTTAGCTGATATAACAACTCGCTGGAAGTTTGCGCTCCATATATAATTGCAAGTAACTAGCAAATTATCGAGTTCGCATACTGGAACAAAACAAACTGCAAAACTATGGGACTTGGGTTTCTTTTGTAATTATTAACCGTTAGAACAAGATCCAAGGTAGAGCAACAAAAGGACTACTAGACTAGGCATTTCCTATGCAAATATACAGATACTATTTAGCATTGAATCCTGCTCTTCTCATGTTTAATGAGATGTCTGTATAAGAAGAAGGAAATGATGTCTCTTCTCTGATGTATGGGTACAACTGTACAAAAGAAGACCATAATCATCTGATATTACTAAAACTAATTCCCAATACCACAAGATACTCAAGACGGAAGTGAATATCTAATTACCTTCTCTATCACAAGTTGTTTGACAAAAAGTCAGCAAAGAAGTGTCTGCGCAAATGATATTTAAGATCCTTTTGTGCCAATTTAAATAATATTTCTACCTTTCAGGATCAGCAGGGACTGGAATAAGAGGAGTTATCACATAGTATCCGTTTTCAGTCACACCAGAAATGCTCCTAGAACGTGGGCCTACGTAGATAGACTTCTTCTCATCAAAAACCCCTTTGCATTGCACTTTCCTGAACTCCAATGAATCCATGCTTGACGTAGAAGACACAATCTCATTTCCCTTAAGAGGTACACATTCAAGTCTACTCTGCCTGTAATCCAGCAACTTTATCTGTAAAAGGAAACCAATTTCTCTGTCAAAATCCATGATAAGGGAAGTTATTGATTTAATTGCAGTTAAACATTAGCATCATACAGAGCAATTATATGCCTATTTAAACAAAACATCCAGGGGTATAGACACTTGGAGGAAGCCCCTACCAGAGATACATATATATATTTGTACACTATTTTATTCTTATAAAATCTCAAATTGTAGGTATTTTTTGTGCTCCATATCGTTGTGCTAAAGCTCCTATCACCAAATCGAATCATATGAACTAGAATTTTGAAATATAGGAAGCACATCTCCTATCAGACACATCAGTCATATCAGTTAAAGAAGACATGTCTTCTTCAAGACTTTGAAAATTGTTTGTCAGGTCGTTGCATAACGTCCTTCACCCACAAACAAGGTCAGTCAAAAGTAATTGAGTGATAAATTATCCGGCACAAGTAGATGCTGAGCATGTCATAAATTGTTCCGGAATGAAATCACATTCAACCAAAGAAATTAACCTTGTCTTGTCTTCTGAAGATCTGCCAAGTGCCAAGGCCAAAGGTGATGGCTCCTGGTACGAAAAGCAGCATCTTTGACCATGTCGACCTGTCTCTTTTCTCTGAAACACACGCACGCACGCATCAAGAAAATAAGTCAAAATTTAATTTCAGTCACCAATCAATCTATACTTAATTTCTCAATGGTGCCATTATCTGCAGTGATCTCTACCAGTTAACACACACACATATATATATATATATATATATCTATCAAGAGAAAGAAAAGTTTTTTTCCTCATTTTCGCGTAATGGCAACATTTTAGCATACAGTATAATTACAGGGGAAAAACCAATGTAAAAGTAAAACCTTGATCGGTTTGAGACAGAGTGGAGAAGGCGGCTGTAGATGTGGAGACTATGGATGAATGTGGGACCCCCTTAAAAGGGATCGCGTGGTGGCGAAGTTTCCTACAGATGGATGCAGCAGCTAACATGTTGGAGATGGTGAGGCTAACATCAACTGCCTCGGCTACGTCTCGTATACTAGAGGGTTTAGAGAGCCTTCCGCCTCCTCCTGGGAAATAAAGGGCGTAAGTTGTCGGCGAAGAATTGCCGGAATTTCGATTTTCGAGAGGAGGCGTTTGAATGGAGAAATGAGGGAGAAGGTTTACTGTCGCAACTCGCAAATAGAAGAGGGAGATTTAAGCTCTCTTAATTATAAGGTTTAAGTATTTTTTAGGGAAATTTAAATAAATATAGGTCTTATTTTAATAAGTTTAGGGGAGTTTACAAATTACAACTCCAACAGAACATTGATGTGCTTGAGCTTTAGTCATACGGATCCAACTCCATTCTAACATCTGATTATTGAGCTCGATTTGATCGTGTACTCGATAATACTCTCTATGTCCCACTAAATGTGACTTAGTTTGATCAAAAAATTCTTATTGATTTGATCAAATTAGGTCATTTTTAGTGAAACAGATGAAGTGTGATATTCGAGGTATAGTGTAAATTTGACTTGTCAAAAATTATATATAACCACAAATTTGAGCTTATTCAAAATATTTTAACTATTAAAATTTTAATGACTAGTGAATAAAGCTTGTATTGACTCGTATAACATGTTCTAATGTTAACGAACATACTCAACTATCTATTAACTCAAACATATTAGTAAATTAAGTATAATAAAATTTGAAATCAATTTAATAAAATTGTCAAACTTTGAATTTAAATTCGAATTGGATAAATTTTATTTGTTTTGAGCCGTCTAGTGTAATATATAAATAAAATTATTTTGTTAATTTAGAGCAAAGTGTTAATTAATTGGATGGGAAACGAGTGAACTTTCGACTAAATAGAAGTCAAACACTTAAAAACCAATATCTCGATCAAATAGACTAAAATAATTTCCAAAGGTTGCTAACATGGAGACCAACCTCTTTAATATTCACTTAATCAAGTTTCGTGATAAATTGTAATTTTATGACATGCTTGGTATATAAGTCACGATATCTCATCTCATGTTACATATCATATTGAATGACAACATGATAATTAACATGATAATTAACATGAGATGAAATATCATAACCTAAATACCAACCAAGCTCTTAGAACTTAACAATATTTTAAGCAACTTTGACGATTTTTGCAAAAATCTCCAACTTATTTGCAAAAAACCTTTAAATTGCAAATGAGTTTGTCTGAGGAAGAATTCGACTAATTGCTAGGGTTCGAAACTTTTCTCATAAATCTTTCACAAACTTTCCAACTAATACTAAATATACTAATATTATAAACTAATCAAAATGTTTGATTGTTCGAACATAGTATTTGATTTACCAAATACATCATTATTGTATATTCTTTCATATATATATAGAAAGACAAACATCTGGACAAGGTAAAACGCAATGCGCCGGGTGCAAATAACTTTCCTTTTTTCATGATATACCATACCAAATGGAAGGTCCTCTCTAATTACATGATTGATAGAATCAATATTACGGGAGTACGGTCAACTTGATGCAGTGGAGACATGAGTGCAGTTCGATCTTGTGGTGGCAAAAATCATTGAATTTTTACATATTCCTAAGATCCATAAACTTTAGATAACGTTGCAAAGGTGTACTAACTTTGAATTCAACACTGGAATGTTTGGCAGATTTGTCCGAAAGACTTTAATTCTTTCACGATAAAGCTCACAGGTTTTTCTTAAAAAGTTAAAGTCGTTTTTTTTCAAAAAATACTATTAATAAAAGCATAGGACGTTTTTGGAAGCTAATGCAAAGTTTGATCTACAACATTTTGACTTGAGTCTCAATCATATTACAATAATCATATAAACAAAAAATTATCTTATGAGAAGTCTAGTCTTTTTACGGCGGATATTTTCCAAGATGATCTTAACGAGATTCGAGCTGCATTGGGATGTCCAGAGGGACTTCTACCTATTAGGTATCTTGGGATACCCATTGCTTCCCAAAAGCTTAATGTGGTACACTATGCACCTCTCATTGAATGCATCACAACTTATATTTCTTCGTGGACATCTAGCACTCTTTCTACGGTAAGCTCGAACTCATCACCTCAGTGACTCAAGGTGTTGAGTGTTACTGGTTGCAAGTTTTTCCCATCCCTATTGTTGTTCTAAAGCGAATCAATCGCCTTTGCAGGGTCTTTCTCTGGGGAGCTAAAAAATCATTGGTGGACATCTAGCACTCTTTCCTATGCGGGTAAGCTCGAACTCATCACCTCAGTGACTCAAGGTGTTGAGTATTACTGGTTGCGAGTTTTTCCCATCCCTATTGCTGTTCTAAAGCGAATCAATCGTCTTTGCAGGGTCTTTCTCTAGGGAGCTAAAAAACCATTGGTGAGCTGGAAAACACTTTGTCTCCCCAAAGTCAAAGAGGTGTTGGCCTTAAAGATGGTGCGGTTTGGAACATGACACTCCTAGCCAAAATCCTTTGGAACATTCATTCGAAGACTGATACCTTATGGATCAAGGGGGTTCATCAAATGTACTTAAGAGGGGTTGATATTTGGGAATGAAAACCTAAACAAACGGAATAATCCATTCTCAAGAAGATTGTCATCATTTGGTACAAATTGACGCTACTTTTAAACAACTGTAAGGATGCAATCCAATGCCTCCAACTTTCATGCTCTGACAAAGGCTTTAGAAGCTCGGCCATTTATGAACTTCTAAGGCCGAGGGACCAAATCCGACCATGGAAGAGAGCCATTTGGCGTACTTTCATCCCACAAAATTTTTCTTTCATTGCTTGACTTGATTTCCAGGTGAAATTACTCACGAAGGACCTTTTTGTACCTCTCAAGAGTCAACATGACATCTCTTTTTTGTGTGTGCCTTTTCACAAGAAATCTGGTCGGCCATAGGACATTGACTACTAATCCCACAACAATGTACGACCCTTCTTAGTGCAGCAAAGTGGATCAAGAAAGATATGAATTTGACACAATTCACTACAAGGCCAAATGACTTGGTTTACTTGCTACAGTCTACTAGCAAGCTCGTAATCGGGTCATTTTCGATGATACCCGGACGACACCATCTGAAGTCGTTCACTGCATCAAATCGAGGGTGTATATGGTTTTGTACCATTTATTCCCTCCGACCTTGGTGCAATGGTGAGAGTGATTAACATCTTCTTAGTTTGAAGACACATGCCGAGACTTCATCATTGAACTTTCTATGTTTTATTCGAGCCATCGGGTGGCTAGATATAGAATATTTCATAGTTGTATGCAATATTCTCATTTTTGGATTAATAGATAGATATCCGGCTCACTTGATCCACACACTATCAATCACTTAGTTCTTGATTTATAATTTTTTGTTAGCTTTCTTACTTTGTGTTTGGTCATCGTTTTAGATTTTTTGTATGCCAATTCTAGTATTTGTAATCCTTCCTACTTGTACATGTTTTCTATTTATAATATATTTACTTCAATTTTTCTTGTTTTTAATCTTATGAGGGTTTTCTCTAGCTTTCGTTATGGAAAAGTCTGTTTGAGAGGACATGAACAGTTATGGGCATGTTTACATCAAGTTAAGAACAGAATGGAAAGATATAAATAGTTGCAGACAGGGAAGTTATGAATTGACCCCATTTAAGCAATGACATAAGTTACGAATTCACCTCGACTAAAATCATCCAACCCCCCCAATGAAACCACCAGAAAAGAAAAATGAAAAAAAGAAAAAGAAAAAGAAAAAGAAGAGTTACAAGTCTAGAGCTACCATCCTTTTCTTTGTTAATGACACAGGCTGGTGCGCCAAGTCAAAAGTACATATCCTCTCTACAATTAAACTCATCCTCTGGCTTTCTTGGGAGCATGGCCAGTCTTGCGTTTATGACGACTAAAATCAGACACGAAACGGAAGGTCTGACCACATCCAGCCTCGGTGCATACATAAGGACGAGCCCCAGTATGTACTCGGATGTGTTCAGTTCTAGCCCATGCCCATTTGAACGTCATCTTGCACCCTTTCCATGGACACTTCAGAGGTCGATCCTCCATGTGGACACGTCGGTGCTGCACGAGATATTTGTGGGAGAAGAATTTCTTCCCACATCCTTTCACAGGGCATATATTCTTTTTATGTAAAGAAAGCTCGTGCTTGGAGCAAAAACTCATCGTGCATCCCTCCATGTCGCATGCATACTCAGCCTCGTCATCCCTCGTTTTTCCTTTGTTAGAAGTGCTGGCTGGGACCTTTCCTGCTGGACCTTTCTTTGTTATTGTCGTATCTCTTTGTTGCTTCTTTACCATTTCAGGTTTTGGTTTGGTTGGTCTGGCTCCTCCTGAGTCTTTTGAAGGCTTTTTAGTTCTTTTCCTGAGTCGTGTGCTGGGCCCGCCTTCCATCTCATCTTCATCGTGCAAGGTCAAATCTTGTTTATTGCTAGTCTTTTGAATTTTCACAGCATCAGGAGTCTCCTTTTCCCTTAGCCTCGCTCTTTGTTTGCTCTTGATCTGCTTCCACGATTTACTCAGAGGATATTCTTCGAAAGGGTCACCTTCGACTTCAAGATTCTCTTTCTTCATTCGCTTGGTTCCATGCCTACTCTTAATTTGATTGCAAGAGTCGCTGAGTTGAGATTCCTCAGGCGATTCATCTTGATTTTCTGCCTTGGGAATGTCTTCTTTCGGCAATCTTTTAGATCGCTGTTTTCTCTTAATTTGCTTGTGGCAATTACTTAGAGAAAGACCTCGAGATCCATCCAATTGTTCAGCCTCTGAAGATTTTTCCTTCTCGAATGATAAACTCTCAGCATTAATCATTTTCTTTCTGCTAGTTTTGCAAACTGCAGATAATGAACCAGCAGCTACGCTGCGTATTGATCGTCTGACATATTTCACATCAGGTTTGGTCCAGGAAGCAATGGCTGACACCTGCTTGTGTTCTTGTGAGCTCTTTTTGATCAGCATTGGATGAGCCTGATTCGACATCCAGACTTTTCCGCACCATTTTCCAGCAACATTAATCTTCTTTTGCCTGCCCAAACCCCTCCCTTCCATCTCACCCTCAGACGTTGAGCTATCAGTCGGAGAACTGCGTCCAAAGGCGTTGTATATAACAGAATTGTAATGCATTTGCTTACTGTAAAGAGGAGAGCGGCTAAGATTTGCACTATAGAATAGGTTGAGGCCCATTTTCACAGCCCAGTCTCCATTTCCATGTATTGCATTCTCACTTTCTAGAGCTCGTTGTATAATTTCTTCATCCTCATCAGATGCCTCCTGAAATGAAACTTCAGTCCAGATATAATCACTTTCCAGTTCTTCTGCAACTTTCTTAGCATGTGATTCCAACTTCGGATAGTCTGCATACATCAACCCACAAAGAGGTTTGAAGTTAAAACAAAAACAAATTGACAAATCTAAAGGGATATCTAATAATTCAGTTTAAATAATAGGAGTGTAACATAGGAAAATATTTAGGCACTGATTTACATGCGATCCACAAAAACCTAACCTGGATGACAGACAAGAAACACATGAGCTCCACCAAACTGACTGAGCCGCTTTTCCACTTGGATAGCATGCTGAAGACAGAAGACATGCGAACGAGAAGAATCTTCATCAAGTCTTGAAGCAAATGGCCCAGCTGAGGGCTCTCGCTGTCCTAAATCAGTTCTGGGTTTTCCTAAAGCTGTACGAGATAAAGAATTTGGGATGTTGTCAAATTGCGGTTCTGTCTGATGTCTACTAAATCTATGGGTTAAAGAATTAGACTCGATCATTGTAGAGCTGTCTGTATAGAATTCATCAGGAAAATCAGAAGGTTGGGCTTCCGCATCCTTTCTTGATGCTAAGGCTAGAATAAACTTCGCACTAGATTCTGCAGTCTGCAAAGCTATTTCCTTCCTGCAATTGATCTCTGGTTCAGTGTTCTCAGTAGCATCTACCTTTCTCGCATCATATTTACTAGTTCCACAGCCGTCAGCTTCATCTTCCTCATCAGAGTCAAAGGAGTCACCATAAGTTAAAGCTAACAGGCCAAGTGCTGAGGGCTCTTCACGAGCCTTACTATCAGAAGCAAATCCTACATCATCCTTTTTTACATACTGAAGTTGATCAGCAGGGAGTCCATTTTGGGTCTTTATATTCATCGATGCTGCAAAGGTTCAGAAACACAAGCAGAAGTAGGTGCATTAATATTGCATTTCTATTTAGTCACAATAACACTAGGATCCTGCAAATTGCAAATTACTCCTTCCCGCATTACATTCCCATAATAATAATTTCCAAATTAAATGCAGAGCATAAGAGAGAGAGAGAGAGTCTTCAACTCCACTTCAAGCATAGCAAACTTTTTTGGGCAGGCATATTATAAAATACACAACCCGTTGACGAATTTGTTAACCATTTTGCCATTTTTCCTTTTTTGGTAAGTGGACCCCTTTACTTTATACACACACCTAAATTAAATACAATAAATTAAGTGGGGCCAAACTCCACTCAATACACAATACAACCTTAAGTCAAACTATTTTCTAAACAAATTTGTGGACGAAGGAAGTAATTAAGTAGTGAACTAGTGATATCATGTTAAGCTAATGGTGGAACACATTAGTTATATATCTATGTAATAATAAAATAAATATGATAATGATACAATATTTCAATGTATACAAGCACATATAACCAAATAAGCAAATATAGAAAATGACTGCACTCTTATCCTGAGACAAGCAAACGAGAATATAGCTGATATCTGAACGTGAACAATTAAATTATAGAAGGTTCTTATAGAATTTTGGTAAACATACCTAAAGAAAGATTTGTATGAGAATCCTTTGCATCTTTAATGTGATTGAGGTCATTATCACTCTCTCCCAAATTATTAAGTATGCTGCAATCAGCTGACATTAGGTACTGTGCAGTTGCTTCTGTAGGTTGAACGATGGCCACACAAGCAAAACATAAAATCCCACAAGTTACGCATGAAAATAAACCCTGCTGACATTGAGAAGCTTTCTTTGATTCGGGGTGTGTTTGCTCTACATGAGGAGCCGAAGAAGGAAGTTTAATACCAAACAAAGAAGAAAAGGTTCTTCTATTCACCACAGACGACCTTGCTTTATTTGTCTCTTGCTTCCTGTCTAGTGTAAATTCATCATGACCACTGATGCCTGCATTCCTCAACTCAAGATCAGGACTGCATAAACTGGGGAACAACTTGGAATTGGTTGTTGACTGATGCCCAACCGCCATATTGGTACAAAAAGACTGACTCAGAGCATTATGGGGAAGAAGCACAATAGATGATCCTTTCCCAAGAACATTGAGCATATCATTGTTCTGCATTATGTCTTGAAAAAATTGTTCTTTGATCAACATTTCCCCTTCACCTTTCTTCCTATCCTTTAACCGAGAACTCCTAGGTTCCGTTGCAATGCTGTTTGGCACTCTGCGTAGCATATGCCCAAAATGAAGAAGGAATTAAATTTACAATTTGTAAATGTCCAACTTTAATAAATATAGAGCAGCAGGGGTACTCGCAAGAAATCTGCACTAATCTTAACAAACTGTCTAAAAATCCATGAACTTGAAAATTCTCAGAATATAAATTAACTACAAAGTCTGCAAACCAATAAACATTAAGGATGATATTGGAAAACTGAAATAAAAATGCATCTATTTTCAAAGAGAAGTAAAACCTTGAGCATAACGAAAGTGCTAGATCATAGAGTAACTGAAAATGAGAAACCATTGGAGGACAATTAATAGCTGCCCTACGAATTGCAGCTTCTTTTGCAACCCTCAACCATTCAGGAGTAGCAATATTAGCAGCTTCTCCACAATTGAATCCTAAAAATAAAAAGATCACGTCGACAAATTAAACATGTTCTAATCATCACAGATTTCAATGTCAAATAACATGTTTGTGTACAGAGAACTTGAAACAAAAATGATGGAACAGGACAAACTGCTAGAGTGCCTCACCATGACTGAATCCTGAGTGATAAGCCCTTGGGAAAGTGACTACAAACTCTCCAGCATTTTGCACAAGCCTGAGCCCACAAGGGATCATGTATAAGTATGAATCAAAAGCAACTGAACACTAAAAGACTAAAGATATCATGACCATTATCGTTTTTTTTCTTCTTTTTTTGAGGAAACTATTTTATTTAATTTAAGTGTTACCTTGAGACTTTTTGGCCTGGTAAAGTAATGAACTGTCCCAGTGCCGGAGGTATTATGTAATAGGTAGTATATAAATATGAATCTATGACTTTTGTAATTAATTAGTTTAGCAGAAAATCAGTGAATTAGAGGGCCAACAGTGAGCCCATGTTAGGCATTCCATTTAGCATTTAGGATTTGCCAAAACTGCTGGGAAGTTGTTATGTACGATGGACGTATTCTGATTTCTTGTTTTGTGTTGTTATGTTGAGCAATTGATTAAAGTTTGGTGTTACTACAAGTTTCTAGTTTAATTGCCTTGGAGTGGTGGCCTTTGCTCTATCACAAATAAACAGGAAACCTAGATGACATATTTAAATATGGTACTTCTTTAGCAAAAATAATGTTTAGTAAGCTAAGTCCTCCAAAGACACCGATAACCAGTGTTTCATATTCTACAAAATATAATATAACCCTAAGAAAAAAACATCAAGGGGTTACCTAGCTGCCAGGGGTTAAGTGAACAAAATTTAATCTTATGGTCAAATATGAATATGGATCAATATCTGTCAGTCTGTCAACAGTAAGGACATAAAAAGATTGAAGATCAGACATGTGATTGCCTATTCACTGCTCATTATTGTTTCTTTAAGAAAACATTTTTTTGTTGACAATAAACAGTTGACAGGAAGATATATAGAAGCACATATTAGTTACCTGCAGCAAGGAACACCAGAATTAAGAAGAACTTCTGGGGACATCACTGTTGTCTTCTCACCAAGTGTAGCAAAAGTAACTGAAAGACAGATGTTAAAATTCATAGGTGATGCAAGACTAGGAGAGCATATGGAGACGCTATTGTTAGCTGCTATTTATAGTTATGGTAATTCCTGTAATGAATGCTGCTAAAAAGTATATACCAAATCATTAAGGCCCTAGTCTGCATATAAGTAATCTCGCATATGCAACATGTCTTGTCGCAAGTGAATGACAAAGCCAATTTCTATGTTCAAATACCTAGCTACGACGTTCTTAGATTCATAATATGCCTAGGCTTTTAACCAATATCAAACAAAATTGAATCTTTATCATGATGTTGTATTGTACTTGTGTTTTGGATGCAAGACTGAAGAGCATTCAGAAACCAGTGTCAGCTGCTATTTTATAGTAGATACTATCTACACCATTTTACCCGATTTCAGCATATTATGGTAATTTCAGCATATACCAAATCAATGAGGCTGTAGTCTGTGTATACTCAAACCTTAAAGCGGTAAGACCATCTTACCTAGAGGATTGATCTCTCCACCATATCCATGCTCTCTGATTACTTCCTCAAATGCAACAGCCGCCTCCCTGGGCACACCGTACCACGTTTTCCCAGAGCCAAGATGCAAATAGTTCATGCTATGCAAGTCATGATCTTCAACGTGCCAGGCAAACCAACTAAACATCATAGCAACATAAACCATAGGTGAAGTCACGCCCGGTATCTCCTCCTTCATGAACCTCAGCAACGATAAATTCTCCCTCGATAACCTCCTCATATTCCACTCAGTCTCCCCAACTGTCGCCGCATTTTCATTCTTTCTCCCACCACTCACGAAGGCCGACCCCGGCATGTCATTGGCGTACTCCACCGAGAGGGGCTTATCAACCATGGCATTCCAGTATATGGTCTCCATGTCCAAAGCACTCAATGCCTTCTTAGCGTACTTCTTGAGATAATTCTTCTCGAAGTTTCTGGCCTTGGCTTCGAATTCAGCAAGGGTGTATCTCTCTCCACTCTGCCACACGGGCTTCTGCACGGGGCGGTGCCGCCTTGGGCAGAAACCGATCTGCTGCTGACGTGTGGTGAAAGTGGGACCTAATTCAGAGCGAGCAAGAAGGGACTTGTTCAAATTGGAAACGACGGTTTTCTTGGGAGCAGCAGGCACAGGGGGAACTATCTTGCAAATACCGTACTTGGAGGCCTCTTTCTCAATCTTGAAAATGTAGGCAATTGGATCTTGAAACTCAGCCAGAGTGGGGTGGTACTCTGGGGCCACCGCCATCGATTTCAGCCATGAGCAAACCTCGATGTTCCCAGCAACACTGGCCTCCGCAGCCATTACCAAAAACAAGAAAGAAATGAGGGTCACTTCAAGAATCACACGCACCCACAATAAACAAGTAGTCACTTGACATTTGCATATGCATGCGTATACAAGAGAGATCTGAAGGGTTCATGAAAGCGGAAAAGAGTGAGATAGATAGAGAGGAGAGTTGATGAGAATCGAATCCCTATTGCTCTACTATGCCATTTTGCAAGGCGGGTTAGTGGAGTTATTTCATTTGCCTAGTTTATATAATTGTTGCTCTGTTTTTGTTTGGGGTTTGTGTGTTGGTTTCCTCTGTTTAGCGTTGGAGAGAGAATGAACAGAGCAAACCAAAGAGGAGAGAAGTGAGAGATAGTGAGTGGACTTGTTGGCTAAAAAAGGGAGGGGACTCAGGACTGGTTTCTTGGACAGTCAAACCAAATCCTCTGCAAACCACGCAGCTTATTTTCGATAAATTGCATGTTACACTTGGTCGCAAAGTAAATAAAACACTTACAGGTCAAACATGAACAATCGTAATGGATGGGAGAGAGGATGGAGTAGTTTTTAGTTGATTATTATTAATTGGTGTTTTTAAACTCCACCATTCAACTATTATTATAATATTTTCCTAACTCAAAATCGTTTACAAGATGTGTTTGCTCCAAAGCTTGGGCATCTCCCATTGGGTTTATAGACGGACTTTTAAAGCCCAAATATTTGGCCCATACATCTGTAAGCCCAACCTAGACTTGGTTAAATTTGAGTCCAGAATTCATAATAATCACGTGCTTCTTTTTCTCAACTAACTAAAGAGTAAAAAGAAAGATGACGGATAAAACTTTGGTACTAAAATAAAAGAGTGTGTAAGATTCTATTTGTTACTCAAATAGAATTTTGAATCTTGTTTTGCGCCTCTGAGTTTTTACCACGCTCTTCCTCAAATCAAGTGATTAAACCTTGCACCATCTGCAGATGAACACTCATTTCCCGAATCCAATTCATTTCCAGAACTAGAGAGCTATGACTAGGGTTCAGGACAATTGGGAGAGGCTGGTTCGCGCAGTGCTGAGAAGCGAGCAGACGGCTGGCCACGAGCGCACTCCCAGCGGCATCGCCGGCTCCGTTCCCGACTCGCTACAAAGGAGCACCAACATCAATGCGATTTTGCAGGCTGCCGATGAAATTCAGTCAGAGGACCCCAATGTTGCTAGAATACGTAAGTGAAAGAGAAGATTGCTCTTGCTCTTGTTCGTACGGTTTAACAATTCATTGTTAATTGACGTCTTTTTTCGTCGCCATCTTCTTCTTCAAGTATGCGAGCAAGCGTATAGTATGGCTCAAAATCTGGACCCAAGCGGTGATGGCAGAGGTGTTCTTCAGTTTAAGACTGGTTTAATGTCTGTAATTAAGGTACAGAGACTGAGATTTCCTGTAAGCTTGTGCTGTTTATTAGTGTAAAACATCAAACCGAGGTTATTCTCAAATCTCAAAGGGAATGATTATTCTCCGATCGTCTGGTAGAAAAAAGATTTCGGTTTTTATTCACATTCCCTACATAAAAACTGAGCATTGTTTTTATACCATGTGCCACACTACTAAAAATCTGACAGACTGCCTTTCCATCAAGTTCAACACTTGTGCATCTAGAGATGGAGGATATGTCATACTTTTGTCTCATTATGTGTAAAATATGCTTCTTTAGGATCATGCATCTGTCTTGGTTGCTACTCATATAATCCTAAGTCACATTTTCAGTGATTGAACTCTACTTTTGATGCAGCAAAAACTAGCTAAAAAGCGGGGAGGCTCAATAGATCGTAATCATGATATTGAGCTGTTATGGGATTTTTACAATCAATTTAAAAAGCTGCACAGAGTGGATGACATTGAGAGAGAGGAACAGAAATGGCGGGAATCTGGCACTTTTAGTGCTAATGTTGGGGAGTACGTTTGTATTTGGATATATAGCATTGATAGAGAAAATATTTGGTCACATTTCCAGCATTGGATGTTGTATCTGCAGCATCAGCCATGCATGGCATTTGCCACACTGGTGTGCTATGCAAATAAAACTTACTGCGTATCTCCTGATCTGATCTAAGCGACCATTTTTTAATTAATTTTCTTTTTATTAGTAAAAATGAAGTGGATTTTGTTAGTGAAAAAGATGAGTATGAAGAGATGAGGTCCCAAGAAGAACATAATGAATTATAGAACACAGCTCCAGAGTCTGAAATATCAGATCCAAATAAATCCTTGCAGTCTTTGTGTTTTGAAACCTACTATGCTACCTGATTTTTCCACCCCTGCTGGAACCAATCTATGGTTGCACTTATGTTTATGTTCTTTGAACTGTGATCTAAATATTAAACACGTGAAACTATCATTTTTTCCTTTTGAGTGTTAGTCCCTCCTTAAACATTAAAAATCATCCGTCTTGTCTGCCTCATGCGGTTATGTTTCATTATTTGCCTTTCTGGGAAGGGAGAAAAATAATTGAATACTGAATTGTTTTACTTGTTTGCTCATGCAGTATTTTAACCTTCAGATAAATGATATGTTCGTTTTTCGACACGTTCTTGTTGATTGTTATTGTTTCATAGGCTTATCATCTGCCCGTTGTTGGTCTTCCTGATATAGATTCTAGTGCCTCTACAAATAGGCCTTGCTAATTTGCCTGTGCTTTGTCCTGTTTTGGCTTGGACCTTAGATTCTCAAAAATGAAAAAGGTTTTTGCTACGCTGAGGGCTTTGGTTGAGGTGATGGAGGTCCTGAGCAAAGATGTAGCTCCAAGTGGAGTGGGAAGGCTTATCTTGGAAGAGGTATGCCTGGCCTTCTTATCTATGTCCTTTGCTTGTGCAATATCAACTTTTGTTTCAATATTCACTTGCTATCCATTTAACGAATTTTATGCTCTTTCTTGTCAATAAAAAGATCAAGAATAGTATGAGTTCTTCTTGTTAAAGTATATATATAGAACTTCCACCTGGTTGATTGATCGATCTTGCTTGTTATTTCAGTTAAGAAGTATAAAAAAAGTCAGATACAACCAAGGTTTTAAAAGGCGTTTTTCGCCTCGAGGCGTTTTTTTATAGAGGCGCGAGGCGTAAGCCTCAAGGCGAACCGAGGCGTACACTCGAGGCGTAAATAAGAAAATCACACAAAATCATATCTAATATCATAAAAATTTAAAAGTAAAGTCTAAACAAGTTATAAGTCTTTAAAGTCTCAAATTTAACATCCTAATATTAAATGTTCATAAATTAAAAGTGCAAAAAATCCAAATTATCATCGCTTTCATTTCCATCTTCATCATCTTCATCATCTTCACCTCCACCTCCACCTCCACCTTTACCCTCAACGCGAAAACTGTACAAGATTCGAGCACGTACTCAATTAGAACCAGTTACTCCACGAGCATGTTAAAACCCTTCGAGAGGTGCGCCGCTGCTGCTTCGGAGGTGCGCTGCTGCCGCTGCCTCGCCGGAGATGTGAGCCACTGCCGCTGCTTCGCCGGAGTGGTGGTCGCCTGGCTGCTTCTTAGCGTTGAAGGTTGGGAAGCTTTTTCTATGTATGCGAAGCAATTTACCAAGAATCTACCCTAATTTTAATTCTAATTGATGTTTTATTATTTAATTTATTACATTTGGGACAAGCCCATTAGAAATTGTATTAAATAAAAAAAAGCCCACTTGCTATTTATTGAAAAGCCCATCCATTTCAGCCCAAAATAAAAAAAAAACATCAAAAGTTTCTTCCTGCATGAGGCGTCCGCCTCAGAACCGCCTCGACCCCCTTGACCGCCTCGACCGCCTTGACCGCCTCGACCGCCTCAACGAGCCTCGAGGCGCAAGCCTCGCCAACACACATGAGGCGCTGCCTCAGGGACTGTTTTTACCCGAGGCGTACCGAGGCGCGCCTCGAGTACGCCTTTTAAAACCATGGATACAACCATATCGGGCGAAATCATCCCGTACAACATTGTCCCTCTTGAAGCTCCATCTTTAACCAATGCTATTGGATACTTTCCTGAAGTAAGTCAATGGGATAATTGTCTCTTCTATTTCAGCACATAATAGCCTTTGTTGATGAGTTTGTCTCCACAAAGAGACATCACTGAAACCTGAAGCTCTGGTCTTTTTTGTCTCTTTGACTTATTTTTTCAATTGATTATTTTACTTTCTACAATTTATGATTCTCTCTTTGTTTGTTTGACAATCTTTGTGGGTCAGAGGTGCGAACTGAGTAGTTTCCTCCAATGTTGTAAAGTTCCTAAGGCGCTTTTGAGGCGTTTTGCCTTTGTGAATCGAGGTGTAAGCCTCGAGGCGGTCTGAGGCGTAAGCCTCAGTAAAAAGGCGAAAAAACAATTCACAAAAATTATGCAATAATAAAAAAACATCCACAAAGTCTAAAAATCATCAAATTAAAACATCATAAAGTCTTAAAAGCATCAAATATAATATCCAAAGTCTTAAAGGCATTAATTTAAAGTTTTAATGGCCATTGATCAATGATCAATCAAAAGTTTTAAACTTTAATTTAATCATCAAACTCATCATTCTCATTCTCCTCTTCTTCCTCCTCTTCTTCCCCTTCTTTCATGTGTTTTTCCCATTCCTAGCCAACATAAGAAAACCAAAATAAATTTCAAAGTTGAAACTAATTAACTAAATAACTAATCCAAAATTCTGAAATTAAATAACTAAAACAACAATTGAATTTTGAAATTAATTAACTAAATAACTACTCTAATAAAACTGAAAATAATGATTTACTCAAGTCAAAACTAAAATTAAATAACTAAAATCACAATTAAAACTTGAAACTAAATAACTAAATAACTAATCCAAAAACTGAAATTAATTTAATCATGCTTAAAAAAAAACAAGGAAAAGAAAGCAAAAAAACTGACCTGTTTTGGCTGAAAAAATCTTCTGCCGGAGCTGGGGTCGGCGGCTGGCTACTGCCGGTGGAGGGGGCAACGTCTCCGGCGGGGGGCGGCGGTGGTCGGGATGGATGGCGGCAGAAGAGGAGATGGGGCAGAAAGAAGCTGGCGGCAGAAACAGAAGAGGAGCGCTAGAAACAGAAGAGGAGCGCTTTCTTTTTTTCACATTAGTTTTAGGGTTTTGTTTCTTTTCTTGTTAGTTTTAGTATTTAATTTTAAGATGGGTTTATGGGCTTAATAAATAATTAAGATTGTGCCTTTAATTTTAGCCCAAAAGATGTTATATTTTGAAAAATATGGTATAAATGCCTCGATTGCGCCTCGATGCGCCTCAGCGCCTTTAAGCCTCGAGGCGTACGCCTTATTTAATTGAGGCGCAAGCCTCGTAGAATGCGATTGAGGCTATAGCCTCGGAGCGTTTTTGACATGAATCGAATCGAGGCGCGCCTCGAGGCGTACGCCTCGATCGATTTTTACAACACTGGTTTCCTCAGCTGCCAGCTGATTTTGAAATTTCTGGACAACGGGATCCGGATATGTTTGACCTTTTGGAATATGTGTTCGGTTTTCAGGTGTTGTTTACTTCCATATTAGTCTAGTTTGATACAGAGAAGTTGTTTTTCGCCTGCTGCCAATGATGCGTATCAAAAATCAGCTTTTGTTAACTATATTCTTTTTTATACAAAAAGATCATAGAGAGTCCCCATCTATTGGTAGTCACTTTAAGCTTTTGAAAGATGTTCTAAATGAGTTCAGTTTGCTGATGCTTGCTCTCTGGCTGAAATTTATGGCTTTTGTCGCTTCCATGTCTTCTGTTTTACACTCTTCTTTTGGTGGTTTAACCTCACCTTTTGCAGAAAGACAATATAAGGACCCAGCGAGAGCATGTTATCCTTTCTTTAGCCAATGCACATTCACGACTTGGCATCCCAGTTGAAGCTGATCCAGTTAGTACACCATAATTATGTATACTTGAAGAGTAAAGGGTATCAGAAGCCTTTATTTGTAACCATAATATATATATATTTTTTATCTATTTATTTGCAGAAACTGGATGAAAGAGCTATAAGAGAGGTCTTCTTGAAGGTCCTAGATAATTACATCAAATGGTGTAGATATTTACGGATTCGTGTTGTGTGGAACAGGTCGTTTCTGCTGCAACTTGCTACTTTGTTGAGAAATAATGGACTAACTTCTTAATTTGTTCCCTATAGCCTGGAAGCCATTGACAGGGAGAGAAAGCTTTTTCTAGTTTCACTGTATTTCTGTATATGGGGTGAAGCTGCGAACATCCGTTTTCTTCCTGAATGCATATGCTACATTTTTCACCATGTATGTATTTGGTACCCGCATGGCTGTTTTCTTTATAAGTATGGTGGTCGTCATGATTTATGTTCTGGTACTGTTGGAGATAGTGCATTTTATATTTCGCTTGATTTGCTAGCGCTTGACTTGCTCTACATTGATCAACTATTGTTTCGGTTGCTTCATATATCTTTGAGCTATTTTTGACTGACTAGTCACTAATACTACATTGCTAGAAAGCTTGTTGCACATTCATTATGCAAAATATTTTGATATGTAGACCTACATGTATTAACAATATAAGTTTCATGGTTTCTATAGTATGTGTATGTATAGTGGTAAGTACTTTAGTTTACCAGTGCATATAATTACTGTTAAAATGTCACAAAATTTAGTCTAAATTTCATAAATTTCAGTTTTAGTGTCTTACTTGGCTACTTGCTAATGTTGCTATATTTTTAAATCTTGCTTGTATAGATGTGTCACGCCCGCTTTCTACTAATTCTAGTAAAGTCGGGAACATGACCAACGAAAGGAATATTTATCGTCTTTCTCTTGTCATTTATTCCTTTCATTGGTCATGTTCCCGACTTTACTAGAATTAGTAGAAAGCGGGCGTGACAAGATGGCAAGGGAGTTGGATGCAATTCTGGATCATGGGGTGGTGAGTCATGCTGCAAGTTGTTTAAGCGATGATGGTTCCGTGTCCTTCCTAGATAAAATCATTTGTCCTATATATGGTACCTTGAGAATGGTGAGTTCATTGATTAGTCCTATCCCATGCGAAGCACACTTGATTCATTTTCTTGAGCTCTCAGTGATTTTAGAATTCATTTTAGCATTTTACGGAGGTCATGTCTTCTAGAGACTGCAAGTAATTTTTTTTAAAAATTTTTCTGCTTTAGATCATACATTTGACATGATTACGAAAAATTATGAAACTGTCTGCAATGAGATTAACTAATTAAGATGTTGAACCTGCTCTGAGGAGGAACATGGGTATATGATATCCAAACATCCAGTGTAACTACTAACTCCCCTATTCACTTCAACCTACAACAAAAATAAATATTAAATTAGAGGTTTATTGTCCTTCCTAAATGATAAATAGAATATAGACATTGATCTCAAGGAGTTTGATTTGTTCACAAGATTGGAGTTTTCATAAAACACCTGGTAGATGATGCCCAAATATCTCCCACCTTTTTCCCAATCCTTCACCTTACCCTACCTAGAATAAATAGATGTGGAGAGAAAGCAGTTCTGTTCTCCTAATATAGGAGATGAACATCCAACGATTGATCAATGTATCAATTTATGTCTTCAGTTTCCCTTTTTTGGGAGATCTATGTGATATATTGGCACTTTAATGCTCTCCTGTCGTAATTCTTTCCATGAGTATATTAATTTGTTTCCATTCCCTGATTGGTTGTCTTTCTGACTTTCAAATGAAACATATGAGATCAATTTCAATATACTGTCCTTCAAGCAATTTTTGCTTCATGAGGTTATACTTCAGCTTCATGTCTTCCTGTAAAACCTAGCATATTAAATTGCTTTTATTTACTTGCTGATCAAAATTGCAGGGTTCAATTCTACAATGAGGCAGGGAAATATAACCCACCACAAATATATTCAGGTTTGCAGCAGAACATAATGCATTTAATGGTTAATGGTGGAATATGCATTCCTTATCCTTTCAGTTGTCTCTGATTAGGTTGGAAAGGGGAGAGATGTTGGGTTGAACCAGATTGCTTTGTTTGAAGGCAAAGTTGCTGGAGGGAATGGAGAACAAGTACTGAGCAGGGATGTATACAGGCTTGGCCAACTTTTTGATTTTTTCAGAATTCTATCCTTCTTTTTCACTACTGTCGGCTTCTATGTCTGCACAATGGTATGATCAAGTTATTTATTATGATTTGTTGAATCCTGACTATAGGTACAACTGCTTAATCATCTTCTTAATTGTCTTTTTTTTATTGCAGATGACTGTTCTAACAGTATACATCTTCCTATATGGAAGAGCATATCTGGTAATGCCTGTTACTCATTAATATTCTACTCTCTATGTCCACAAAGAGTGTGATGGAGTTGGCTCGAGTTTTAAGCAAAAATTGTTAAAGTGTGTTTTTAGTGGAGAAAGGGGCTCACAAAATAGAATGTGTGAGGTTTAAAAAATATTGAGCGTTCCGTGGGACAATGTCTAAAGAAAATAGTACACTTTTGATTCTAAATATCCCAAAGCTCACTTAGGGTGTAAAATATATGTGCGCAGAAAATATCTAATAGCTGACTTAGGTGTACTTAAGTCTTGCCATATGAGGATTGAATAATATAAGGCCACTCTATTTTGCAACAGCTTTCACTTGCACCTTCTACTTATAGTTTGATCTCGAGATAAATGGTACTCCTTCCGTCTCACTAAGTTTGACACACTTTGCTTATTGGGATGTCCCACTAAGAATGGTACATTCCAAAAATAGTAAAAGTTCTCTCTTCAAAAAGGTGTGGACTCTACCACCTTTATCACTCTTACACTAGTTTATACACTCTCCTTAATAATCTTGACGGAAAAAAAGGTGTCAAGCTTAGTGGGACGGTGGGAGTATCTGTAAATCTTAGGGTTCCTTGCCTATTTCCTTCCAAGCTACTTTGAGTATATGACTAAGTGCTAATATGAATGAAGATATATTTATTATAATATATAATCAGATACACACCACGTGTTGCATAACCTGATAAGCTTTCTTATATTGTTCCGCAGGCATTTTCTGGACTTGATCAATGAATTTCAAAGGAAGCCGAATTGTTTGGGTAACACTGCTTTAGATGCTGCTCTGAATGCTCAGTTTTTGGTCCAAATTGGTATTTTCACTGCAGTGCCCATGATAATGGGTTTTATACTTGAATTAGGATTGTTGCAGGTATGTTGGCATTTCATTGCAATCTCTAAAATTAATGCTGTAAGATGATAATTGCATTCTCTTTTGGTCAACTAAAAATACCTTCCTACTTTTAAAAGAATAGGAAGTAAAAATGCATTTACATGGTTTCTATCTAAAGGCCGTGTATTGATAACTGTTCCGATTTTATTCTCCTTTTCAGGCTGTTTTCAGTTTCATCACAATGCAGTTTCAGCTGTGCTCTGTCTTCTTTGCATTTTCATTAGGAACAAGAACTCATTATTTTGGCCGCACAATCCTTCATGGAGGTGCAAAAGTATTTGAATTTTCTCTGTGTTGTTTGTCAAGTTTTCTGCCTGCGTAGGTAAGTATGTTAATCTGGTGTTAATATTTGCTTTGCCAGTACAGAGCAACGGGCAGAGGTTTTGCTGTTCGTCACATCAAGTTTGCTGAAAATTATCAATTTTACCCAAGAAGTCATTTTGTAAAGGCGTAAGTAGACATCATTAGTTACTATAGTGTGGTTGAGATGTTATTTGTGTTTATGCACAATCTATTTAATTGATCTATCATCTATGTGATGGTTCTGAATTTGCATAAATTTAACTGTGGTATGTGTAGTTGAGAAGCTATCTGTGTTTGTGCACAGTCTTGTTATTGATGTATTTGCTTTATATGGTTGTGAATAGGTGCTGTTTCCTTTATCTTAATAACTCTGAGCAGTTGGTTTCTTGTCATCTTGTGGCTCTTTGCGCCTTATATATTCAATCCCTCTGGATTTGAATGGCAGAAGTAAGTGGAGTTGTTTCCCTAAAAGAGTTGCACTTTATAGTTCCCAAATTTTTAGTGAATCTCTTCAAGCTTGGCATCCATATGATTGTTTTTTAATTGAAAATTTAACAATAGATAACACTCTCATTTGCCTATTATTTATTTAGAAGTTTTGATTGTGAGCTGCAGGACAGTAGAAGATTTTGAGGATTGGATTAGTTGGCTCATGTACAAAGGGGGAGTTGGTGTGAAAGGGGATGCTGGGAGTCTTGGTGGGATGAGGAGCAGGTTTGTTTTGTGCATATATCTCTGCTGGGTTTGTACTATATGCATTATAAATCTACTAACACTTGGTTCAGGATTTACTCTTCATGGCATGACAACATTTGTAAAGCTTTTTCCACTAGCCCTTCTCTTTTTACCTTTTTCTTTTGCTTTTTGGTGGTTTTATGTAAATATGGTTTTTGGGTACATGAGATGCTAGACAAGGGTGCTTTTTTCCTCCACATGTGAAAATCCATATTTTCACCTGTTGTTTTTCTGAGCAAATTCCTTAACAGCTATTCTAACTTACAAATTACTTTGTTGTCTCATGTCTGCAGTCTCACATTCAGGCTCTACGAGGCCGTATTCTTGAAACAATTGTGAGCTTAAGATTTATAATGTTTCAGTATGGCATCGTATACAAGCTCCATCTTACTGGAAACAACACATCAATTGGGGTATGTTCTTTCTTTCATTTGTCTTGTTGTCATGAAATGTTTTTGTTTTGGTTCCAATTATTGGATTGGATGTCTGGTTTGATTAGATTGACACCCTTAGCTAATGCTCATTTGTTGGCAAATCTTATTTTAGAGAACAGCCTGATCATATTGCCAATTCTCATTTTCAAGCTCTATGGCATAGTGAGAGAAGCAATGTTTTATTCCTATTCAAAATTCTCTCTCTTTGTGATAATAAAAGGTTTTAATTTAGCATGGGGGATTTTCCAGTATATTGAATAAATGCCCAATATGACTCTTGCAACCAAACCTTCCAGACTATGATATAATTACTGCTAAATATGAAAGAAAGAAAAGACATTTGCTTTTGCTTTCTCTAAAGAAATAGATTAATTAAAAAGATTGTAGAACTTCACTGCATCAAGTAGTAGTTCGGAAAAAAAAAACAGAATATTTTAGGTCTGTATATTTGTAAACACTTTCTTAAACTCATACTAAAAAATAAATTTTCTTACAAGTTCATGTGACATGTATTTACACTCGAAAAAACCCAAATCAAACCAAAGATCAAAAGAAACATCTAACGAAAGATTGATCTGTTTGAGATGCCGAAAAGCTTTGAACGATTATGTTGTTTTTTCAAGATAACCAAAAGAAGAGTAAATTTAAGAGTGATTGATCTTAGTGATGACTTGATTATTCTTTTGTTTGAGATCAGTAACACTAATTAATTGTGAATTGATTATTCTGTGGTATGAGATTCACAAAGATGTCTTTGTAGTCAGGGTTTTCAGGAACTATCCTAACTCGAAAACCAAGTGATATCCAACTTCCTGAATAGAAAGACGTATTTGTATTAAGATGCACATATATATATATTTATGAAATCCTAGGTGCTGTTCTTTTACAAATGATTTCGTAAATGCCAGTTGACTTTGTTCTGCTAGTTGCTATGTCCCCTACTGTTCTTTTATCTGTTTCAACTTCTAACTGTTTAGGTGTATGGCTTCTCTAGGGTTGTATTGGTTGGAATAGTTCTGATCTTTAAGGTTCGTACATCATTTTTCTTTGGGTTGATTGAATTCCTTCTTATATTGCTAAAGTCATAATGCTAATTGCTTCTTTTCCTTAACTTGTTGCAGATATTCACTTTGAGTCCTTAAAAGTCGACTAATTTCCAACTAGTGCTGTGGTTTATGCAAGGTGTGACGGCCATTGGACTCATTGTAGCACTTTGCCTGGTGGTTGTTTTCACAGACCTCTCTGTCCCAGATTTGTTTGCTAGCATCCTTGCGTTTATTCCTACTGGTTGGCTCATTCTTTGCGTAAGTCATAAAGGGATGCTAGTTTATCATCCATTCGCTGTTTAAATTAAGCAAAGTATGCTTCATATAACCGGATAAACACATTGCTGAATGAAAAATAAGCCTCCATCTAACTCTGGTTTCTATATGTTCTTGCTGTTTCCTTATAATGAATTGATTGGATCTTGAGCTTAGTAAATACACACACACACACACATATATATATACACTTGACTTTTATATTCTATATTATCAACATAGTACGTGAATATAGATTGTGACAACTACTTTACTCCAGACAAGTTCCTTTTAATCAAAAAATAGATTGTGACAACTAGTCTTTCACCATAGTATTTGTCATATAATGCTATAGTGATGATTCGCTTCTTTATTATATTTGTTTGGTTTCTTGTTTGGCGTTTTGTCTGATGCTTAATGGCTAATACTGTAGTTGGCAATTACATGGAAGAGGATCGTGAAGAGTTTAAAAGAGTTTGCCAGAATGTACGATGCTGGAATGGGTATACTCACTTTTTCCCCAATTGCTATATTGTCTTTGTTTCCATTCGTCTCGACCTTCCAGTCCGGCTTCTCTTCAACTAAGCATTCAGTCGAGGATTTGAAATATCTCTTATTCTTGCTGGAAACAAGGCAAATATCGAGGCTTCTTCATTTTAATCATGGCCATTCACTTCAAGCCACTAGGAAAATTGATGCCTCAAATATATACTACTACAGTTTCGCTAAATGTGACCATGTTTTTTTATTGAGTCGTCCCATTAATGGTCACTTTCTCAAAAAGAAAAAAATTTACCTTTAAAATACATCGTCCTACTTTTTTAAAACACAACACTTTACTTTCTTAACATTCATGCTGAATCTCTTGTGACTGCATTTAGCGGAATATAGCACAAATTTTTTTTGTGTCAACATAATATCTTATGTTAATCTACGAGTATTGTCTAATTTAGTGGTAATTGATAGTGCTTCTTTTAAGCTTACGTTTAGTACGAGTATATTATTATTACTATTATAGCATAATAATTAAATAACAACATAAATGACAAAATTGTAAAAAAATGCCATAAGACTTGATTAGGCTTGCAAGTATATTAGTTTTGACTATTATGATTATTCTTGAGTTTGAGATCTATCTCAACTAAATTAATATCGAGCCACCTCGAATGACTTTTACACCTCCACTCATCGAACATATATATTGATGCCCTACTCTGCTCAGTTGGAAAAACCTAGCCTGATCTATAAACAATAATAAAATAGAGAGAATCAATTTTTAATCCAGTTGTTCATTAGTTAGAAGACGAAGAAGCAGATAAAGCAAATGTCTCTCCTCTTTCCATGTGCTCTTCCACAAGTGTTAACTTGGAATAACAATAAATTTGTGTAGGGTTTTTAGGGCGTTGCAAGAAACCAAACATGGTCTTAATGATCATAGAGAAAAACAAGTACACGTGAGAAATAAAATAGATATCACATTTATCTTTCATTGTAGACCAATGACAGCAAGTAAATTAATCAAGAGAGATGCAGCGAATGTTCATTTTTTGTCAAATTATTTAGATATGTATGTATAATAATAGAGTTCCATTTTCATCTCTTATATTTTTAAAATTTCTGGTATAAGAATTCAACAATTGTTGGGTTGGGCTGATTCAAAGTTGAAAGACAACAAGTTGTTTAGGTGCAGTAGGTCACTTTGACTGGTAATTGTATATGTGGGCCACACTGCAATTATTCTATATCATTAGTTGCTATCCCTTACAGTCAAAAAGTCTCGACTAGACCAGGGTGGATATGCCCCCAATTTTTGGGTCATATTTTCTGTTCTTTATGCCTGTTTTTGCTCCCTCCTAATTATCACTTTCCTTTTCGATCCCTATCACATTTCACAACCAAACGATAAGTCACAATCTCAGTATAGCTCTTCCACTTGCCATGTCTCCTCCTTGCAATTGTTTCTATCCCAATTAATATTCAGGCCAGTTCCACCACTTCTTCTTTTCATCGCTCTTACACATGTTTACTTTGTCTGATGAATCCATAAGAGAATACCTACAGCTACTTATTCATTTATTTTCTTACGAGCTTCGTTCAAGTAGAACAAGGTTTGTTGAATGTTATGAGGTGTGAGGAAACTATAATCCCTCCCTATTTTAGGTGCCCTATAAGTCTTGATCTTTTAAAAGATCCAGTTACTCTTTGGACTGGCCAAACTTATGACAGATCATGCATAGAAAGATGGCTGGCTGCTGGGAATTCAACATGCCCCGTCACAATGCAGAAGCTCCACGACTCCTCCATGGTGCCTAACCACACCCTTCGCCACTTGATCCACGACTGGCTCCATTCCAACGGCTACTCTCATACCGACGACCTCTCCCAAGACCAATTCTCCATTGCTAGAATCAAGCATGTCCTCGAGTCAGATGCGTTCGCATTGGAAACCAAGATTCGCTCATTGGAACACCTTCATTCTCTCTCACTAGAGCTGCCCCTCAACAACTCTTGCTTGATCGAACTTGGGTTTTTCCAGATGCTGATGGAGCAGTTGGTTCTCAGAAATGATGTTCAACAAAATCTGATGCTTGTTGAGAAAGCTCTTTCATGTGCTTTAGTGTTGATGCCCTTTAGTGAGCTCAAGTGTTTGAACTTATTGAAACATGAGTCGTCCTCGTCGTCCTCGTCTAACTACTTTGCAGCGTTTCTTGCTCTTCTTGAGAAGGGAACCCTTTTCATCAAGAAAGCCTTGTGCCTTGTGATCGAGGCAATCTCTTTGGAGCCACAAACTAAAGGGCTCTGCCAAAAGCTCGGAAAATCAGTCCTAATTGTACGTGGAATCGTCGACATAATTGAGCACAAGAGTGGATCTTCTTCACCAGAGGCCATTGAAGCAGCGATCAGAGCTCTCTCAGCATTAGCTTCAATAGATTCGAACCGAAGCGACATTGCAAGAAATGGCGCAGTGGAAGGGCTCTTGTCGTGTTTGATAAACATCGACGAGGAGGGCCAGAAAAGAAGCACCGTAGCGATGGCAGCAATGGAGAAGCTCTTGTCGGAGAAGAGCGCGAAAGAAGTGGTAGTGAATCATCCATTAGGAGTGAGGGCAGTGGTGAAAATGGTGTTTAGAGTATCTGAGCACCAAGGTAGTGAGAGTGCGGTGAACGCGCTGCTTATTATATGTTCAGAGAGTGAAGCTGCAAGGGAGAAGGCCATTGTTGATGGAGTGTTGACTCAGTTGCTGCTGTTGTTGCAGAGCCAGTCAAGCACAACCACCAAAACTAAGGCAAGAATGCTGCTCAACTTGCTCAGAACCAAATGAAGAACAAGTCTTCTTAATGTGTTGGATTAATTAATTAAGTTGCATTATGTTGTAACAAGATATCATTTTGTATCACTGAAAACCTATTGTTACAAATTTAAATTATTCTACTTGATTTCCAATGGAAGAGTTTCATGTCTTTATGCCTACATATATCTCTAATATGTACGCATATAAGTTGAAAATCTAATGATCGAATGGATCGGAAGACTCCACCGTAGCGCTGCCTTTAAATTTAAATTTACATATAAAATTAAAGTACTAAATTGTCCTTAAAAAATTTAACACAAAGATATGTGTTGTGTTTTAAAAAATATAAATGATGTATTTTAAAAGTTTTTTTTTTGGGAGTGTGTGACCACTTTTAATGAGACGATCTAATAAAGAAATATGACCATTTTTAACAAAATAATCCAATAAAAAAATATCATCACTTTTAACGAGACAAAGAGAGTTAATTTGTCAAATTAGTAAATACTTTGAAAACTCGTGTTTTAGAATAAAAAATAGAACTTGTAGTCTAAAAACTTTTAATACTTTTATGTTCTGAAAATGAGTGCTCAAATTAAAGTTCAACTTAATGGTAATGGATTTGAACTCAGTCTTCCCACTCAAAAATAACTAACTTATTATTATTTTTTTATTTATTAAATGATCACATGCATACGTGACAAATAATTAAGCTGAGCAAGTATTAATTTATTTTATTTATAAAAATATTATATTCTTTTTACGTATATAGTCAACAATACGTGCACTTACCAATTTTATTGTTATTAGAAAACATTTAATTTAATGTTGTTAATTGATTAGGAAAAGTCTATAATTCAAAAGTAGCACGCGTGTGTCTCCTCATAATGAACTCTCCATTTTAATTTTGAATTTTAACTGTTAGCTTTTTCTCTAGGGCTTTTTTTTGTTTTATTTTTATTTTGAATAAATATATAAAAGTAAAAAAACACATCATTAAGAACTGGAGCGTTAGACCCAAACAAATTAACATTGTATCATCCCTTATATTCCACTTTAAATCTCACATTTTATATTTAATTGAGGTTATTATAATAATAAAGTAATAGATCTAGTTACAAATTACTCCCTCCGTCCCACTAAACTTGACGCATTTTATTATTTTAATACATTTAATTGAATATAAAACGTGTCAAGTTTAGTGGAACAGATGAGTACAATGGAGGACAAGATTTTTCGAAAGAGAAAAAGTAACAGCATGACACTTATAGAGACAATAATCAGGGATGCCCTATATATACAATTTTTCCAATGGAAGAAAGACAAACATTGTAGTTAATAATGTACTTACAAAAGAAATTCATTTTAATTAAAAATGAAATGACATATCAGAATAAATCTCACTCTTGCTAAACTTTCGACTCCCGCAATATAATCAATCATAAATGTAAAGCTATCTTATAATTAATCTTCTTTCTTTCTTTCTTTTTTTTCTTTCTTTTTTTGGGGGGATTTTTGTACAATTATTTTTATTTTTATTTTTTCAATTCTAGGTTGTCAAGAATTGACAAAAGATAAGGTCATGTAAAAGGGGGAAGAGGTTCCCGAAAACAGTAAACGTAAGATGCAATATGGAGTATAATAATATAAGCAATAATGACAATGAGTATGAGCCAAAACTTTTTTACTACAAAAATCGTAAAGACTACACAATTTACTTTTATATAATTACTTGACAATTAAAGTCCATCTGAAGCCGAAATGTTTCCGTAATAAAAGGAAGGCCTCGCACAACCCAACAATTTTTTAAAATTTTTTTTAAGTGAAGTGACCGGCCATAATTATTCTTTACAAATGTGAATGTCTAGTGTTTGGGCACTCCCATTCGTCCAACTATAATATACAAAATTTATTATTTTATTTATATTTATTAATCCACGCGGATAATATATATTTAATATCTTAATACACGTTTTGAAGTTTAAATATTCTTATATACCCTTTATATTTTATTTGTTATAAAATAATAAATCTTCATAAAAGAAATTTCATTAATAAGATTGAGATATAATATATATATATATATATATATGGGTTAGTTTCGTGTAAAACTAAGTCTCTGTATAGAAAATAAAAAACAACGTGGACCATTGATTATTAATTTTTTTGTTGAAACCATCAATTAAGTTTTCAGTTTGAAGATGGTAAATTTGTGAAGAAAACCTTTGCATGTGGTGAAAATGATGGGGATGCAAATGGAATTAATCAGCCAAATGAAAAATCAAATTTGTCAAAATTATTTTTTGAAAATTCCATAAAACAAAAAAAAAATAATACTGAAATTACGTTCAATCTGTTGCAAACTATCATAAACAGAAAAAAAAAATGATGCATTCTGAATTCATTTATTGCCATATCATAATGCATTTCTTTTGGAAATTTATTATATTTACTACTAGTATTATTATAAGTACATGATGTACATCATATCATCACAAAATTGTGAAGGAATTATATTTGTCCCATTATTGTATAAAGTTAAACCATAATTAAAATACATGTGTATTTATTGTGCGTTGTATTTGAATTGATTATGGATTCACATGATTCACACTTTACTTGTAAATTGAGTGTTTAAATTCCTAAACCTTTAAATTCAAGGACACTATCATGTCATGTTGAGGCAACTAAATTGATGATTAATGCAACTCCTCAAGATATGTCGGATTTTACAAGACAGTCTACGACCATTATTCCCTAGCACAGACAAGTTCCATAATCTATCAATGAACTATCTTTCTTCACCAGTTTTGCAATTTTAATGCTACTTTTGATCAATTTTATACGAGAATAAGCAAAAATGGAAACCGTGTTTGACAGTCTCATTCAACACTGTTACCAGAATCACAACCTTATCAAAAGGATCTTCAGCTCGATAGAGAGGATAACAACAAATAATAAAGCATCGAAATGCAGTATCTGCAAATAGAACGCCAAATCCTCTAAGAAAGAAAGAGAAAACATGGCCTGTTCATGTAGATAAGCAAATACAAGTAATTACATCTAGATCCATCCTGTTAAGCCATATTTTTCTGCCACATTGTACATCACTAATTCCCCCCAAACATGTCCAAACAGCCGCTCCCCTCCGATGGCAAAGGTAAGAGCCCATGAAGAAAGAACTGTTGTGAACAAGAGGAATCCAATTGCCGATCCCACAAGATCTGTAGAAAGCAGTTGCTAAAAGTTTATATACATATATATGTATATTATTGGAAATAGAAGACAACTATAGCAAAGTTTTTGAGGTGTGAAACGAAAAATCCATGAAAAGGGTCCATATCAACATTTGCAAAGGGGGAACATCTGGTAAACACACGCATTAATAAAATTGGCTAATTAGTACATGGGTTTTAGTCTGCATCTTGATAAAAGTTTGCACAGTATGTAAGAGTTACCGAGACCCAATGCAGTTTTCTGGATACAAAAGCTTGTTACTTGTAATAAAAACTTTGAATTCTAAATTTTGAGAGAGCATTTTTATCAGAACACCTGCATCAAAAAGACATGCATGATGGAGTTCCTCCAATGCTCATAGCTTACCAAGGACACCAAGATCACTTAGATCTCCAACAGATACTTTGTCCAAAAGGGATAAAAATATATAACATAAACAAAGAAGGAAATCAGATATAGTCCAGATGCTTTTGATCATCTCAGGCAAGCTATAATTCATTACATATGAGCGATTTAATTCTTAGAGTGTGCTTATTAAGTAGGATAAGTCCGGATAGATAAAAATAACATAGGTTAGTCTAGTGCATAATTGCAAAAAACATTTTAAAGGCCTGCCTCGGAGGACCTCGTGAAAAATCGCCTTAAGACCTAGGTATATACTGACTCTGACGAGGCAAGTGCCTTTTGTGTCTGAGGCTCATGCCTCAAGGCCCACTGCCTCAAGGTGGGTGAGTCACAATCCTCGTACACATGCAATTGGGCTTATATTTGTGATATTTTTGGATTTTTTAAGTTGACTTAACTAAAATTGCAAAATCCATCAATACTTAAATATAAAACAATTAAAGTTCAACAATAAATGTAAAAAAGATTTAAAAAAAAACACACATTAGACTTGATGATAAAAGTATAACACACAACGCTACTATCATCCTCTCCCGCCCACCACCACTTGCAGCCACCGGCACCACCACCTACTGCTGATAAACTGATGAGTACATTGATGGAGGCTCTAATGGGTGATGGTGATAAGTTAAACTTAAATTAGATGAGATTATGATTCATGATGTTTAATTAAGTACTTAAGTGCCGATAGTGCTTGATTTTAAACACTTGATAACTTTATTTTGATGGTCTAGTGTTTACTGTTTAGTATCTAGGATTAGATTCATGGAAAATCTCACAAAAAGCCTCAACAAAACGCCTCAAATACATCTTCACATTTTTACAATAATGGTCTAGTGTTTACTGTTTAGTATATAGAATTAGATTCATGGAAAATCTCACTTTGCTACTACTATTTGAGATTATTTGTTTGATATGTATCGATCTAAAAGGATGAGGTTGAATACCAATTACCAACCTTCAGGATAAGCTCAATCAATCTTATCGCACCAAGTAAACACTCCCTAAGTGGATTAATCATGGTCCTTAAAAATTTTGTTTTACTAAGCATTAAACACTCCAGGTGACTTAGTGAGATTCCCCATTCCCTAAATAAAAACAATCTATACCTAACAACCAATTTGTCCGTTTAAATTCATTGATGTAATCGATCGAAGATAAATACGTAAGAATATCACACACAATTAATCGATAAACCAGCTTAAATCAAATAAGCCTGTAAGGAAAAGAGATATTTAGAGCTGAAATAGAGGCTTACAACGGTGGAGGCGCGGGTCGGAGTGATGAAAATGACGGTGGCGGAGGACAGGCCAGAAATAGAAACAATTGATTGCCCAGAGGAAAGGAAGGCACAAAAACCCCAAAATGAAGAATCTGCGGGCGTAGGTTATGGAATCTTGGTGAGAGAGGCCGAGAGGGCCGTCGATCGTTGGCCACTCAGTCAACCTTCTTGATGACGATGAAGCCTCTTCGGCAGTGGCGGTGACGGATGCGGTGGGGAAAGGGATCGTAGAATCGTCCATGGCAGAAGTGTTGTGGTAAACAAAACTGGTACTTTGTCCGAAAGCAGCTACAATTTTTCATTATTAACATTACTTGTATTAATTTTTGACACGATTCGATAATCCGACACGAACACGCACAAAATTAATGAGTTAATATCAACTCTTATTAGGTTCAAGTCGACCCGATATGAACATGAAATTATTAGGTCGGATTCGAATTGGGTTCGGGTCGGATTCAGGTTAGCTGATAACAACATTTATAATATATTAATAATTTAGATTTTTAAGTAAATATAATTTTTTAAATATTTTTTCTAAATAATTTTGATTTTTCTTTAAATATAAAAATAACTATATTTTATAAATTTAAAATTTATACATTATCATTATTTTTTATTTTAATTTTATAAATTTTATGTTGTTTTTCTATATAAAATTTAAAATTTTATCGTGTCGATAACATGTCGTGTGGTTATCGTGTCAATACGAAAGTTATCGTGTTCGGGTTCTTGTTATGTTCGGGTTTGAGCTTAACAGGTCGGGTTCGTGTTCGGGTTGAACATAACGATAACAGATCGGATTGTTATCAGGTCGACCCAATAACAACCCGACCCGCACGTTTTGACAGCCCTAATTAATTGCATCTTTTGTTTTGTACTGTTAGAAAAATATATATATATATTTTAGTCATGATTAATTTTATATTGTGATTAATTCACTATAAATTGTAAAATAAAAATGTTTTGTATAAAAAAAATATTATAAAGTCTTTAATATATAAAGCTAATTGTATTTTATATTTCGATGATATTATAATTTACATGTTGTCATTTCACCATTCATTAAAATGTATTTTATATTTTGATGATATTATCTAAACGTTCTCAAAATGGGTACTATCGGATTAATTCAATAATAGACGCATGTTGTCATTCCACCATTCATTCTCCTTTCAGAGCCTATATAAAAGCGAATTTAATGACTTACAAAAGAAGTTTTTTCAACAAAGATGTGAATTGGGAATGATTGGTCGACTAAACATGAAACGAAGGCTAAACATTGATATACCCCAAAACCATACTGATTAGTAGTGAGAGACGGGTTCATCTGATTCTTGAAAAACTCTTTGAAAAGTTTAATCTATCTGATTGATGCGTCATAAGAAGACAATTTACGATTCAGATATTTAGTAACAGGTCAGCCTAAGGTACTCAGGGTTTGAGTTAGGTTGAATTCAATAAATGTACCCAGGGTTTGAGTTATCTTGAATTCAATAAATCAAAGTCCGAAAAATGTTGGGCCCAAATAGCCCGTCTAAATAGCCTTTCGAGCTAATTGGGCTTCAGGCTGAAAATATTCGTCTCAATTATATTAAATAAACACACCTTTTATTTATTTATTACTTTTTTAGTTTGTATTTTTAATATACATTTTAATTACTTTATCTATCCTTTTCCATTTTCATTCTCCTAACATAATTAAATTTTTTAACATTTAATATATAAATTGATATTTTCTCTCTGATTTTGTTGTTTTCTTTTAAATTTATTAAATTAAAATTTTGTAAAAAAAAAGATATAATTTAAATATTATTAATGGGTTGATCGATTAAAAGAAATATTAGTAGGTCGGGTAAACCTGAAAGCCCGATAGCCCGTAGGGAGCGAATTGACCCGATCCAATAAACGGCATTTGGTCCAATGGGTTGGGCCGACCCACTCATTTTACTAGCTCTAGTAAGAGGTACTCTTATAAGACAACAAAAATATCAACACTTGCATAGATTATTATTAATGTGCTCGATTATTATGACATGTTATGTAAATAATTAAATAATATATTTTTTGTAAAAATTTAATAATTCTTACTTTTTATTATAACTAGAACATTTGTTCATTCGATGCATGGTTAACATTTTAATTGTCATGTGTATGATTCATTTTCTATATTGTAAAAGAATATATAAGTCAATTTATAAAGGAGAACATAACATTATATGTATATAGAGATCACTGATAATACCTTAATGACATATCTGATATGTGTTAATATTGCATGATATATAGAAAACATGCTGAAATTATTTCATAGAAGATTTTTATCATGATCATTCAAATGTCACGATAAAACTCATAGCTAGGGAGGATATATGGAGATGTTGGAATATACAACCTACCATCAATTTCTGAAATGGTTGCTTCAATCTTTGGAGATTTTTATGCAACTCCTAGAGAAAGAGATCTAATAATCGAAAGTCAGTGAGGAGAGTTAACTCATAAAAGATATGGCATACGCCATATAGATAACTCTTGAATAAGAGTTATAAGTGTTTCTCTTTTTCTCTTATTTTTGTCAATTTATTGAGTCTTGGGGTTTATTTTACCTTAGTAGATGTTTGTGTTATTTTATTTTAGTACTTGTGTTTGGAGAAGAGATAATGCTTATTAAATGAGTGTTTGATGTAAGAAGTAAAACATTTTTGGAGGATTAATGTTGACTTGTGAGATGCTAAAAGAAAGGAAATTAAAAGTGGACCCCAAAGCTAAGAGACAAAACAAGAATGCACCTAAATGTTAGTAAATTGCCGGAGGGCAGGTTGGTCTTTTCAGATGCTATTTTTGGAAACCTATGAGTGTGGAATTAGAGGCAGCCGTAATACACAAAATGGAGGAATAGAGAGAGAAAAGAGCAGCCGAGTTATTTGAGAGAAAACACCATTGAAGGAAGGGAGTTCATATCTGGAAAAGAAGAGGAGAATTGGAAGGAAGAAGAAATCAACTTCCAACTATTCTCTACTCTTTTATTTCCCTTTTGATTAACGACTAAGGCTTAAGAACTCTTAATAAATAAGATAGCTAAAGTATCAAGTCAAGTTCTTCTTGTTAAGAAGAATTAAACTTGCTCAAATAATACTTTAGGTGGTGAATAACAAAGACTAAGTATAACTTTGAAAGTTAACTCAAACTAAGTTATGTGCAGAATTTGGTGGTTTAATGCTCTTATTAATGTGAAAACAGTTTTCTTTACTCAAGATATTTAGCAAACCAATTTAAGATATGATATGAAGAAGATAATAAGCAAAGTAAATAAGAAAATAAGGAACGCAAGTAGTTAACGTGGTTCGGGATAAACTTTCCCTACTTCCACTACTCGATCAAGATCTAGATCGAAAATCCACTAAACTCTCCTTTCTTTTTACTCGTTGAGTACGAGCCACAAGAAATATCAAAACTAGATATTGTCTTGTGATTACACTTCTTCTTCCAAAGACTGAAAACTACAATATAAGAAATATACTTATTTTGGATCTAAACTAGACCCTAAATTTGGTTTTGAAAAGATTTTTCAGAAAATACAAACTAAAGCGATGTAAACATTCGAGAGAATTTTGAGATTTAGGAGTGTTGTTGAGCGATGATGGCTTGAAGATTTTTGAGCAGAGTAATATCAGATCCGTTC
The DNA here is from genome assembly GCA_026898415.1 of Leonotis leonurus. Lineage (NCBI taxonomy): Eukaryota > Viridiplantae > Streptophyta > Magnoliopsida > Lamiales > Lamiaceae > Leonotis > Leonotis leonurus. The sequence goes on along the minus strand of JAPKLX010000085.1, from coordinate 358,562 downwards.
GTTTGAATTCTTGTACTCATTTCTGGAAGTGATGGTGGTATTTATAGTCGCCATTGCCGCAACTAGCCGTTGGAGAAGATAAAGAGTACTTATACTTTGCATTAAATGCATGACATGTTTTGTAGAAGCACGCGCCGCTTGTATTGCGTGTTGTAACCACCAGTCATGTGATTTTCCAGTGTTTGTCATACCTAGAATGATTCATCATACAATAAATATGATATTCTTGTACTTAATTCCTTAAAATATCTCATTTGATGTGACAGCACACTGAGTGGTTGACTTATGACAAATTTAGGTATGTCGGCAGTCCATCGTAGTTATCGTGAAGGACAACTAGCTTGACTTCTTCTAATAGATAGTTTCCTACGATCTGCCCATCGAGCTGTCCATGAAGTATTAATTTGCTTACCAAATTAATACTTTAATCATTCTTCTTCATTCTTGAGTCCATCTTGATATATGCAGCATACTTGATTTGCGACAGATCGTTCAGAAAATGATCTACTGTTGGAACATTGAGCTGTAATATTGGGCTAAATGATCTGTCTGTTCTGTGATCGTTTACTCGAGATGGATCAAGTCTTCTTAGTTCCTATACTAGAGAACAACTTTGTTTTATAGGACATGTGGTTTTTCTATCCACCTGTTCTTTTACATTTTGTAGATGTTCAACATAATCTAGAAAGTACAGATCGTTCCTATACGTGAGTTTGAAACCACAAACTCCATTTTTACAATGTTGATTTGATAAAATCTAAACAATAAATATAACATCTAAAACCGTGACAAGTAACAAGGACAATTAGCTGCAGAGTTTAAGGATAGATCGTTATAACAACGATCTGTTCCTAACTATAACTAACTTCCTATATACAATGAATACAACCTTGTCAATATGGTAATCAATATGTACAAGATAACTTTATAAGAATAATATAGATCGTATAACTAACGATCTGCTCCTTTTATAATCAATTTGATCCTTAAAAGATGATATTGATTACTTGGTCTTAGAGATCTTGAAATTACTAAGTGTTGTTTCGAAAAACATCATCAAAACATAAACTAATTTGTGGAGTTCCCAACAATTAGTGAATGAATGCATGAGTAGTTGTGGCATGAGATGAGGTAGATGTTCACATGCTAGAGTCTTTATTCCGGATTCCCGTTATTTAAATTACTAGTTGGTTCTTTAATTTAGCTTATCTTATGTACTGTTTTGATATAATGTATAAGATCTTTGAAGTTTAATCTCTAGCACTTGAATTAGGAAGCCCTGCTAAGTCTTTCTTGAGATACGACTAGGGTCAGCTTACTATGTATTATAGGCCTCGTTTAATTACGAGAACTAAGACACACGTTTTAAGTTGAACATATTACTTTATAAATTGTACTAATACAAGACACCCAAGAGCTCGAGTTCGCGAGATTTGTGTGATGTTCTATAATATACAAATATACATGACTCCGGCCACGAGCTCGAATTTACTAAGGTTGGGTGTGTGACAAAAAAGAATAAAAAGGTATTTTTATTCAAAATAAATAATTAGAAATAACTACATTATATCATTCATTTTATACAAAGAGTTATTATTTGTTTTTCTTAAAAAAAGGGACTATTTTGCCATATTAACCATTTAACAAACTATCTTAACAAATTCACCGGATGGAAATCGGTGTTCTACTTTTCTATCTCATACTTCATGTTGTACAATCAAATTTATTATATTAATTAATATTAAAAATAAATATAATGAATTATAATTAATAATTATTTTAAAAAATATATTTTTTATAAAATTATATAACTTATGAAACTTAAAAATCAATTAAAAATGATACTAAATGTTAAAAAATAATTATACATATACTCTATTTGGATGAGATAAACCCTAACATATACTCCATTCGTCTCGCTAAATGCGGCCACAAAAGGTTCGGCACGGAGTTTAAGAAAATAAAGTGTTGTGTTTTAATAAAGTAAGAGTGATGTTGTAAAGGTAATTTTTTTTTTGGGAAAATGACCACTTTTAATGGGACAACCCAATAAAGAAACGTGACCACATTTAGCGGGACAGATGGAGCATTAAACATCAAATTAAACTAAACTAAACGTTGAAATTGAAATTTAAAAATATAAAAAATAATTAAAATTTGATTGTGATCAGATAAAAAATGCAACATGTGCATCTCACTTGTCTCAAATTTTTTTGGAATGATTAAAGTTTTTGTATTTAGAATTGCATTAGGTCTAATTTCTATTACATTAATTGGATTATTCGTAACTGCATATTTTCAATACATGCGTGGTGATTAGTCGAACTTTTGATTAATTTATATTTGAATGTCTTCCTCCTTTCTTTAATTCACACATGGTCGAATTCTAATTAATGTAGAAACGACGAAATTAAGACTGGATCCTCAAGAAAAAAATTAAGACCGTTAATTTCATAATGATGCATGATCCATTAGTCCCATTACTACACAAAATTAATATGGGATTTAGATTCCACTGATCAAATAGACTAGCATTTTTATTAAGGGTTAATTATCTCTAAATTTAGAAACTTTTTGAAATTCTAATTTTTTTTCATGATATTTTATTTTGGCCAATTAATCCATGAATTTAATATATATTTTTGATTTTTTTCATGATGTTATACTTTTTTGACAAAATTGATGTGGTATTTTAATTTAATTGCATATAAAAAAAATACATATGTGTTACAATTCAAAACGCTATCATCTCATAAAATGAGTAACGATATTGTTTTATTAAAAATACATAGTCATTTCTCGCAATCCTTAATCTATTTACCTCGATTTCTCGATCTCCTCCTTGTTATGTATATCTCTCTCGTTTTCAATTTATCTATCTTCTACTATAATTGGAGATATTTTGTGTTTCCTCTTTTTTCCAATTTATTCAACTTGTTCTCTAATATTGTCAAGTAGGAATTTAAATTGTCACATTAACTTTAATTAGAAACTAATTTAGTATCATGGGAAAAATCAAAAGAAACATCAAGTTTATGGATTAATTCACCAAAATAAAATGTTATGGGAAAAAATCAAAATTACAAATAGTTTATGAATTTACAGACAATTAACCCTTTTATTAAATCCCATAAATGCCTCCAAAAACTAAACATATTTTTGGTGGAAGAAGAGAGTAAATTGTATTTATATGTATTTGTCCCATTAAATATGACATGTTTATTATAGAGACCGATAGCGGTAGTGGTAGCTAGTCTCCCATTACAAATGTGCTTATTATATATTGTTAATCAGCAATGAACAATATTAATATTCCTTGAAAGTAACATGAATCCAGTAGTCCAGCACCATATAATCCCCCTCATTTTCTATAAGATGAGTGGTAGTGATAACATATCCACTCGCAAACCGGAAAGCACCCGTGCCTCCGACCACCGACAGCTCGCGCTGTTTCTTTCCGATCTCATTCCTTCCGACAACGCTGATCGTGCTACCGGTGTACATCCCCGATGTCAAGTGGAAGTTCATAGTCTGCGCAATTGCCCCATTTTGCATGTCCGCGCTCGTGCCCACCCCCTGCACTCGCCCAACCTCGGTGGACTCGAACTCGGGACCCTCCGTCAGCCTGTCGTCAAAGACATCAACTTGGCCAAACTTTGTGGGAGAGTGGGGA
>JAPKLX010000085.1:343481-354879 GCA_026898415.1 Leonotis leonurus | reverse complement strand
ATATATATATAGGATTTCCATCATATAAGAAATGATCCATATTTATCGTAAGAAATGATCCATGATAAATGAGAAAATATCTCAACCATTTATTTTAATAAATAATAAATCAATAGTTAGGATTTCATCCCCAAAATCACTCTTGTTTATAAAATAATTTTCATCTTTTTAAAATAAAGTAAATATTTATATCACATCATATTTATCTCAACAATTAATTTTATATAGTTAGAGAGTCTATATCTATTTTCATTTCTCACGTATTTTTCTTTTTTTTGATAAATGTGTATATATATTTTCTCCGTCCCACAAAAAATGGATTGGTTTGACCAAATCTGTGATACTTTTAGATCAAATCAAATCATTTTTAATGGGTGAGATGGAGTATAATATTTTGCAAATCGATGGTGATATGAATTTCGATCAGTTCATACCGAACATCTTCGCCGGCCAGCTCATATTTTAATTATTAATTATCTTTTTGTATCATGCTTTAATTTGGGTTGGCTTTTGCAAATTTCATTAGTTATAGTAATTTTATTTGGTGCGCTAGCTAGCTCATATTGTATAATAACCAACCCTCTTTCTTTCATTCTCTAATCTAATTTGACAAGTAATTATAATGCAATGAAAGTAGCTTCACCATGTTTATGTAACTAATTAAAATGCAATTTAAGTGCATGGTATGGTAGGATTGGATTTGACATGTTCCGCTTCACAAACAAGTAGATATGATATATAACTAATTAAAAGCAAACCTTAAGAGCAGAGCAGAGGCAAACTTTAAAGAGGCCTGTGCAAATTTAAAATAAAATTTTCAAAAATAATTTTAATATATATTTTATTTTATTAAATATATTTTTAGTTTGTAATATATTTTTTTGAGACATAATTGTTATTAAATATAATTTGAGTAACTTTAATTTTGAAAAATAACATTAATCCAAATGCTGAAAACACAAGAGAGACTTTTCGTAAATACGATCACAATATGACACAAACACGTCGAACAAGAAGATGCAAAAACAAAGATTAAAATTAAAAGAAAATGAAAATGAAAACTACAATAACTTAAAATAACCAGTAACTCAAAGTAAGATTAAGATTAATTAATAACACTACTCATTAAAAATTATTAAATACTAAATTTAATTTTAGAATAACATTATAAAGCTGATAAACATTCATTTTGCATGATTTTAATGATACAATTGCCCACTTTTATTGTCTTGTTTTGGATTGTTTCGTATTTGATTTCGTTGGTTTTGATGTTTTGTATTAGTTTTATGTTTTGTTGCTTTTTTATGTTTTTGTATAGGATTTGACGTTACATGGTGCAATTGGGAGCCGAGAGGCGTAACCAAGGAAGGGAGATCATCAAGATTGGATAGCATAGGATTAAGTTCATTTCTATAGGAGTCCGTAGCCGCAAACGGATCCAAAATCGAAGTTGAAACGAGGAAGAACGGGCCGAAATAAAATCGCTGCGCGTAGAGCCGAAATTGTAGGAAAAGACACGATTTTTGGATTTTTACCTATTTATTAATTATTTCCTTGTTTTCTCTTGACCTAGGCCCTATGGATATATAAAGACATTAAATTGGAGCCCTATAAACACATTTTTTTGCCTTTTTTTTTAATGTTTTATACACTTTTACATTCTCTAGAAAATTTTATATTCTTCTAGCAATTTTGGAGCTTTGTTCATACTTCTCGGAGGAGAGTTCGTGATTGAGGATTGACAACTCGACATCTCAAATTTTGCAACAGGGGTTTATGTTATTTTATTTATATTTATATTCAATGTTTAATTTTATTATGAGTGACTAGACTTTTTGTGATTCAAGGGGTTTTATAATGACCTATTTCTTTTGATGGATTCGAAATATTAATTCCTAATTTTCATTCTTATGCTTGTTTGTGATTTATGATTTTATTCTCACGCTTTGATAACTAGCCATTATTATTTCATGTAAGTTATGATTTTGATATCTTATTGGAAATTGAATTCATATCGGAGTTATTAATCAGTGTGTTATTAATCGGAGTTATTAAGCAAACCACCATTGCTCTTCAGATGGATGATCGTTCAATTACATATCCGAGCAGGGTCAGTGAGGATGTGCTAGTCAAGGTGGGGAAGTTCATTTTTCCTGCTGATTTTGTGGTACTTGACATGCCGGAAGATAAGTTGATTCCGTTGATCCTGGGCCGACCATTCCTAGCTATAGGCCGTGCTTTGATAGATGTGTAGGATGGCGATTTGACGTTCCGAGTGAATGACAAGCAACTTAAGTTTTCCATCTATGATATTTTGAGGAGGCCAGATGATTCAGAGCTGGGGGAGAAGGAAGTACGGAAATTCGTAGGGTCCCACCGACCTCACGAGGCGTCTGATTCTCACGTCTCTTTATAATTTGAGGTATCTTCTAGCTTGGACGTTAAACGTAGCCCTTGTTCGGAGGTAACCCAATATTTACTTGTTTTCTTTATTCCGTTGTTCATTTTTTTTAGTTAGTTTCATTTTTTTTCTCCATTATTGTGGTATTTTTTTTTAGTCAGAGTAAGCGTGCATCATATATCGTATAACTTTGTCTTTCCTCCAAACTTATTTTTCACTACGTGTTAAAATAAGTTTGGGGAAGGGGGAGGGGATACGATATACGATTCACCCCACTAGATAGTCCGTTAGAGTATTTATTATTTATTTTTGTGTTTATTATTTCATTTCGTATCGTATTTTGATTTTATTTGAGTGTGATTTGTCGTTGGATTTGTATCATTCGAACATGCATTACGATGTTTATTGACTATTTGTACTTGAAGTGAGATGTCGATGATGTATAATTCGTATTTTTCAAAAAAAAATTGATTTGAGCACCTTGTAGGCTTATCTTTAGCGTGAGATTTCAAAGTGATGTTGACATTTAAAAATTATGTGAGTATTGACCCGTGTGAGGAGTTTGAGCCTTTTGAAAATGCCACATCATGCTTTATACATATTTCTTTGGGTGTGATTTTGATCTTGCATGTGATCTTTACTTCTAGAACTTGCTTTGGTATCTGTTTCGAAGCTGCAGGTATGTGCCAAGAATTGTGAGATGATCTTAGGCCATCTTTGATTAGCCATGTATTTCCCCATACACTACCATTTTCTAATATTATCCCTTGCACCCCAATTTGAGCCTTTATTGCCATTTTATTCTTAGCATTGGGAGATGAGGATGAGTAAAATACACATTTTGGGTAGTTGTTTCGTGGGTTGATCAAATTTTATATCATCCCACTAGCGAACCAGTTTATCATACTCTCTATGTGAATAGGTGTCCGATATCCCATAAGCTCCTAGGAAAAAAAAGAGAAAAAAAAAAGTGTGATCAAAGGAGTATAAGGGGTTGGGTATCTACAGTTGTGAAAAAATTGAGTACCAAATATAGTATAATCAAAAGTGGTTCGGGTTGAGAAAAGAAAAATGATGGATAAAACTAAGTGGAGCTTGAGTTGACATAATTGATGGAGGACCTGTTTAGAATGAGTTAGGAAGTTTTCAGTCACTAAGCTAAATAAATTCTAACCCTAACCAATATCCCCACATTACAAGTTGAGGAAAAAAACCTATTTGATCGCGATTCTTGCACACTTAAAAGCAGTCGAAAAATTAGACGATCTGCAAGCTTATGGTAAATTTGATTGCATTACATTGATTTCGCTGAGCGTTTCACTGTATATATTACAGTTTAGCCGAGTGTTGAGCGATACAATTTTTCCGTGAGAACTTGCAGATTTTTAATTGTTGATATTACTTTTGTTATTGACCATTGAGGATAAGTCGAAAAGTGTCTTGAATCAATTATCACTCTCGTTTTATCTGAGGCATTGATGATCTTCATATGCTCTCATTCGTGTTTATTGTCTTTTGTTCTTCTCATTGTTTGAGGACGAACAATAGCTTAAGTTTGGGGAAGTTGATAAACACTCATTTTGCATGATTTTAATGATACAATTGTCCACTTTTATTGTCTTATTTTGGATTATTTCGTATTTGATTTCGTTGGTTTTGATGTTTTGTATTAGTTTTATGTTTTGTTGTTTTTTCATGTTTTTCTATAGGATTTGACGTTACATAATCCAATTAGGAGCCGAGAGGCATAACCAAGGAAGGGCGATCATCAAGATTGGATAGCATAAGATTAAAGTTCATCTCGATAGAAGTCCGTAGCCGTAAATGGATCCAAAATCGGAGTTGAAGCGAGGGAGAACAGGCCGAAACAAAATCGATGCGCGCAGGAAGGCAGCAAGATCGGCAATCCAGACGGCGGCCGCCGTCTGAGTCGCCGAAATTGCGGGAAAAGACGCGATTTTCGGATTTTTACCTATTTATTTATTATTTCCTTGTTTTCTCATGACCTAGGCCTTAGGTCTATATAAAGACATTACATTGCAGTCCTAGAAACACCTTTTTTGCCTTTTTTTTTATGCTTTATACACTTTTACATTCTCTAGAAAATTTTATATTCTTCTAGCAATTTTGGAGCTTTGTTCATACTTCTCGGAGGAGAGTTTGTGATTGAGGATTGACAACCCAACATCGCAAATTCTGCAAGAGGTGTTTATGTTATTTTATTTATATTTATATTCAATGTTTAGTTTTATTAGGAGTGGCTAGACTTTTTGTGATTCAAGGAGTTTTATAGTGACCTATTTCTTTTGATTGATTCGAAATATTAATTCCTAATTTTCCTTCTTATGCTTGTTTGTGATTTATGATTTTAATTCTCATGCTTTGATAACTAGCCATTATTATTGCTTGCAAGTTATGATTTTGATGTCTTATCCAGAATTAAATTCATAGCCGATCCCATAGATCACAATACATGTATCCCCTTGAGACTTAGTGAAGATAAGAGAACTGTAGGAGGATATTATTTGTGTACTTTTTGTAACTGATATAATTCTCTTGAGACCTAACGGAGATAGAAATTAAATTATTCCACTATCATAGACTGCCCTATCTGGGAGTATGTGGTTATTTATGCAAACCTTCACATGCATTAGGATTAAAATATGGTAACTAAGTTTAATTGTTGAATTCATTAATTGATTTAGTGTCTATACATTACCTCTGGAATTCTCTTTCATTATTGTTATTCATATCTTTGTTTGCCTATTTTTAGGCTATTTTATATTTGTTCATAATCACCTCAATTTTTATTTGCCTAGATAATAATTAAGTATTTATGTGAATTAATTAGTGTGTTTTCATTTATCATTCTTTGTGGATACAAAACTCTGTTTGCTCTATATTATACCGATTTTTGTGTTTAAAATAGTGAGATCGAAAGCTAACTAACTTAGGAATACTAGTAGTGTTGTGAACCTAAACCACCCAAAGGCGACTATACTTATAAAGCTAGTTCGCTACCATCTGCGCTACCAATATTTTTCGTTAACATATTAACATTATAAATATATATATATATACATATATATATATATTTGTATATGAACAATATTTTTCGGGGCCCTTGATCCTGTGCGGTCGCCCACCTCGCACCACCCCAAAACTGCCTGCTTAAGAGTTAATTATAAAGAATAACCAAATAATACTGTGAAAGACAAATAATATCCATCAACATAACACTATTTAAATTCTAGTCATTTTGTTTGTGAATTGTCATATATATCCTTTTAATTAAAATGTTAATTTTTGTAAAACATGAGAAATAATATCACGAATCATAAACGAGAAGGGAAAGGAAATTTAGGAATTAATAATATGAATCCATGAATTAAAATAAGTATTACAAAGTACTAAAATTGCAAAAACTTTAATTACTCATATCTATATATATATATATTTATATATATAACGCAAAACCAATTTGTCACTTTATTCCAACTTTACCCTTACCTTTTTTTTATACTATTTACATTATTGTCTTTTGACCTTTTATTTTTCTTTGCTTCATATTTCCAATAATTAATTTTCTTTAATTCTATTATAAAATTAAATTTATTATTGTTTAGTATGTTTTTGTTTCGATTTTGACCATCGTGTTGTCGTGTCTAGAGTATTAGATTGTTCATTTTCGTTTATTTTCTAGTTCGTTTTTACGCCGGTCGTGTGTTTTCGTGCTTTGGATGTAGGATGGTGGAATGAGGAGAGATTGGAGCTAAGTGTGGAGCATTTGTCATTGGGCGTGTAAAGCCAAGTGAAGCGGGTCAAGCCGAAGAATGCGCGAGAAGGAAAACCAAGTCGAAGGACCAAAGAAGGAGTCCAATGGCCGGTAGCACCCCAGCGCCCACTGAGGTGCACCTGCAGAAGAATTCAGAGACCAGGGCCCAACGTCCGCTGGCCCTGCATGAATCATGTTTCAGAGAGGCAAGGCCAGCGGCCACCAGCTTCCCAGCGGCCGCCAGCTGGCAGTTATGAGCGGGTTTTAAATTCTTTTTAGCGTCATTTTCATAGGCCCTCAACTCTTGTACTCGAATTCCTGCTCTCAAACACTAGTTTTACTTATTTTCCTAGGGTAGATTAGTAGTTTGCATGGGATGAAGGATTGAAGGTGAGTTCGACTCTCAATCCGAGACTCAATCTTTGTAAGCATGTTTAATTTTTATTTCGATTGTTGTATGGATTGATTGTCTTCCTCTCCCTAGGTTTAGAATTTCTTTTAATTATTTATTGATTGTTCTTCAATTCGTACTTATTAATTTAACTCGTGCTTGTTTAATTGAAACACTTGATCACCATTTTGATTTATCATTATTGGTTGAGATCAAGAGATAATTCCAATATAGACCTAGGGTTAAATCAAACAATGATTCCAATCGAAAACGTAGGGATCATATTCGTAGTTGTTATTGATTTTCCTATTATGTAATTCGAATACGTAAGTTAGAATTACAACTTAATTGTCTAATACGAAAGTTTGTGATTAAGCAACTGTAGGAAGTCATTAATTAACATCGAATCATTGTTCTTATTTGAGAAATTCTTATTAGGGTTATCTAATACGAGAGTTATGATTCTGTCTAATTATGGATACGTAAGTGACTAAGTAGACTAACTTTTAGGAAGTCCTTGATGAACGAACAATAACATGAGTAGATGAGCATGATTTAATTAATTGTAGGTTTTCTGAATTCTAGGCCTTCAATCCCGAATCCACATTTTTATTTTGTTTATTGTTTTCGTTTTATTTCTTGTTCCTCCCATCTATCTTTGTTAGAGTGTTTAGGATTCCCTTTTCTTGTTTTAATAACACTTACGATTAGAGTCGCCCTGTTAAGCTTTCCATCGAGATCCGACCGGGGTTAGCTTGCCACATGCAATCGACCTCGTATAATTGATATATTTTATGAAATTATTTTATTAATTGATATATTTTATAAAATTATATATAATTAATATTTTTATTATATTTACTTTATTATTTTTTCACTTGTTTTTTTTATTTTTCTTAAATTATGACATTATAAATTAATAATTTATTTTCTTTGATTCATATAAAAGTATATTTTTATTATTTATATATTTTATGAAATTATATATACTTAATAAAAATGTGTATGCAAATATAGTTATATCTATTTTTTTTCTTCATATTATCAATAATTAATTTTTTTTCATTTCATTTAAAGTTATATTTATTATTTTATGAAATTATATATAATTAATGAAAAAATATATATTTTTACTTTTATTTACTTTATTATTATTTTTATTTTTTTATTTTATCTTAAATTATGATAATGTAAATGGATAAAAAAATTATATACAAATATAGTTTTTTTGATTTTTTTTCCTTCATATTATCAATAATTAATTTTTCTTAATTCGACTTATAAAATTATATTTATTATTTTGATTATAAATATATATTTTATTAATATTAAATAATGTAAATAAATATAAATTATTATTATAGTTAATTAGATATAATACAAATTAATAAATTCATTAAAGAGATAATAATTAGATAGTAGAGGAGTAGAGAAATTAATAATCTCAATTTTTAAATTAACTTAGTTATATTTTCCAATTTTTATTTGATTTTTTTTTGTTATCACAATTACAAATTTGTATTAAATAAATTAAATTAGAAACTTAATAAAATGTAAATCAGAAATATATTTCACATATGTGCTAACAAAACTAATTAAATTGAGTTATAGCTTAAAAATTAGAAAATACGAACCCTAAATTAATTAAATAATCTTCAAATCGAATATTATGTAATAAATAAATTTTTATATTTTTTTTACATTGAAAAGAGAAACTAATACTTCATTCGTTTTTTTTAAAGATGCACTTTTCACATAAATATGCACTTTTGATTTTTGGATACTGTCTCACTTTTATTACTTAATAACATCTTTTTGTGTGTTACAAGACACTATCATGAAATCAATTACTCCCCCTATCTCACTTAATTAGATCAATTCGCTTTTGGTACGTATATCAATATTTAGTTATAATAATTTTTTAGTAGAGAGTTTTGTGCTTTAAAACTTGCTAAAAAAGAAAATGTGTCTAATTAAATGGGAAAACCCAATAAGAAAAATGAGTCTAATTAAATGGGACAACCCAATAAAAAAAAATGAGTCTAATTAAGTGGGACATAGGGAGCATATTTGAACACTCAATAACATATTTTTATTACCACTCAATTAAATTACATTTTTATTAAAACTCATGTTGCATCAAATTGTGCATATTTTTATAAAACGGAGGGAATATATAATAACCTATTTACAATCTTTAAAAATATAGCATGTAGGCTTAACACTTACCATATATAATAAGGTTGTTTTTGTTTGAATTGTTTTATTTCATTAAACATTATCAACAGGAGCAGATCCAGGATTTACATTTGAGGTGGGCTGAAAAATAAAATTTTCAAAGCACTATATTTGATACATACACTATTTTTTGGGATGAGCTTAATGTTGTATTGGGTCTTAAAAATATACATATATATAACTAAAAAAAATTGGGCTTGCACTAGGCTGAAGCCCAATGCATCTGCTATGTAGATCCGCCCCTGATTATCAATGTCATCTATTTTTTAAAATAATAAAAATATATACTACAAAAAATAATTTTCCGTACAACTGGACGAGTAAAAATACTAGTTAATAATAACAATGAAATAAAACAAATAAAACATGAACCTGTGTTGTAGAATTCTCGATCATCGATTGTCAATCTCCGATCTCGAATTCTCTACCATAAAATAAAAATAAAGATATTCTAAAATTACCTCTGATCTAGAATCTATGAATCTAAATGAATTATATGGCTCCACAATGATGTGAATTTATTGATCCCTGGAGCCCACATACTCGTAAGTCCATATATATGCATATAAGAATAAGATAAAGATGAGAATAATTCAAAAACAAAATCCGCGTGCAACTTCGGCGATCGTTACAGTAAGTTTGCAGAAGTTGCAGCTAAAAATCGACATTTTCGGCAATCGCCGAAGTGGTTGTTGAAGATGTCACGGATTCCAACAACATCGGTAATCCAAACAGCGATTGCCGAAGTTGCAGCGCAGAAACGGTGACTGCTATCCCGTGGTCGCTAATCTTGTTGTGTTCGGCCCCACCTCCAGTTTTCCTCGTCTCGTGCGTTTGTGTCTTGATATTTGGTCATTTTCTTGGTTCGACACGCCTTTTAACTCGTCATTCGTACCATTATGCCTCCATCATGTTATTTTCCACCAAAAATTTATACAAAACATCAAAACACGACATAAACGTAATACAAACACAAAATGATAAATCAAGTACAATACTACACGAAACACAATAAAATAAGATATGAAATAATAGTACTAAGTATCAAGTGAAACATATTAAATTAATTGTTTATTAGTGTCCCACTTTTGAATCTCATCATCCACATATTCTACAATCAAACTTATTATTTTAATTAATATTTTTAAAAAATTATTACGGCATAATGAATCATAATTAATAGGAAAACTTATTTAAAATATAATAATTTTTTTTAAATTATATATTTTATTTTTGTAATTATAAATTCTAAAAAATAATTAAGTAATATTAAATATGAATATATATATATATATATAGACTTTATTTAGATGGAATGAATTGTAATAAATTACAATAAAATATACTCGAAAATTAAAATTTAAAAATTAAATTAAAAATTTAATTAAAATTCTATTGTGAGATGAGAAATGTAACATATGTATCTCATTTGTCTCAAGATTGGTATATTTTTTTAATTGGATTATATTAAACTAAATTATGTAGACGAATTACAGAGAACTTGAATCCAAGACCTAATGCGTTGGGTATTAACGCATTATCATATATATAAATATATATATATATATATATATATATAACACCACACATTCAATTTCAAATTAATTGCAATTCAATTCCAAATCAATTTTCATGACAATTTTGTAAATAACTTTAATTTCAATGCCATTAATAATTAGACAATTAAATATATTTATTATTAATTTACCATTCATTAAAAAAGTAACTACTTTATTCTCTTTATACAATTCTATTTTATTTTTAAAAAATATTTTGTTTCATTAGTAGAAATATATGCAATATGTAACTTGAATTAAATGGTACAACAAGAGCTTTAATTTGATATATAATATGTAAACAAATAATTTTAATATTAACAAGTTATAACACATTAAATGAATAAAGAGCTTTTCAAAATATTATCAATAACTAATTTCTTTAATTTTATTTATGAAATTATATTTATTAATTTAAAATTTTATATAATTAATTTTCTTTAATTTTATTTATGTGATTATATTTATTAATTTTAATTTTATGAAATTATATATATTTAATGAAAACATGATATGTGATTTAAGTTTATATATATGTCATTCACCTAACTAAAATTAATTATTAAGATCAATTTAATTAAAAATATAAATATTTTTCATTATAATAGGAACATAAAAATTATATTTTTATATAAATAATTTATTTTGAAAAAATTATCACAATCTTTCATTTATTAAAATAAATGGTTAATACATTTTCACGTTTCTCACTTAAAGATTTTTTCTTATGAATAAAAACACATATAATAATAATATAAATTGTATATTAAGATCTTTAATACATATTTATTTGAATTATTTATACATATATTAAAATAGTATTTTTAATATACTATCGATTTTTATAATAATTTATTTATCAACATATATATCACGAATAAAGCTGACATGATATGTTCGATTTGACATGTCTACTCAGAGTACTTGGGATTTGGGTAGGAAATGACTTCAGAAATTGAAGTCTGAAAATAATCATTCTCGAAAAATTCATCTGTTGGTCCCGAAACGAGTGAAACTGAGTGTATGGGGGGGGGGGG